>OX377202.1:111443504-111625236 GCA_947396885.1 Heligmosomoides polygyrus polygyrus
GCCGCTTGACAGTCGACTACAGAGGAAATTCTCTAGGACGATGAATACAAAAAACAATAATAGCGAATAAAAACAGCTTCTATAAGAAAAAGTGAAAAAGAAACAAAAAATAACAGAAAAGTTAGATGGGAGCCATTGAATCGGCTAGACAACATAAAGAGAGGAATGACAGAATCATTCAACTGAACAATAAGAAAAGCTGATTTCATAACAATATTTCACTCCCCAGCAAAAACTTGAAACCGTTTGAGGGGGCTTGATTCAGAAGGCATTTTTCCATAGAAGAAATTATTATGGTAGAATATCATTATTAAATCAATTATTTAATAAAAAATGATAATTTTGCGTATCTTTTCTTATCTAGTAGAACCGACCTGTACTCTACGAAAGGTGAAAACCAGCTAGCATTCTAGGTTGAACACGGTGTTATGTGTTCCATTTCCAAAGTCCTGGGCACGTACCGCCAGGCGGGTCCCATCTTTCAGAGATTATTAATATAGCCATGTTCGACTCTCCTTGAACCTCGGCATGGTAGAATCTGTCTGTAGAGTTGCTGAGCTCTTCACGAGGTTGGTAAACTGCTTTATTGGTGGCTAACGTTTCGGCTGGATCGCCTTCTTCAGAGCCTGAAAGGGTCAGGTCAATTAGGAGTTACGCCACCAAACATCTCTTCAACCCTTACAAAATTCAAAATTCAGGCTTCCAAAAATTTGACATTGAATTTTGTAAGGGTTGAGGAGATGTTTGGTGGGGTAACTTCTAATTGACCTGATCCTTTCAGGCTCTGAAGAAGGCGATCCAGAACGTTAGCCACCAATAAAGCCGTTTACCAACCTCGTGAAGAGCTCAGCAACTCTACAAACAGATTATTAATATAATTTGCTTTTATTCTGTAAAAACGTTTCGTCGAGTGCCCCAACAATTATTAATCTCTAAGCTAAAAAGTCTACAGTTTTACCTGGTCCTTATAAGATTGATAGAAGGATATCAATTTGTTGGACGATTCCGCCTTGAGAAAAGTGTGTTTTAAGTTGATTTCCTCAATAAGGTGCTGTTATATCTGCCTTTTTGAATACCACAGGCGATTTAACGCATATGGTACGAAACTTTTGTGTTTCTATTATGATGTTCGCTGACTGATCTGCTATGCAATAACGGAGCCGGAGAAATTCAGTACGTTACAAAGGTGATTTATTAGTAAACTGGACGAAAAGAGTGGTAGGTACCCCTTTTCGCACAAAAGCTGCAGCTAAATGCATTCAAAATAATTTTCTCATATACTGCTAGAATTTGCTGGCGCTTTTGCTTATGAAACACTTGCAAACGCTGTAGTGAAAAACTTGCTTCTTTAACTTCCACCGTGTTCATCTCGGCTCGAGTAGTTGGTCTGTGTATGGCTCATGTGCTGCATTGTAGGTAAACGAGATGAGAAGTTGATATGAAGCAGTTGTTTTGTGTTAAGGCTTCATGCATTAGAGAAAGTGCGTAACAGAATCACCAAGATTAAAATCGTAGCAGCTCGCGCGAAATCGAAATTTTATGCGATCTCCTTTACGTATGGAGCAGGTGTTACGTGCCTCATGATCACGAAGTCTGACAGATGAGGTATCGTTAGGCCAGTTTAAAACGCCTTATAGCAAAGATCTTGCTGAATTTCCTGAGGTAAACCTTTAAGTAACACCATTTGCTAGTAGTAGTTGTTTTTTTCTTGCGTCCATAACATAATACAGTTTTTTCTTTCTTTATGATAGATTTAGAGCATAACCTGGTGCCCTTCTTCAAATGGTCCTAAAAATAGGCTGCAGTTTCCCAGTAAGGTTCACATTGGCAACTTTTAAGATCGACGTTCCTTGCTGTCCAGAATTATCAAAACAAAGATAGCAAGGTAGTCGTAGTCAACCAGTAGCAGCATGCTAAATTTCTTCAATACCTTTGAAAATCACGTGTTCCAGCCATATAAGCATCGAATCTCCTAATTCTTGAAAAAAGCTCGTGAAGGGCAGTTGGCACTACAAGTATGCAAAAAGGGGACAATTTTTAAAACTTTGGTCCACACAAACGGGTAATCGGTTTGATCTGATCTGAATTTTTCTCTAGAACAGTGTTACGCCCCTCTTCCACTCTTCAGACGTCGGTGAGGAAACACATGTCTAGTCCACACTATTTCTTGAGACCAGGATATATTGAGCATCTTGTAGGGCCCCATACCTCTGATCTGACTTTTTTAAACGAAAAAAAGCTCCTTGCAGGAAAACTCGCAACTCAATAGTCAAAAGTGACTTGATATTATTGAAGCCTCCAGTTATTTTACAAGCGAGCGAACAGCTTAAGCTTATTTTCATAGCTTGTTCTTTGTTCTTTGTTTCTTTTTGACAACACGTCCACCTATTGTTCTTAAAATTATCCTTGTTTGAAATTTCACTCGCTCATTCATTTTCTCGTGATTTTGCCGATTTCGGGAGGCAGGTGTTGTGCCGGTTTTTTGGCGATGTCATCCCAATTGATGAATTCGCAAGCCGCGGCGCTGTTTTTGTGTCACAAATTTGTTCAAATGGGCAGCACGGGCAGGGCAGGGAGTGGGCGGCGGACGGGATCGTGTAGAGAATGTACGCGCCTTCGGTAGGTTACATCAGGCATTATGAACAAAGAGGTGTATAAGGATTGCCGGTTTCACAATATCTTTGTGAAGAGGGTTGTAGATTTGTTGATTGTGAACATGAGGTTCGTTATGGAATATTTTTATACCATACGCATCCTACATTAGTTGTGAATCATGCAATTGGTTCCCAAACTTTGTCTAGAGGGCATTACTTGATTCCGACTACGCATCTCGCGTTCTGTTACTGAAGTGGCATTCCATTGAGCAATGTTTCTCATGCTGTGGTAGGAGTTCAAAAAATAAGTGGACCAGGTGAAGAAAGCGATGCCGCTGACATAGTCTTCTTAGTCTTCCTTTATTTGTCATACCTGCCTAAAGTAATAGCAAAAAGAAACCTCGTGCTTGTGGAGAACAAATCAAGCAACCCTTAAAAGCAAGGTTCAAGTTCCTTCTGTGGGGTCATGAACATAAAGATAGTGCCAAAAGCTCTGGGGAATGTGGATGTCTTCCCTGTTCGTTCCAAAAGCTCTGGGGAATGTGGATGTCTTCCCTGTTCGTTCCTTCGATCGCCTACGAGTACATGTATACCACGCAAATGAATCCATTTAGGTCTACAACGTCTACACTGATAGTGTTGTTCGCGAAATCGGGAAGGAAGAGACGATGCGATTTATAGGCGTGGCGTTATGCAGGTAACGAGACGTGCATTTTAAAGCAGCTAGGAAATAGTGGTATTCGCTAGTGACGTTAGACAATTTTAGAGGAGCATTGTCATTAAGACCTTCTGCTAAGTTTTTTGGGCCCACGGAAGAAAGTTATCCCGTGAAGAAACTCTGACCCCTAAATCATGGTTCCAAATAGGGATGAAGTATTTGATAGATTCTACTAAGTTCCGTCCAGTTTCTTAATCTTCAAATTATTGTCTCGTTTTTTCGAATTATTGACGTTTTCGACTAAAGGTGTGAATATTTCCCATTTAGAGCAGTGCCGGACATTCGAGCACGATTACAAGGAGCTGCCGCTACGATAGCAACAGAGGCTGCAGACAATCCAAACCTGAACAAAATTTCCGACCCTGATCCTGTTATGGTAAGTCGGCTTGAATACGAGTCTGATTGTTCTGGGCAGGATTATACTTCAGTCTTCCGGAAGCACTGCAGGGTAAAAACCAACAATCGATGTCGGCATTTGTGCTACACCACCGACATCGATTGTTGCAATTCGCGTGCTGGCGGCGACATAAGCATAAGCCCTGCCTCAGCTTGCGGTTGGTCCGGATGAGGATAACTTTCCTATTGATCAGGTCTGTTGTGCTCTAAGAAAGAACCGATTCTACTTGTTCACGAACACTGAGCCCTATTCTACCGATGATTCTGACGAGACTACCGTCAGTCGCGACATTTTCAACGAACGACCACGGAAAGAGGACCAGTTGACTGCCGTTGAGGTGTGTTGTCTTTTGAAATGATTCAGCTGCCAACAAATCAGTGGATTTATTGTTATTCAGCAAGAAGAGGAGGCAGTCCATGCAACGGAAGAGGCAATAATTCACACATCTATGGGAGATATTCGTATTCGGCTGTTCCCGAATGAGTGCCCTCGAACCGTCGAGAATTTCAGCACTCATGCCAGAAGAGGTTATTACAACGGTCTAACATTCCACAGAGTGATAAAGTCTTTCATGATACAGGTATTCTATTTTTCCACCAGCTATAATCTACTTTTCATTCCACATATTTGATACTATATTCATGAATCGCCAACGGAATGAGGTTTAGGAATGTCTCTGAACCAGGAGGAATCTTATTTGTTAAGGAATTTAGGAGGCTACCAGGTTTTCTAGTGTGCACTGAAGTACTGATTTTGGTTTTCAAGCAGTCTTCTTAATTAATTAAATTTCCTTTGTTAATTGAAATTAATTAGAATGATCAAGCTGGGATAAATTTTTAGTTTAGAGAGTCAAGTTCAAACAAATCTTTAATTTAGAGAGTCTTATTAATTTGAAAACTTATTAATTCGCTAGGGCCTCAATATCGTGAGGAATTTGTTCTACTGTTTCTATTCTTTCCGCTTAGGAATATTCTTAGGCTTGCTTTAAAGTGCAGGATAGTGAACATTTGTTGATGCTTCGAACGAAGAAACTAAGGCCTACGCTCGTCAGTACGCCACCATGTTTTCTAAGGCCTTTGTCATACCATCGCTCACCCCGAGCGACGCCTAATGATATGCACCCATATCGATTCCATCGCGCCGCCCGATCGATATGGGAGCATATCACTAGGCGTCGCTCGGGGTGAGCGATGGCATGACAAAGGCCTAATGGGTGTTGGTGATTGGTTCATGTGGAGCTGCACGACGGAGAATCGGGTGTTTATGCACTTACTCCTGTCGATTTGCATTGTCGATTTATACGCTCTCCACGTAAGATGATTTTTCACTGTCAATCAGGTGAACATAGTTACGCGCTAAACCAAGTCTTATGCGACCCTATCATCGAAAATTTTATGCTTTTTTGCTCTTTAAGTTTAAAAGCACCACTTTAGCTGAAAGAATAAGATTGATAATACTTGAGTATTGAAACAGTATATTCACTTTCTTGGGATATCGCTTAGGTGAATAATTCATATGCAAGTAAAATCAAGACATTTTTTAAACCGCGTTAGATTCTGGTCTTCCGAGTGAGCGTCTATATTAATGTGAAAGATTTTCGTTTAGATTTCATAGGCGTTCAGCTTAATTCTATAGGAGCACATGTCCAGTTTGCTTTGAAAAGTATCCAATTTAACGTAAAAATAGCGTATACCAGCACATCATGATTTGTTAGACGAGGACGTTGCAGAGCCTCTACGTGCAATGCAATGTTCGATTTTCGGGAGAATTGCAAAAGATGTTGTTAGACATTTTTCATCACTGTTTTTTCTTTGGAGCACGTTCATTGACAACTTATGACTTCATTTAAAAGCCGGTATTGCAGAAGTTATCTCAACAATAGTTGAGTTGCCTGTAGAATGTACATATGACTCGTTCAGACAGGAGATCCCACTGGGAAAGGAACTGGTGGGCAGTCAATCTGGGGAGCTGATTTCGAGGATGAGTTCCATCCACGACTTCGGCACGATAAACCCTTCAAGGTAGGCGTTCTGCAGAGTAATTTTCTTCGTAGGGCTTCATTTTCGAAAGAAAGCGGCTGAAATAGAACTTCGTCTCGGAATCTGAAATAAATAGAAATGTTCCTAGTTGTGAGGGACGTTTAAAGTTTATTGTGCGGTGTGTGTCATCCTATGAGGTTCCGAGAATGTTCTTTCGAAATTTGAGATTTTGAGCGCTGTCTGCGAGTGGGGTGCTCCTCAAGGCTTTTCGTCATTGTTGAATACAAGTGCTTACGGGAAGGGGACTTGTGCGCATACAAAAAACTCCACGATGTAGTTCATCTATTACATCTCTGTCGAGATTAGTCACATCCTGGAGTTCGCATAATCTCGCTTTCCTCCAAGTACATAAATACTTAACCAGTTAAATGCTTTTTCTTCAGATGTATTCTTTTAGGTTTCAATGGCCAATGCTGGACCAAATTCGAATGGGTCTCAATTCTTCATTACGGTCTGCCCTGCTGAGTGGTTAGATGGAAAGAATACCATATTTGGGGAGGTAGGTTCAAGAGGAGGAATATTTTCTACGTCAAACGCTCGCCACTGTTCGTTGTCACAACTACAGGAAATTTAAGAAATGGTTTCAGGTAACGGAAGGCATGAACGTTGTGCAGAAAATCAACCAGGTCCCGACCTTTGAGAAGAGTGGTCGACCGCGCACTGAAATCTCTATAATGTCAATTACACTGAAGTGATATTGCTGCAAAATTGTGATCATTGTTCAACGCAGCACTCCATGCTGTGGCTTCCTCGTTAGTTTTGGCTTCGCATCAGACTCATAGGATGATCTCCGTATGTTGCAGGACGAATAAATTGTCTCGCAAATGTGGTCTTGTGGTTAGTGGTAATAAGGCTTAAAGGCTGGCTTTGCCATTACCGAAGTCGTTACCGTTCGTCCGGCACTATTATTACGTGTTGGTGGAATTACGCTCGACCCAGGATGGTGGGCAAGAGTGAGGAACGTTCTGCCTGGAAGCGGCGCGTGCAAAGACGCGGGACAGTGCCTGCGGAGCCAATTAGCGTCGACTCGCTTCGTGACACCCGCCGCTTCGCACTGAACCAGACAGTGCTCCTGCAGGCGTTGTTGACCTGGCCGACCACGGGAGCCCGCTGATCGACCAGATTTGGTGTGATTACAATCTATAGAGAGCTAGTAGGGGGCTTGTAGTGGCGGTCCAGAAATTTGGATTGATCTGAGCCCTACCATCTCCTATATTAGAATTTCAAGCTCTATCAAATGAGTCAATGAAGAATCTTGCCTCGACACCCTTACAACGATTTTGATCGTTATGATCTACTGTAATACAGCGTGATTTTGAGGTGTTTCCCATCCATTACCTCATGAACATTTTCTTTCATTCGAATTTCACTGTAAATTCAGCGCATCAAGATAACATTTAGTTGCTTGTTGGGGAAAGAATCCTGGCTCAATGACCTTTATGGCCATCTTTTCAGGCGCTGTTTAACTTTCCTTAAATATCATTTTTTTCAGATATATCAGGATAAAATGCGACGCATGTTTCCAGGCTAAAATTGCACGAGGATTCCAATTAGAAAGACGTCTTTAGCATTTCGTAACTGATTTTTCTATGGAACTTTATAATGCCCGCATGATATATTTCGAGACTAAGACTGGATAGGTGGTTCATCAAATCTAATGTTCACCGAGAATAAATTTCATCACACATTACTTTAAATTGCTCGTCCGGTAACGTACCTTGACATCTTGCTGCAAAAATTTCTTGCTTCTCTGGGACTAATTGCTCTTGGATGGTACCGCCCGTCGAACCTATAGAAGGCAGTTGACCTTAATTACTATACATTTCATGAGAGCTATAATACCTCGACATCCCTCTGTCTACAATATTTCTACTTTCAGCATCGCGCCTTCAGCATTACCTTGAATGCGATAAAGTCCACTTTCCGTTGGTTCCGTATTTTGAGCATATTCCTTTCCCTTTATATTGTTGAGGAGAAGCTGCTGCGGAGACAGCACCAGCAGGTTGCGGTGCAGGTGTTGAATGGGCGAGATCCTCTAGAGGGGATTGTCCAAAGAATGGTACGGGTGGTCCAGAAAAAGGCTGGGGAACATTGGGGAAGAAACTGAAGTTCAGCGCTGGTTGGGGAGTTGAGGTGCTCTGAAGAACACTAGGGATATTATACAAGAGAAGTCCTTGATTGAAGGAGAATAACTGAGGGTTATGGGGTTGGTTAGAAAACCAAAATCAACGTCATCAAAACGCTAATACATATATCTTGAATAGCATTATTATTAACATTATTATATAATAGCTACCTTGGATATTCAGTTGCGAGTGATGAAATCCGATAGCATATTAGCTCTCAAGAGAACTGTTGCTATGGTCGTTGTTGAATGTGTACATTACACAAGATTAATAACTCGGACAATGGAGTTCGACGAGCCGAACCGAATAGTAACACTAGCCACGCGGACGCGAGGCTCGAGTTGCTATTGGGAGGAACCGCTGTTGCTATCTGGGAGAAGCCCTTCAACTGACAAGGGAAGGATCTGAAGCGCATGTCTGAACGGGGGAGCGAGTCATATAGGGAGATTCCTCACCCCTCAATTAGTATAAAAATGTGTTTATTTTTGCCAAGTCGTTAAAACCAACGAGCAAGGGGTCCCTGAAGTCACGGTGGAATACGGATCGTCTTGAGTTTGGGGGTTTTGTACGCCCGCGATGCCTCTGCCGGCAAGCGGCTCGGAGCGCAGTGGAAGTGGGCTTGCTTAATGCGAGGAAGGTCGGGGTTTGGTTCCTCTGCGCTGCTGCATTTTTGCATTTCGACTGACTGGTTGAGATTTGGGGGATTTTGACGTTTATACCATTTGCAGACGTTTTCTGCGCATTTTGTCGCTTTAAGCTGTGGAGAGTACCTTTCTTGCGACTTGTTTATTACTGACCGGTTTTCTAACCACAAGACGATGAGAAAGCTATTCAACATAATGATGTATAAACGCTTAACATCTTCGAAGTCTTTTAGTATGCTGGCTATCCGTTCGCCCAACTTGATTTCTTCCCTCGAAGTTTCCTTGTGTAAAGGTGGGTCACATTTCAGCATGAGCAGGTGGATCACCACTCGAGCATCGGCGGACATTGTTGATGTTAGGTTTTAGAAAACCTTCAGCAGACCTCTGATTTCCAGGTGACAGGCAAAGATGAGGGAAAGAGTGTGTTGATGCCGTTTTGGTTAATTTGCGGGATCCACAGACCTCGTTTCTCATTTTGACCGCCTCCGACGTCACACCCTGGTCTCTTTTGAAAATACCAGCAGGATGGTTCTTCCTGAGGTCACTTCCCGATGTAGACACTAGGTTTGAAAACTGTTAATATCCCTTGCAGCAAGTCCAGGAATAGTAGAAAGGGATATCAGATAAACAAAATCTGTTAATCAAAATTCAATATTTAATCTAAATTCAGGTGAAGCCTCTTGAGTAAAAACAGAAGGTAACAAACTATCGCGATGAGGATGATTTGGTGTACACTTCCTAACATATGATGCGGTAGTTCTGAAGCAAGTCGAGATAGGAGTACATCCCCTATCTCCTTTTGAACTGGCAGTAGTTTCTAACGCATTCTAAACGCCTCAAACCTAGCTGAAATTCTAGAGTAATAATAATTCTGTAACCTTGCTTAGTATTTTCATTTAAGAGGATTTCAGGAAGATTCTTTGAATATATAAGGAAAAAGAAGGGCGAACCCTAGACTTATTTATTTATTTCACATGTTCTTATTAGAAGATGTGTGTGCCGTGTCAAAGATGTGTGTGCCGCGTTTTACTTCCTTACATATGCCTCGTTAAAAATAGATACCCTTCGTGATGTCTTTTCATGCAGAAAGAAATGGCAGCCGTCACTGTAAAACCATTTCGGATGTTTCTAATCAAAATTGGATTTACACTGTTTCCGTTTCGGTGTTTCCCGATGCGGTTAGTCCATTTTCCAGGACTTCCATTCCCTCTTCCCCTCATTGCAAAAAATTGTCGTAGTGTTTGGGCGGAATCTATCAGCATATTGTAGCGGCTCATCATGGTGTCTTTCAGCAAAGGAAGGTGTTCCGTGGCCCCTGGTCATTGCCGATCATGGGCATGGATCCACGAAGGACGAAGTCGCCCCGTTGCGGCGACTTTTCCCGCGCTCACCGCGCTGTTCGCCGAGTCCGCAACGACCATTCGCATAATGTCTCACGAAGTACTGCCACAAGGGGTAAGAGCCTATCATGCATTGCTTCGCGTAGGTTTGTCTAAATCGTTCGAAAAGATTTATGAGGGCTTATGCTAATCGTGGTTTAACGGATTCATCCGAATAGAAGTTGCCGTTTGCCATTGGAATCTCACTACTTGTGTGAAGAAAGTCCAATACAGTAGAGGTCCCCGCGCCTCGTGGTGAGATTCAGCGCAGACTTGTTGAAAAGACAAGGCCTTTCGCGTAGAAATGCGAGTGGGCAAAATTCATAAAATTCTACGTGATACGAACAGGCGACCTGCGCAAAATGATGAAAGTCGCGGAGAGGGGAGTGGATAAGGGAAAGCGGACGGCCCCGTATGTACTGTGTCAACATCCTTCCAGTTACTGACCTCAGCGGTCGGTCGGACACCTCGCTGTGTGGTCGAGACCGCCGCAGTCGGAGTCACCCCGTGCGCACCAACTGCTTTCACAGCTGGGACATCGTTCTGCAATCTCTGCTTGTAGAAATTGCTGCTCTATTGCTTCAAATTTCAGAAATTTGGAAAGAACTTGAGGCTTTGGGTAAAATACGCAGGACGTTTAAAAATAGTAATTCACCGAAATAGGAGAAGGAACTTTGGGTGCAAAGTGTAGTGATGTTAGTTAGCTGTAGAGGAAAGTCGTCGAATATGGAATAAGACCGAGATTTAGCACGTCGTTGGCAGCTTATGCCCTTTCTCTGCTCAGTAACTCACCTAGTGCGCTGCTTAGTGCAGCTCGACCTGCGTGGAAATTATCCTGTCACCCCCATTCGTGACTAGACGTTCCCGGTGAAGGTCGCGTGTTCCTTAAATAATCCGCTCTCCACCTTGACCCAGATCGATGTTTTTTGGCTTTGTCCAGGCTGTCAGGTGTCAGGGGCTACAGCCAAACATTTTCCATCGATCGTTTTTCTAAGGTCGACCTATTTCCATGATAGGCGCTTATTTACATTCACACACTCGCTACAGTTCTCATTGCTGATCATGAGCTGCGCCAATTGTCCTACACTTCAGCGGCGAATTCTGAATGCTGTGCGTGTTCAATTTCATTACTGTCTTTTGATACTGCGCCTTTTAGGTTGCCCAATTCTATGAATTTCCTGAAGTTCCTTTCAATAGGTTTCTGTCGCTTTATAAGTCATTTTTACTGAGAGTCGTAATTATGCGTTAATCGAAGGGGAGTGTTGGATTATTTTTTTGGATGAAATTTTACTAATCAGACCACCTACATATTCTGGCTAAAAATCCTGCGACGAGTTTATGTCCCTGAATTTATTTTAGGCAAAATTACGCTGGCACGACTTATAGACGAGTAAAATTCGCGTCGCCTCAGCCACGCTCATGCACCCTAGCTTATTTTTAATGGCCTGGAAGTGACTAAGATCGAGCCATGCTCTCGACCGTTCTATCCTGGGAATGTTTGACTGGAAGTGCAAATGTCATTTGACGAAGAGTGCGAAATCGAGGGACGTACTTTTTTACGCATGGTTTTGCTGAACGTTTATATTGAGTGAGAGCTTTGGAGAAGACCTTTGAACCGCATCTGCTTCTTTGAAGTGAACCTAAGAGTTTGCAAGCTTCTTGTTTCTGTTCGTGAAAGTGCCGTCTCTGAAGCGAACTGTGTGCATTTTTTTGACGATGAGTCGCGGATTGCGAAACTGATCTCCAAATCTCACTTTCAGTTCAGGACTTTACATGCAGCAACGAGTGATCGAAATCACTGCTCGTATTAGAGACTCGTCAGTGCAAATAATCCTACATTTACATGCTGCAGAGTGTCATCTAAATTGACCTTTGTACTCCTAATCGAGTAGACATAGCGAGACATTGGCCACGTGCAATCTCGACATCTAACGTAGCAAGAGGCTTCAGCTTCGTTACTCTTTGAAATAGGCTGGAGCTGCTGGAGGGATACGAACTCTACCACTCTCCACCCGTATAAGCGCTTTGCACTCTGCACAGTGAATTCGTTGGCAGCGAAGGAAACAAAGTTGGAATGATGATACGGCATCGCTCAAGTTCTTCGATGCAATCACGAAGTCATCATCCGTGAACGAACAGAGTCAACACGTGAGTGAGGATGGACTGCCTGCAACTACGCCGTCCCTACTTCGTCTCCATCACCTGTTTCCATGTCGTCCCGTTATTTATCAGATTTCTGAAGTGGGCGGCGCCAACGTCTTTATTCGTCTCAGAGTGAGAGTGTGCCAGAGTGGTGCGCTGAATTCCGTTCATTCCGCGGACACGAGAAGCGTCACATCTTTTATTCACAGCTTTAACGGCAAGTCCGACCAACGCGTTGATGAAGGTTCCAGAGCCGACCGATCTGTAATAAATCTTGCCCACATTTCGTCAAATTGAATACTTTTCTAAACAAACTTGATGTATCATAGGGAGCATCCTTCAGATCGAAACGAGCTTCTTACAGGTTAAACTGCAGACTCTCCGATATGGTTAGAATAATTTTGTTTTCAAGGAAAATTTGGTATAACTTTGTTTGCAATTTTTAGTTCAGCTCTAAAATGCTTGCAATAACTTTATAAAACTTTTATTTTTTGAGAAAAGATGATAAATTAAATTTCGTTTTAAAGCGCAACAAGGCGGCAGTCTGTTAGTATTTTAAAATTCGAGATCGCGTCATGCATTCGAGGAGCTCGTCACGATTTTTATTTGATTGGTAGTGTGAATTCTGATTACATAGAGTGAGAATATGTGTGTTCTTTTCAACTGTGTTTTTGTATCGTTTACAGGTGTGAAACTCCATACAAACAGGAAGTTCACTAGCAATTGAATGAAAGTCGCAATGTTGTAGAAGAGGACATGGCGCAATCCCTTTTTTAGCACTAAAAATAGCTCTCTCCCTGGCTTTTAAAACAAGCTTTAAACGATTACTTTCATTCAAAAATGGGGTTTATAAAAATGTGAATAATCATGGCGCGACTTTTAATATACTGCTGACTTTCTGCCGTTTTATACAAACTTTAGTTAGCAAAAAAGTTTATAAGATTTCAGATGGTGTGCTTACTTACTGAGATAGTAGAATTGAAAAGTAGAATTGTAAGAATTGAAAGAGATAGTAGAATTCATATAAACTTACACCAGCTTTTCCTTGAACAAAAAAAATTTCTAACCATCTTGGATAAATCATAGTTTAACCTGGAGGGCGCTCATTTTGATTTGAAAGATGTTGACCTTGATTTCAGAGTCGTCAAGCTTGTCTAGAAGAGTGTCCAATTTCACGAGAAATTGGTACAAATTAATGTGACCGGTTTAAGGCTGCGAGCATCACGGGACGGAGTATAGCGAAATGTCACAGGTTGTCGCTATGAAGGCCCACTCACCTTCATAACTGGCTTCTAGAGGAACCCTCACATGCAAACGCCTATTACGCGCCGTCTGCTTGGTGAGTCTGCAGATGCTCTAGGTCTCTAAAGCGCCTTTTATACTCCCGCCGCGCAGCGTCGCGTCAATTTAGGACGCGCGATTGTAGTTAGAAAGGGGGGCGTCAGCGACGCGCGGCGACCAACTTCTACGTACTACGTTCCGTGCACCATAAAGCACGACGGAGGAGACGGTCCATGAGTCACCGAAGAACCAAAACAGAAAGGATTCGTCTAGCCGATCAGCGGAATGCATCTGGCTAATGTTAGTTGTGGGATTCCTATGGAGAGCGACGAAACCTCTCTTAAAGCTGGGGTCGAAGTCGTCTGCTCAACTTACAGTTGAAATTGGTGAGTGTGGTATTGAGTCGAGTCCTCTGCAATGCAAATGGCACTGAACGACTCTTTATTTTGCAACATGTGCGGGTTCAAAAGTAAAATTGCTGGAAGGTACTCATTGTCGAGAATGGCTTAGAATTCTCTCTCATATTGCCAGTCCAGGGTCATTGTTCACTGAACATATCTTTAGCGTAGTAGGTAAAACTTCGTGAATGTCTACAGATCTCCATTCCCTTCCTAGGTTACGAAAGGTACGGGTGACTAAAGTAATGGTCACCGAAAACGGATGTCAGATTCGTGATCAGCATCCTAAATACCCTCCCCCCCCCCGAGAGAAGTTTGGTCAAAAAAACCTTTTCGACCTCTGGAGTCCTGACAGTACAATAGTGCCATAATTTTGCTACACCTTTTTAGTTTTGTTAGTTGGCGAACCAAAACAAGGAGAACGTAGCAAAATGATTCATTTCGGTGGTGAATCTCCCACGCCACATCGAGTCTGCCGCAGCAATCGCGCCGCGTCCTTCCCTCCAGCGGCGCGATTCGCCAAATACCGTAACCCGAAATCCCGTCAAATGTGGTGTTTTGAGGCAGCGGAGTATGAATACGATGCGGCGCCTCCGGGCGGCGCGAAAAATCGATAGCTATGTCAACCATCACGCCGCGCCGCGCGGCGGCGCGAGTATAAAAGGCGCCTAAGAGGGAATTGCACTAGGGAGGTAAAGGCGTGACTCATGATCAGTAGCTCGTCCGTGCCTGGTGGCTGAAAGAATGAGTCGTGATCCAACTGCGACCTTGTTCTGCCCAGACACGCAGGTGGCATCAGGGAGTGCGATCCGTTCCGCTGTGCCAGGATCGCGTACACTTTCTGAGGGGCGTGCTACAACCGTCACGGAGGTGTGGATGTGTTCGCAGGGCACAGGTTGCAATGCAATGATGACATCCTATACGACACTTTGCCGAGGGCTCAAATCCGACCGCTGACGGCAACTCTTCGCTACGATGGTTTATCTTTGCCTGCAGAAGCAAACAGTCACTTCTTGGAAGGACGTACATTCCCACCAGAGCCAAAGATACCAAGTAGAGCATAGGCGCTTACTTAACCAAAAAGTGACACAAAATCAGTTTAGCACAAAAGATTACATCGGATCGGTTACGTGATCGACAGCACGTTTCGTTGTTGTCTTGCCTGTTACGGACCGCTTTGAGATACGAAGCGAATAATTTCGCTTTTTGCTAGCATTGTTCTAGAGTTGTGGATTTAGAACGAGCTCGTCTCTGCGTATTCCTGACGACTGCTCAACCAATTAACGTGAACAAAGTGGACAAGTGACGACCATTACTGTTCCTGTAACGAGGCCGTGCTTGTGTTTTTGTGTGCGGCCATGAGTCCAAAGCAGCTCTAAATCCCCCACTATCCTTCGGTTTATCTGAATCGTAGTTAGTTAGATCTCCGTTTTCTATTTTTCGAAGGAGTTTTGTTTTCTGAATGAGTTGATTCTGTGCCAACGAGGCTATTTCGATGTTTGTTTACTAACTGGAGAAGCAGCGACAGCGCCAGCTGGTTTCGGATGGCTCTTCAAAATAATCTAAAAAGGGTAAAGGCTGTGATAATTAAAACACTGTATTCATGTTTTGGGGCAAGCGAATTACATAACTTCAAAGAAACTAATAGTTCAGATCAAACATTTATCTTGGCTTTTCTAAAGAAGGTCTAGTTTAACTTGGAAGATGCATTTTTTGTTTGCAAGGTGCTTAGCTTGATTTCGAAAGCGTTCAATTTCTTTTGAAAGTTTCTAGTCGGACGTGAACTTGGTATGCTTTGTATATTTTGCTTCCACTGATTTTTTAAGATTTGAAACAGTAGACAGCGGTGTTTTTAACGAAATTTAACGAAAAATTTTAATTAAAAAAATCGCTAAAAATTTAATGCTCAGAGTTTAGCACACAACACGTGGTTTCCCTGTCAGCCTCAGTGGCGCAAGATCAGCACTTTCAGGCCACACCATGCAGAGGCTTAAAGTTGAGTGAACATGGACACTGTTAAGAGTCGAATTGTTCATCGGCTATTCAGTCCGCTTTTTTGGCAAGACGTAGTGTAGTCGCTTCTGAATTGAATATCATTTCTGTGTGCACAGTGTACTCCTCATGGCGACAGTGATCTCACGAAGATGCTTTGAGAACGAGATTCGCGTGCGTCCTCCTCTTGACATCCAGTGCTCGCATAATAAGCACTATCGTCGCATTTCATCTGGTTTGGCCTCAATTTCGGCGGAGATACGATTCTCGAAGCGCGCCTTGTATATTCCTTCTGTGTTCTTCGTCATAATTGCTGGAACAGAACACATCGCGGACTTTAGTGAATCTGCAACTATAAACAAGATCGCAAACGAGAATGTCTGCCTTGAAGAATGGCTGATATTCATTTCCTACAGAAACGCCATCTTTTCTGCGATGCTCAGGACATGTGGACATTTGCTCTGAAATAACTGACACCGTTTTGATTTCATCTGCTATTTTAGCTACCACTTCATTAATCACAGAGATCCTCATTATCATCCTGAGTACAGCAGTTCACTTATCACTTCTCGCTTTATTTTTCTTCTGCTTCTTTGAAGTTTTTTTCGCTTTTTGATCTCAGTCGAGCTGTTCAGATGTTCATTCAAAACCTTTCTTGACCCATCCTGCATCTTACTCTGCTACCTTAGCAATTTATTTCTACTTGACGTTATTTCTTATTACTCTTTTACTTATTTTCTTCTGCTTTTGTTGGCATTATGGCTCATGATTTCTAGCGGTGCATTTTTGATGCATAAACAAATAGGTAAATAAATGAATAAACTAGAGTACTGTTCTCATTTTGCCCTAGTTAAGCTAAATTTCATTATTACCAACCAATACCATTGATATTAATATTTATTTATGTGTAAAGACACACATTAGATGGAATATGCAACACAAAGGCGGAAAACACTACTGTGTCAGTTAAATGGACTAAAATCATACCACAGATCATTCCCAACCTAATATTTTAGCCTCTAATTACTAGTTAATAGCATTTCGGTGTTTTAAAAAGAAAGTACGTTGCGAAAAATGTTTCTTCTCGCTTTTGTTGGTGATAGACTGTTGTTGTTTGAAGATGAAGGCATTGTCATATAATTGTCGTGCAGATGTAGTCGAAAAGAATCAATCAAGAAAAAGATCTGGCTTTTCACATACTAAAATACAGCCAAGCTGACTGCAGGGATATTTTATTTAACGAATTTACCGAATTTAACGCAAAAAATTTTCGTTAAAAAGTGGTCGTTAAAAATTTACCGAAAAAATTTAACGCACACCCTTGGTCAGAATCACCCATCGCCTAGGAGAACGCCAGTGAGGTTGGTCATTGAGCCGTTTTCTCCACCCTGGGGAAGGATGAACATGGGATGACGTTTTCCATAGCTGTTCCACCTCGGACCTCACGTCTTCCATAGCAAGCGTTTGGCAGAGGAGCCTACAGGCATAGGAATGAAGAACGAATCTGCTGCGGAGAGTCACTCGCCAAGCAGGAGCGGTCTATCGTGGAGGCGAGGCCCTTTGGAATCCTCCAGGCATTACCATGCGCTACCAGAGCAGGATGGAGAGCTCATCTCATTGGAAAACATGGCGAGAAGTTAAAGGGGGAAGACGTTTGGGCAACTCTGTTAGGTGTTCATCGTTAGGAGTTAGGCGTCTAACATTTTTTTCCTGACGTTCTCTTCCCGACAATTCAGAGGAGCATGCTTTCCGCTGCAGTGCATTCGATTCGAAAGGCATACAGAGAATTTTATCACGCCCGAGGTTTGCCTATATGCAATCAATTCGAAGCCCGTAAAGAGCTGATAAGCATCATGGCACACCATCTCCGGCTAGCTGGGACTATAAGCTTCGTGTTTCAATGTTGACGTTATCGACGAACTTGACACGTCACCGCTCTCCGTCTCGGAACCGTTTGCTCATCGCTCGCATGACTTCAGAAGCGCTACGTTGCCAACAGTGATACTTTGTTTAGCGTATTCGAAATTTATTTATTTATTTATTTATTTATTTGGGTCTTTTCATTGTACAACTTTTTCACACAGCCCTCTTATTCGGCAGTTACCTCGTTTTTGACTGCTGATCAGGAGTTTGTCTCGGAATGATCATACTCCGCGAAGGTGGTTTCGGTTTTCAGACATTTCCGCCTAGCCGTGCGACTGTTCACCTCAGAACCAACAGCCTTGATAAGATTGTGTGACCTGCCAACGCCTTCGAGTCCGAGCTACATAGGTGTAGCAGCTGTAGAGGGCAAAATTGTATGCGTTTTTGCTCTTTGAACTTGGCTCTGGGTGGAGTTTACATATACCACTTTTACGTCAAATTGGACAATCTCTTAAGCAAGCGTAAGGCTTTTTAAATCAAAACTTTCATTGAAGTTTCAATTCACCTGCCGAGTAAGTGTAGTGCACACATTATTTTTTAAAGAAATTTTTATTAATTTTTTTAGAAATTTTATAAAATTCTAATTTTTGGAAGAAAATTGGAGAATTAAAATTTGTTTTAAAGAGCAGGGTGGCGGCCATCTTTTAATGCCAAAGGAGATTCCTCCATGCCCTCTTTCAAGACGTCGCGATTTTGATCCGATTGATAACAAAGCCTCTTTTTGCATGGAGTTTCAGACCTGTAAAAGATACAGCAAAAACAACTGTAAAGAACACATACATCCCCACTTCAATGCTTGTGAGCAGCGTTTGCACTGTCAATAAAATAAGAATCGCGACCAGATTTTAGAGTGCATGATGTCGCGATCTTGTCGTTTAGCGCACCAAGTGACTGCTTCCTTTCTGCCCTTTAAAACAAATTTTCTTGCTTGTTGACTTCTGTGGCAATATTATTTGATGTACTTACCATTATTTTAGCAAACTCCAAACTGGCTCGGCACGCGGAGCTATTGCGCCAAAGAGACGTTTTAGGACAGCGGAAGCATAGCTTGAGACCTGTAGGGCAGAAAATTTCTCTTAGTAGAAAATGCGATTCCTTTTAAAATTCAAGTAGTTCTAAAAAGTCGGCTAGCCAAGAGAACAATGAACTGTGAAGTTTAGATCATTAGTACATTAGTAGTGCAGTGCTTTATCTAAAATCATTTGATGGCCGTGCCAGCATGAGTTAGTATGAACGAAGAGTTTTCTGGTTAGTATGATCTCTTTACGGACTGAACGGTTGGTTTGGGTTATTGTGATGAAAATCGATAAAGGACGGCTTTAGTCAGTCCCTATATGAAATGTGCCATGTATTCAACCTATACGGCATGCAGTAGAAGCTTAGTACTTTATTGTTTCGTCTAGAAATGAAACAAAGTCCGATTTCGTTACTCTATGTTTGACTGCCTAAATCACAGTGATTTGGAAAGTATCCAGAAGAGTTTATTGCACTTACGAAGAAGAAGCTTACTAAGCTTGACCTCGTTGACTAGGTCGAACACCAGCTAGGGCGTCCACGGGAGCCGACGCGTACTCTCAAAGCCTTGGGAGTGTGGAAAGCGTGAGAGGGTCCCTAATGCGAGGACGGCATCAGAGTGGGGGAACTGTGTTAGTCCAAAAGTCCCGCAACGTAAACAAGACCTGCGTGGCAACTCTGAATGTGAGTACATTGTCAAGCCGCTCTTGCGAATTGGTAGAGGCACTGGAGCGAAGAAAGATTGATTTCTCTGCGGTGCAGGAGACGAGGTGGTCCTGTGACAGGTCAAGGGACATAGGCCGAGGCTATGAAGCCGTTCAGTGTGGTAGTCTTAGAACCACCAGCGGTGCTGGCATAATCGTCTCCGAACGATTCCGAGACGGGACTGCAAGCGTGGGACGTTTCAATGACCGCTTGATGAAGGACGTTATCGCTGCAGTACGGTAGCGGTATCATCGTTTTTCTGCATATGCATCCCAGACTGGCTGCTCTGAAGGATGAGTTTTGGAGCCTGCTTGATGGGAAGACAGCACAGTTCCCGTCACAAGACGTAGTCATTGTCGCAGGTGACCTTTACGGGCACGTTAGCGCTGCAAAGACGGGTACGTATGATGGTCTCGGTTTTGGTCCACATAACGCTTATGGTGAGCGTATCCTCCAGTACGCGGAGTCGCACAACCTCACCATCGTGAACACCAGGTTCCGAAAACGTGAATCCCACCTCATCTCATTGTACGGCGGGATTCTAAAACGCAAAGCAACTTTGTCCTTGTGCGAAATCGTGACCAAGGGCTTGTCACGGACGCGAAGGTTGCCGTATGAAACGGTCGCCACACAACACCGCCCACTGATCTGCACTATGAAGATCACACCACTGATGTTTAGGCGGGCCGAACGGAGCGGTCCGTCGAGGATCAAGTGGGGGCGACTGAAAGAGAATGGAGCAGATATGACTTCGCGCATTCGGTTGCCGACGGTCACGACCGTCGACGAGACATGGCAAAGTGCCACCGACGCGATACTCAGTGCTGCGCGTTCCGAACTCGGCACTACGAAACCGGGACGGCGTAAGGTCGATAAGCAGACATGGCTGTGGACTAAGGAAGTTAAGGAAAAATTCCGAGAGAAGAAGAGATTATACCACGCATCTCTCGGTGTTAAGACAGCTGACAAATGACGTCTGTATCAGGAAGCCAAGAAAGCCGCTATGAAGGCGGTATCCGTTGCAAGAGCCACCCATTACGATGATGTCAACGGGAAGCTTGAGTCGCGCGATGGCGAGGGATTTCTTTATCGACTCGCGAAGCTCCGTGATCGCCAGACTAAAACTGTTGAGAACTTCTTTGGCATCAACGATGAGAATGGGTCATCTACTCATGGACCGCAAGATGGTTTTGAATCGATGGGCACCTATTCCGAGGAAGTCTCTATCAGTAAAGTTTGCTCATTCAGCATTCCATCTCCTCCTCCATTATGCGGTCTGGTTCAGAAAATCACCGTGAGATATGAGAGAGAAGCGGCTCTTAAGAATATGAAGTCAGGCAAGGCAACGGACTTCCGACGATTTGGCGGCCGACTTGTGGGAGTCGAAAATCTGGTACCCAGCGAAGTGGCTGACTACGTTCTTTAACCAGACCAGTGAAGATGCTGCGGTGGATAGACGGAGTTACGCATTTGGATCGAGTACGCAACGACTTCATACAGCAGAGGTTCGGGGTCACCTCGATATTTGAGAAGATGAGCGAAGCTCGTCTGCAGTGGTACGGCCACATCCTTCGCGCAAAAGATGACACCGTCCGAAAGACTGGTCCTAACCTTGATATGCCCGGAAGGCGGCCACGAAGGCGACCAAAGCAGCAGTGGCTTGATACGCTGTATCAGGACTTGATGATGGCTAGGTTGCACCCTGATCAAGCATTTGATCGGGAAAAGTGGCGCCAACATTCCAGGAAACCGGCCCCACCAACTAAACGAGACAAACGCTGAAGAAGAAGGTCAGAGGACATGAAAACCTACAGAGCTGTGGGGCGTTTCACCACATGTTGGGGAATCGGTTCTCCTGAAGGGTGGATGAATTGGATGTGGAAAAGTTTGTTTGTCTTTCATGCACTGAAGACCTCAGCGGAGCTAACTTCCATCAAACGTCTTATAAATAGTATGATTTGGTAGGGATACAGTTCAAACGTTACACCATAGACGAAGCCACTCTCAGCGAATTCGTCCAGTCCAAAAGTCTAGTATTTTGCGCTCATAAAAATGTACTCCGCGCACATGCATATCCGCGAACTACATAGTGTAGATCCTTAGGCAATTTTTGAGCTAGTAAGCTGGCGTATGAGTGGAGATATTTCACTTCGAATATAGCCATCTAAATTCGGCCAATCCAATATTTATGAAAATGCTGTTTCGCTGCGTATTGAAATATCAGCATGAAGTCTTGCACTGACCTCTTAGCGGTAACGGTTCGCGCGAAATACACAACAAAACCTCCTGTTATACGTTCGCGAAAGATAAACGTCATTGTTTCTATTATATGAATATATACCCTCTGCTTTCAGCCTACCTCTTGCGTCCAACATTTTTGAGAGCCAATGTTGAGACCACCGGCAAGACCACCGACGAAATATCATCACGACGCCTATGGTAAATAGATATAGTGTCGAGTATGGTAGTTGCAGGTTAAGAGAATGAGGAAAAATTTGCATTTGTTATTTTTTACTATTATTTATTGTAAGAAGCCCTTTGCTATGAAAAGGCAAAACTTCCCTGAACACAGTCATGGAAAGAATTGGTGAGCATCAAAGTTTACAAGTGTGCTATTTGTTCTTTTTCGATTTAGCCAGTTCCCTGAACTCAGTGCTCTAAAAATGTAGCGTTTCAGATGGCAACGGTCTCGACAGCAGAACGAACGGTAGCGAGAATTTGGATGCAACCTCTCACGACTCTGATTCAGGTTTCGGCCCTACTGTTTTTACCATTTCGGCATTCGAAAATGTTGTGCTCCCACTAACAATGGTATATTTACGTGCGCTGTAAGCCCACGTAAATGCTCCATTTTTACGTCAAATTGGACACTCTTCTAAACAAAATTGATGTTTCTGAAATCGTGGTGAATATCTTCCAAATGGAAATGAGCTTCTTGTAGGTTGAACAACACTTTCCAAGATGGTTAGAATAGCTTTTTGCTTAAGGAAAATTTGGTATAGCTCTTTTTTGACACTTCTTCGTTCAGCTGCCCAAATGAATAATAAATTTATAAAATTATTATTTCTTGAGAAGAGATAATAGATCAAAATTTGAACAAGACAGCAATCATTTTTTGCATCAAAATACGAGATCACAGTAAGTACTCGCAAAGCTTGTCGCAATCTTTATTTGGTTTGTAATGTAAATGCTGCTTATATGGAGCACCAATTTAGGATATGTGTTTTTTACAATTGTTTTTGTTGTATTATTTGTAAGCGTCAAGCTCTATGAAGACAGAAATTTCGCTATCGATCGAATAAAAATCGCGACATCTTGGACGAGGACATGGCGCAATCTCTTCTTCTGCCACAGAAAAAATGCTTTCAAAACTAAAAAAATAAAAGAGCTGTCTTCTCGCTCTTCAAAACAAGCTTTAAACCAGTATTCTTCCTTAAAAACTGAGAATTAGTGAGGTAGTAAAATAACATTACAACTACATTGAATAACCAATAAATTTTCTTGATAGCCTAGCCGTAACAATCAAACGATGAAGGTGGAAAGGGTGAAAGATGAATGGCGTTTGAGCAAAACTGCTGGAAGCAACGTGCAATAAATCTTGAGAGCGAATGAGTTCCAGTAAAAGTAGGTAGTGAAGCTTCTGAACGAGAGAAATGGGTTGCTGAACAGACGCTAGCAAACAAGATGGCTTCAAATTCGACTAGAAGAAAAACGGAGGACGAAAAGGATGAGCGACAGCTGGTTTAGTTAATTTTTTTTAGAGGTCTGTATACTTAGGCACAGAGCGATGCAGTAGCTCAGAAGACATCAGTCCGTGGCGCGTCTAATCTTATCTTATTAAATCTTAATAAAGCTGTGTATTGACCGAATTAGGATAGCACAGCGCAAGAGGAAATTTAAGTGAAATGCGCCAACGATGGCGCGTCTAACTAGAGGATTTAAACTAGTTTCTTGGTGACCTTTTATCATAAACCAGAAGATTGTAGTTCACACGTGACTAACACGCCAACATATTTATGACCACTCAGGCTCTTGAAACCTCGTGCTAAAAAACAGGCAGCCGTAAAACATATGATCGCTCGCTCTAACTAGTGAGATTTAGCAGTTCCTGGGAGGTTCTGACATGGAGGCAATTTAGAAACCTTTTCTGTTCGTTCAATAACTTCCATTGTCAGGGCGTTTCATTCTTCTCACAATCATACTGTCCACCGCCAGCTTTCCAAGCGCGGAAGTAGAGAGCACTGCTTGATCTGGACGAGACAGGACCCTGAATGTTTTTGGCCACCTGCAGGAGTTCTGACTGGAGTACAAGCGGGACAAAATCGAGGAAGGATGCGTGCTTAGCGCTGTCGAAGAAGGCGCCGGCTATCATGTGCATTCTGCTGCCTCAAGGTTCTTCGTTGTGGTCCCGCCCAGAGCAGCCAAGATTAGGAAGTCTCTGATGTCGATGAATTGCTAATGGACTTGTCTTGTGGTAATTAGTTGACCTGAGAGGGATAAGGCACTGACTTAGCCATTGGCTGCTACCACAACTCGCTTCCACGTTAGAAATAGAATACGTGGCGCATCTCGAAAGAGGTTTGAATAACTCTGACCTTCATCCTTATCCTTTTAATGAGAGAAGTGAAAATTTCGGGCGACACTACTTGGGGACAAGTGAACTGTAGGCGGGAAACTGATTTTTTAATAATTGGGAAGAAATTTTTTTCATTTTCATGACGTGAATTTTCATTGATTCAAGTTTGCATCCCTCTTTGTTCATCAGACCTCTGATCGATTATGATATTTGGTTGTTTGTGATGAAATCCACCACATTTAGATCTCGAATATGGTCCCGGAATTGTGGAAAGGCTAAAAGCGAAGTTTCATCGCTTGTCCGGATCTGCAAATCGTCACTATGCAGTGGGTTATTCTGTTGAAGCAAATCTCGGCCACCTGCAGGAGTTCTGACTTCAATGATGCTTTCTAAAACTGAAAGTAAAGCCATTCTCTTATTCCACAGAAATCATTCGACTTTGCGGAAGAAGTGCAAAACATGCATTTCGATTTTACCTTCCTCGCTCTGAGGTTGAGTCAAGTCCAGTACCTATAGAGCGAGCACCTTCTGCAGAATTTACTTATTTCCCTGGTACTCACTATTCTGGTCTAGTGCCGGCCGGCAAGTCCGTAAAACACACCCTAATAGGGAACTCTTATTACAGAAGACCATATCAGTGGTTTCTCTAAGGTTATGATACCTTGAGATTTCTCTGTCCATATCTTCTTTCATCGTCACGCCTTCTAAGGTGCTTCATTTAATCGAGTTTCTAAAAACAAGTGTAATCAATTACATCTTTCATTAGATGTTCCCAGAAGACCTCGATCCCCTGGAGGCAGTGCTTCCAGTGGGTCGAGGGCATGTTTATTAATCAAACCTTGCTTAGGCCTATGTTATACTTCGGCGACGCGTCGGCGACGCTATGTTGCGCGGGCTGCTACGCACTGCGTTGGTTTTGTAAACCCTCTGAATACGTTAGTGATTACAGTCGCTGCAAATCTGGTCGATCTGTGTGCTCCGCTCGTCTGTCGGGCCGCCATAGTGGGGCCGCTGACCACAGCCAAGGGCTTGACGCCACAGGTATGGTCAGCTGAACGCGAGGCCGTGACGCTTACGACCAGCCGATACGAACGCCCCTCCCCACCTGCAGCCGCAGAGGATACCAGTAGACTTCCTCCACTTCAGCCAGTCTGCGGTGATCTATCGCCTGACCGTCTGACCCACACTTCTTTCCTCAGCCACGTCACTCTCAAAGTAGCGGAACTCCTCCACCACCTCATTGACCTCTCCCTCTCATTCACGGATGGGTCCGTAGCACTGCACGGAGCTGTGGCTTTGTTTGACACAGAACTCGGGCGAAGGCTCAGCGCTCCATTTTCAGATGACGTCGTAGCCTTTACACCGTTACTGTGGCGGCTTTTGATGGCTTTGACGAGGTTTGTCCAGCAGCCGACCAGTCTATCAACCTGGACTTGACACTATAACCGTTGCTATTTTCGAAATTCATTGCTTCCCGGAGCCGAGAGTCGAGCCTGTAACCATTTGTGCATAAGTATACACTATTAATAACTACTAAAGTAAATAAATGAAAATAAGGTAAATATCTCACCTCCAATTTCCCAAAAAATAACACTTATCATGGAAGGCTCAACGCCTTAAAGAATTTTATTTTGTAAGTATAATAGTGAGATTTCTATGCGAGCAGTTTTGCATTTATTAGGTTCACTCTCCAGAACGTGGGGTTAGATCTCGTTCAATGGAAGACTTCGCGATGGTCACCAGATCGAAGGAAAGGTGAGGAGATTTAGATTATATGCCACATAACCGTATTTTTATACGTATAAATAAATATTTATAAATTTGAATGGTGTTTGAGAGACCATCCTCGCTCATTTGCAAAGCTCAGTTTTAATGAAAAGTACAAAGTAATGATGAGGAAAGTCCCATTCTGTTTCAGCCATCGATCATTTGGTTTGGGTGGAAAGGATTCGGCGCCTCCACCATCATTAACTGAAGAGCGCGCTCATTTCAAAGCGCAGGGTAAGGCACATCGCGATATTAGCATCGTTTGACAGTTTGAGCTTGTAATGCCTGACTGTGGAGCTAAGCGCTTATTGTTAGGAGTGCGCTGACCCAAGACAAGAATCAGGCAGTGAAGATCTTCGTCTTTATTCCAGACGACGATGGGCAGTGCTCACTTACTTTGCACAGAACTCTGAAGACGAGCGAAATGAACGAATACGAGGTCATGGTCTTGTCCAAGCATTGAAGCATTTCATCACGCATTGACTTTCAGACAACATCCGTCAGCGCTCTTCGTCGTAAGTTCGACAGTCATCTGCTCCGGGAAGGAAGGCAGAGCAAAGCAGTACGTTCTGATTGATGGAGTTTTACTTCGACACTTAACTTCTCACATCTATACAATTTTCACGTCAAGTTGGACACTTTTCAAACCGAATCGGACACTTTTTTTTGAAATTATTCAATCCACCTGCCAAAATAAGGGAACACGCTCTTTAAAGTTTTGTAAAATGTTTACTTCCTTATTTTTTACTCGGAGAAAACAATGAATTAAAGCGCTTTAAAGTCATCAATTTTTAGTGTATCAAGAGGAGAGATGGCACCATGCAGACAACTAGCTCATCGCAAGTTTCATTGGTTTGATTGCAAAATTCTGTTTACATGAAGTAACACCAAGTAAGCAGCGTTTATGCTATCAATTAAATAAAAATCGCGACGATCTGATCGAATGCATGGCGTGATCTCCTTATTTAATACTATATGGTTGCTGCTTTTTGCGTTTTAAAACAAGCTTTAATTCACTACTTTTACTTAAGCGTGAAAAAATTTTAAAAAGTCTAAAACATTCTCTTCACTTTTAAGGGCAAATGTATTATAAAATTTCAAAGAAATTCGTACTTAACTTCCCTTGAACAAAAATTATTTTAACTGTCTCAGAGAGTCTCTGCTTTGTGGTGGAAGAAGTTCGTTCCGATTTGGAAGATGTTTATTTTGATTTCAAACTGTCGAGTCTGCCTAGGAGAGTGTCCGATTTCGTTTGAAAAGTGGCCAACTGAATGGGAATTACATGATAAGCACATTGCAGTAGGGTGTAGAAAGAAGACTCCGGCTCGGATGGTTTCAACAACGTTAAAAGAGGCCTGACTCCGTTTCTTTAGTGTTTTTTCAATGCTAGTCAGTGTTAACACAAGGTTATTGTAATGAGATTTCCTGATAAAGGAAGGAGAATGGTAGTGTGTCACGTATAAAAATCTTCCGAACCCGGGTGCATCTGCTTCGTATTTCAAGCCGGATTTCAGACTCCATGTCGAGACAGATTGAGCAAGACTACGCTCAATAACAACGACGTTGTACTACCGATGATGAAAGCTGGCCGACTCTCGTCAAACTCGATTGGGCACCAGAATGAGCTGTCATATTCCTCCGTCAAGGCTGAAAGATTACCATCTACTCAGAATGGTGCCTATTCCACTGAAATTAGAAAAGGTAGTTCACATTAGCACCGATTTTGTTTATAAAATACGCCGACGACTTGCACAAGCAGAGATGCTTGATCTGAACATCAAGCATGTCTTCTCCATTCTTGCCATTTATTGGTGAGAGAACTGTGAGGGCCCCGTAAATAGAAAATAAATTAGAAGAGCTATCAGGTTATCGTATTTATGCACTGTATCAGCTCATAGTATATCTTGAAGAGAGGGCATGAGAACTGCCAAATCCCCTTTCATCTAAATAAATAAATAAACATAATATAGAGCTAAACAATAAGCTTTAATCAGTGACGCGGGGTTCATAGAGTGCAGGAACTTCGTCGCGCTGTCAGTGAGATTTGGTGAAAAATGCGTGCGAATTAGATCATCAGTCGGTGAATGCACGCATCCATAAGGCTGAAGTAGCGTGCTGTTTCCCAAGAAGGGAAGTGTATCAGGTAGATGCCCGAGTAGCGAAAATGAACACCACTGCCATCCTTCGAATCCCTATCCTTCGAATAGAAGAGTATGTATGATCCATTCTTGCAATGTCCTCGAATGTCCTACAGGATTAGAAGCCCTTAGGTTTTACTATATGTATTTAGAATCGCACGGTCGCAGAAGCCAATACGTTTCAAACGTCGAATATACAAAAAAGCAAAACACCGCTTCATAGGCGCGTGGTGGGTGCTCGATTCCTTGCCTTGCAGTATTTTCGCATTTCTCTACGTACATTGTATTTGATATTTGGAAGGCGGTGTCCTGTGAAGTTGTGCGATTCAATAGTAAACTAAAGGGCCCATAGCCCGTGGTTCAAGGACTTTGCAAAAATGGACCATACTTCTCAATTATTTGGAAATTGGAGGTTCTCGAAGTGCTATTCATTTTACCCGTTCAAACATACCCCTGAAACCCTTTCCTGGTAAGCAACACAGCGAGTCTAGCTTAATGTGAGAAGCAAGGCCCTCTACAAGACATTGAGGCGTCGTAAAGAGATATCGTGATGGTACGACTCGCCACCAGTTGCCACGCACGAAACCATCAAGCGCCAGCGTTTATTGCCTCAAACTTGGGCAATTAATTGAGTAAATCAAACACTTAATAAGAATATAAACAGAATTAAATTCAATGTTGAAATGCTTGATGTCAACACTAATTATATCGCCCTAGATGAATGTGCGAGAGCAGGATTCTAACGAGGGGGGCTTGGAGAAAATGCGAAAATCCTAATGCGCGGCGCTTACAGAAAAAACGGAAGATCTAAGAAGAATAAGCAAAACTGCTCCTTTGCACTCCCGGCCTTCATACAAGCGCATGCAGCGGTTTCACAGCATTCGCGGCGCAGAAATCTAGAGATAAACCCCGATACAACAACAACCGACCTGATGACTACAGTTTCTAATGGCAATGACTTAAAAAACAGGCACAAAAAAGGTATCACAAATAGCTGTGATCCACGATACGTGCTGCTCATAAACGACAAACGCGATATTTTTTTTAGCAGCGTTCGTCTATCGAACGTCAGAAATGCCGACTGTTTCGAGTAACGCTCGTGTGATTGACGATGACTTCTTTGAAGACCGGAAAGCAGAGCCGGAATCATCTGAAATCATGTCACCTCCTGATCCTGACTCTGCCAGGTAGTATACAGCTAGAGAACTCCCTTGCCTAAGAGGAGCCAGCCATTTCCAGGCAGTCAACCAACTTCATGTCAGCGGCTACAGTTTTTGTAAGGACTGATCACCTTTCTTCGACTAATGACTCTAGCCCTCCTCCTGAGGAGCCAAAGCCGTCTCTGGTAATGTGATACCCATCTTGTTGAACACCTTCTTTCCTGAAAATTTTACGATCGGTTTTCTGGCTGATAGCAGTGTCATCAAAAGCGGTTTCCTGGATAAAGGCGCTGTATCATCTACTCGTTCTGAGCAAAAATTATGGTTTGATCGTGAGAGAGCATCTGCCAACAGGGAGACTGTTGCGAGTACACGGGAACATGCCCTGCTGAGAGGAGTTCCCCATTCCCCCCACGGGCATACGGAGTCACCATGGAACCCACAACCCAGGGGAACGCTAGGGACCCCAAAATGTAAATAGGCCATGTCCCCCTCTCCGGCAGATGGGACCCCGCGCTGTAACCTTCAGCACTTGCACTGTGGAATTCGTCTGAACCGACGCACGCTCGTACCACACGTCAGCCCTGCAAGTGGTTGGCACTTCGAGCGTGCTGTATTGACCCCGCCTGTATTGAACGAGTGACAACGCCATATGAGCAGCCAACAAGAAGAGCAACCGACATACAGATCAAACATGACCAAATTGCCCTTGCACTTAAACATGAGGGTCACAACAGGAATTAGTAAGGACCCACCACTTTCTTCCTTCTGTACTGCACAGAGTAGCAGCACACGATTTATTATCTACAATAGCACCAGAAGGCCACATCAAACTGGCATAGATGAATACATGGATATGGGATACCATGCGAAGATATACGAAGACATAACCTGCGCGCCCCAACTGATGTCGAACTGTATTGATTATCCAAGGCTCAGGTGAGCTCCCATCGGGGTTCGTCGCTTTCCTGCAGCTGGCTGTATTGATGGTGAAAGAGCGGCGAGGCAGCGCTCGAGGGTCCCGGAGATGGTTTGAAGAGTGCACGAGGTATGCGCCGCGGGGCCGCTCCTGCGCAGCCGCTTAAGCCCTAGTTTATGCTTGAGCCGCTGTGCGGCGCGGCACCACGATCGCCATAGATATCGATTTTCCGGGTTGCTCGATCGATAGCTATTCCGACTATGTTGCCGCGCCGCACAGCGGCGCAACTATAAACTAGGCCTAAGACAGCGAAAGAAGTAAGAACTGAGCCCGGCGAAGGACAGGGCGGCGCGTTGCGAGCCTGCGCGGATCGATAGCGTGCGCTGGCAGGCCGGACCCCAGTGTCCGTATGCTATTCTCTCCCCAACCGTCCCGTGCCGGGTTTAAGGCGCCCACATCCCCGGTGTGCACATCATGCGCATCGATTTTTCGCGCCGGGTACCGTCCCCGAGTCGGGCAAGCATAGCATACGGCCCCAGGAGTGCCCCATCGGGGTCTCACACAGATACGGCAGCGACAGCCTTCTTCACTACCCCAGCTCTCACCACCACAGGTCATTGCACATAACATACAGGAGTTTGAAAGCAGGGAGCGATTCGCGACAGAGGCTAAGGCCTGAGTTATACTCCCGCGGAAGCATCCGCGGAAGGGCGGGAATCGCGCCGAGACTCCTCACCTGGCCAATCGAAGCGCCTCGCCACGCCCGCCTCCGCCGTGCACCATTGGTCCGCGGACGTTCCGCGGATGCTCCCGCGGGAGTATAACAGAGGCCTTAATGATTCTGAATGTTTTATCTATTTGTTTCATCTGACGTTGCTTTTTTGATTGTGCGAATTTAGGACAGAATGGTCCTTGAGAGTGACGACCACATTCTAAATCGAAATATTTCTTCTGGAAGCATACAACCTTCTTCACTACCTCAGCTTTCATCACCACAGATCATTTCATATAATAATGGTGAGTCGTGTTCGATACACATGTTCTTGGATCAGTCCCTATCTGGTTTAGATTCAAGCGGAGTGGCTGAAATGCGCACGTTGTTGAGCAAGTTCCAACGCTCAAGAGATGAACGTCAATTTGAGAAACAAGCAGATGCAAGCCAGTCGGACGTAGCTCTTCCGTCAAATTTGCCCTCTTCAGCTCATCAGGTATTAGTTTTGCGACTCAAAATGGAGAGCTTACACATTAGTGAGGGTTGTACAGGTGTAACGATGGCAACACTGGAAGGTAAAAAGAAAAAGAAAGAGTTATAGTTCGGTTCTTGCAAACTTGATGAAGATGGAAACACATCCATTGGTTGCGAGCACAGCCACTGTTGTTACACAAAGAATAAAGGGTAAAGGACGGCGCTAATCAACCACTTTGTGGAATGCACCACACATTCTAAATATACCAGAAATGCAGGAGGCAGTGTGAATGCATATTTGGCCTAATCAATGACTTGAAGTGGTCAGCCACTGAAGAGCTCAGCGTTTTATTCCTCCTAGAAGAATCAAGCACCATTTCGGTTAACCTGGGCGAGACCCGAACTAGGAACGTTGAATCGGAGCGTACGCGACGGCCGGTGCCTCACTCCACTGTGTTACAACGCACCTTACATAATGGAAGTAGCAAAGAATTGCCTAACATAGGTGATTTCAATTTGAAAATGTCGTTAATTTTCCGACAAAGGAAATTATTCCAAAATTTTTCCTACGAATTTGTTCCCTGTGAGGAAATGAAGGATTAACCATGAGGTTCATTACTTAGAACGTTGATGAAACTAAGTAATGAACCTCATGGTTAATCCTGAACTATGAATAAAACATGAATTGAGGAAAGAAGAAACGTGCCTAATTTGGGACGCCATTATGATGCGCTGACAGCTCCAGTTTCAGCGAAGTTTTGTTCATGCCATTGTGGGCGTTCGGCCTTCCTGTTCGTCGCCCGATTCAAAAGTTCATATTCATGGCTTTTCTATGGTTCCAAGAAGTCCGAACATTCTCAACATTACGGTGAGAAAGGACGACATAGCGATAAGGAAGAATCGAGGTATGTGTACGACTGATTTGTCTAAAATTAACATATCTCCCAGTTATAAACTGTACGAGTTTGGCTGGAGGTGTCTAATGTGAAAGCATCTGGTAATTTTTGTGAATTCATTTATCAAACAGCTGACTTATTTCTGTGCGACTGAGCTCAATTAAAAGCCTTCACAGAAGCTACTGTTTTCTTTTATTGCTTCCCGAAACAGAAGGTTGTGCCGCTGCAGATCGTTAAAAGATGAGCACTTTAGGGAAGGTAGATGAAACAATGGAGAGGGAATGAAGCGAGTTCAAAATATTCATTAGGTGGCGTACTTGAGTTGAAGCTGTTCTGTTGATGACCCTGGTAGACGACTGCCTTCAGGTGGGGAAGGCAGTACAGCAGTAGCTCCTCCAACAACGATTCATCGTTGTCGGTCAAGATCTAGGCATTAAGGTTCGCGGCAGCGCGACAGGAGGTACGCCCGCCCCTGCTGGAGGGCGTGGCGTTAGGAGGTACACCGCTGCGGACCGCAAACTTTTGTTTTACGTGTCAAAGGATTCGTAACGCAGCCGTTAGACTCTTGGTGAAGCCTAGGGGGTTGGGGTGGGTGAGCAAGGGGATGAGAGTAGGATCGCACGCCCCCCCCCCCCCCCCCAGCAGGGGACGGGTGTACCTCCTGACCGTCCCCTGAGGTTCGCCGACGTTTCGTTGGTGCTTCAGAGGGATCGTCTCCTCTTCTCCAACCACGTGTTCTTGCTTTTGTTCTCGTGATACGACCTGGCATCTACATGCAGTAAGTTGGAGACCGAACATATACACTTTTCACATCGAATTGAACATTTTTCAAATCAAATTGGACAGTTCTCGGATTAAATTGAACACCTTTCACATCAAGCTGGACACCTTCCAAGTTTAAGCCTAAAAATTATGAAATTAAAGCGAACTCTTTCAAATCGAAATGACCTTACAGAATAAACAGCAGATTCTTCATGATTTTTAGAACATTTTTTTCTTCACGAAAGCGTTGGTACAATTTTCTTTGAAAGTTTTAGTTACCCGATTGAATAATCATCATCTTACTATATATAACTCGTGTAATCGGTGGGTCACGTTGTCAGCCACAGGATGGGGACTGAAGCCAATAGATGCCTACAACAGTGCGACGTATGCCAGCCGGTTTTTCTTTCAGCTTAAGGCCGGGGCATAATTCCATCGCCACGATGCCATCTCGGCGCTCAGTCCGCCGCACGCAGTCGAATAGTCAAAGGAAACTTCGCCGCGGCTGCCGCAACAGTGGCGGTCGGCATGCGCAATAGCTTCCCCGCCCATTGCAGGCATGGCATTCTTTTTCGCTCCGTGCGCGGTGTTTAGCGTTGGTCCTGGAGGGATCGCCGTCGCGCTCCCTTGCAGAGGGATGAGCGATGCAACGAGCACTGAGAAGTTCAATTTCTTTCGCATCGCTCTGCAGAACTCATCGCCACAACGGAAAGTATGCACGAGGCCTAACAATGGGCGATTGCTGGCGAACTTATAACCTTGGCAGCGGATCCCCCAAGTTTACGATATATTCAGCGGGCAACGCGTCAGGGTGTGAATGGGGATCAAGCGCAGAGCGTAGGGATTCAGAAGACGTGCTTTAGGCGGCGTTCAACGTGCGTCGGGATTCAGAAGACGTGCTGAAGATTGCCATCGGACAGTAAACGGTGACGATCTGTTTTCCAATACCGATTAATTTATTTGTGTTTTTTCAGGATAAACACCTCGGATTGGGACTCTCATGATTTGTTTATCTGTTTATCGCCACGTAGAGAACGGGTACTTTGGAGAATAAATCGCGTACGTGCGTTAGGGGGTGGATGAGGTTCATAGAAGCAGTGAAGATTTTGCCCAACCATTTCCTTCTCCACTAATCTATATAGTAAAACCAGTTTTTTTTAATGTAATAAAAGTAAGAAGGCCTAAAGAAGGCGGGAGATTGGCGTTGTTATATTCTTGTGGTTTGGGGGCGAAGCCCCAACCAGACGTTTATCGGCCGCTAGACCGCTGAACGTCTGGTAATAAATAATAAAGCTCTAAGAGCTATCGATCGGCGCCGTATCGAAATTAGGGGAAAAATTAGACATAAAATAGGGGGAAGGGGCGACGGTCGACGGAAGGCTTCTACGTTCCTGGGGGTGCAGAAGACGTGTCGAACACGTCGCCCAACGTGCTTTCGTCGATGGAAGCGGCTAACACCAGGGAAGGCAATCAATATCGATCGATATCATAGATTTTCCCTCAGGGGCCGGATTCATCAACAATTAAACCGGTGTGCGGGGCGAAAGGGTATGGATAAGATAAGAGTCAGGTAGAGATAGTGTAAGAGTCAGAGACACAGGCTTCATTGTTGGTATCTTTACCCCTTATACCCGTGTTTTAGTCGTTCATGAATCCAGCCCCAGATTTAACCTATCGTGGTGGGAGTTAAGTGATTATGCTCGTCGACGGAAGGCCTTCACAGGAGGTAGGAGATTTTGATCGGGCGCCCAGTATCGGTCGACATTATCGATTTCCTGACCGGTGATTTCGGCTTGGAAGACACGCGGGTATTATGTACGACGGAAGCGCTTCACAGTAGGTTGAAGTTTTCGATCGGAAGGCCAATGTCGAGCAACATTGTTGATTGTAGCTTAAAACTAACGTTCTCTTGTTTGTCTTTCGATAAAGCTTGGGCCATTCGTCACAGCGGTTCCGCGTGGAAAAATTACTGTTCGACAAAGCGGAGATGATGCTGATGTTGAGCTACACAATGTTGGGGGGGGGGGTCTGGACGGCTTGGTACCGCTAAACTACTCACCCGACCTTAAGGAACGTGGAGCAAGGTTGGAACATAATAAGTTTTTCTAATGGTGCCTTTTATACCGCTAGGAAGGGAAGAAAGCTGCCTATTTAAAGCAGCTAGCCTGAGGTGATTGTCTTTAGTTTGATCTGAGCGTTTGATTTGAGCGTGATACTACAACATCACACAAAGCACGCAAGTGCGAAGCACGCCGATAAGCGTAATCGAGCACAATTGAATAAAATTCTTATTTTTTATAAAATTAATAATTTAAATTTTGTTTAAAGCACAGAAAGTCAGCAGCTGTGTAGCGCATTAAGAGTCTAGATCGCGCTATGCATTTAGAAAACGGGTCGCGATTTTTATCTGATCGATAGTGTAAATGCTGCTTACATGAAGCAGTAAAGTGAGTGTATGTATGCTCTTTATTGTATCGTTTACATCTCTTTGTTTTGTTGTATCGTTTACAAGTTGAACATTCATATATATATATATTTATATTTATATATTTGAAACATTTTGAGAGCCGGTAATTCTTGAAATATCTGGAATTTTTAGACAATTTTGACACGTTCTTATGACTTCTTATGACACGCTGCAACGTTCTTATCATGTCTTATTAAGTTGTTTGCAGTGTATATTGCATGTTTTATTGGCAACTTCATTGTTGGTGGATCCGTAGGACAATTCGGTGCCGAATTCCTCTTGTAAAAAGTTCAAATTTCCGTCGGAGTCTGCTTCCGCGACAGTGGGAACTTCCCTTGGGTGTATAGCTATTGCGAGCAATACATATTTGTACCATTTTCACGACAATTTGGACACTCCTCTAATCAAAACGAACACTGTTCTAAGCAACCTTGAGCCTCTTGCAATCAAATTGATGGTGAGCGCCTTCCAAATGAAAGCGAGCGTCTTTCAAGTAGAGCCACACGCTCGCTAAGAAAGGTAAAAAAATTTTTTGCTCAAGCAGAATTTGGCCCTACTGTGTTTGAAAATGTTTAATTCACTTGCCTCAAAAAGTGATCACGCTAATTGATATTTCATAAGAATTTTACTTTTTAGGAAAAATAACGGCTTAAAGCTTATTTCGAAGCACAGGAAGGCAGCAATTTTAAAATATATTAAAGAGAACGCAATGTGCACTCGTCTAGCTCTTCTTGGTTTCCATTTGATTGATAGTGCAATTGTTGCTCACTTAAAAAAGCAAAGTTGAGATATGTGTGCTTCCTGCAATCGTTTTTGTTCTACCGTTAGTGAATGGGCAATTCCATGGAAATATGCAGAGTTTTTGCTTTCAGTCTAGGGAAAATCGCGACATCTTGGGCGAATGCGTGGCTCAATTTCTACATTCACATTACCGTCTTCCTGCGCTTCAAAATAATCGTCAGACCATAATTTTCTTATTTGAATATTTTTTATAACGGTTCAAAGCCTGCTTTCACTTTTGGGACAGATGACTTTAAAAAATTCTAAAAAAGAGGTGCTAAATTCTCCTTGGGCGAAAAATTATTACATGCTTTAGGAGGTTATCATGTTTTACTTTTACTTTACTTTTTCTGGGAGGCTCGTTTTGATTTAGAAGATGTCGCTTTGATTTTAAGTGTCCAGCACGGATTGAGTAGGCTGCAGTTTGATTTGAAAAGTGACCATTTTGAGTAAATGTGGTGTGGTTGAACAGGAAGGGCGAATTTAATTCAATACCATGGCTAAACTACAGTGTTCAGGACATTTCTAATTCTTTGGATCACTGCACGCTACCTGTTCGATAACGAAGCTAAGAATAAAGAAAAACAAATATTTGAAGAGAAGCCGCTACACCTATGCAGATTTGGATGCCGTTTTCCAGTTTTCTATTATACACCCCGAAATGACCATGCAGTGTGTTTTAATGTGCTAACGGAGAGCCCCCCTCCCCTTCCCACTCTTTCAAGGACCAGACCTATGCCTTTTCTTCATACGATGACTGCTGAGGTGGTGGTAACTATGACTTTTTTGTGTGATGTATTGCTGACCGGAAATTAAAAGACTGCAATAGTCTCATTTCAGACGATCACAGCAGCACTTTGTTCTCTCCGTCAGCTGCAGATCATTTTGCCCCCACTGCATCAGCGAGATGGTGGCCGAGCCACCACTCAGAGCAGTCCAAAAACCACCTCTTGATGAAGCATGTCGACAATAAACCAATCGACTCAGACGATCGAGGTCGAGAGGAACTACATGCACGCAACACCGGCGAGTTAAATGCGGTAGGTTCAGCTTCACACGGGTCGAATTCTCTATATCTGTAGCGCTCGCACGCGACTCGATGAGGAACAGCGCAAAGAGGGCTCTGACTTGCTTTATAGAAGTGTGAACCAGTTTTAGGAGCTCTCCGCTTTCCGAGTCCTTCTGCTTACACGCTCAAGAAACCGACCTTGAGTAATTAGAGTGTCAAGGAAATTCCGTTATCACACAGCCATTAAAGTTTCTGTTTGGGATTCAAGGATGCATTATACACATGAATGTGTTATGTAAATTGCTACAGGTCGCGGAGACGCACCGCAGGGGAACACGCCGTTGCAGAGCAACCAATCAGGCACCGGATAGGCGCACAGGCAGGGCACATGACTGACTGCCGCGCTTACGGTAGGAGCAGCGGCGTATGTGTGGGATCTCTAGAGTAGGAGGACTGGGGAGGGGGGGAGAGCAAAGGATGAAGCTCTATTGTCTCATGGCTGTGTGGCTCAGATAATGAGCCTGACAAACGAGTGCCTAATATGTAACGTGGCGATCTAAATGCCTGAAAAATGACAACCGGTAGGGGACAGATCTAATGAATATGCTGGAGGGGGCAGAGTTTCGTATCCCAACTTATCCAGTTTCTGGACTACAGTTTTTGAAACGTGCGGACACGCCTTCTCAGCAGTAGGGTCGGGCCTCAGTCGATTGACCGAAGCCAGCTGTTTGTCAATCAACCTCTGGTGCATCACTTCAATTTCGGCACAGTACTTCTCTGCTGTGATATCATCTCCAGTCTTCAAGAACTTGTAGTGGACTATACCAGCCATTGTCCACCATATGGTCGCCGCGGTCTTCTTTGGATGGAGATTTGCTCTCGGCATCTCCTCGGGACTCCCATTCTTGTCTAGCCATTTTGCAGAGCGGCGCTGATGATCATCAAGGATTTATTTTTTGACGCACGTCACGATCCTAATCAAAAAAAATCTCCCTTATATTGCGCAGCCTTAACGAAACACAGGTGTCGTGGCGCTTCTGCATCCGCCCGCCGGCAGTCAGTTCGTGCAGCCGCGGCATTATGACCACCTTTTCATTCATATAAAAGCGGAGATTCTGCGCTTTTAGTAACTACGCATGCCGGGAACATTCGTAGTGACGAAAAATCGACCAGAAATTTATAATGAAAAATCGTCCATTTCGTATTCAATGACCTAAAAATTCGCATGTCGGATTCTGCTTCTATTTTCCTTAAGAAGTGTAGTCTATAAGAAGAAATGGTGTTCGGAGAGACAGCTCCACAATTCTCTCCGACATTTCCAGGCTCTGAAAATGCGACGGCGCTGAATCGTCAGCCTTAATAAATTTCATGCTAGACTTTGTCAACAGCTGTACGATCCCACCAATAGAAAAATTACGGTATGCCCTCGAGCCTCGCTGGTGTGACGACGCGAGTGACGTCCAAAGCGGAATCGGTGATGAAATGTCTAACCAAAGCAGAACCGCAAAGTGATCGTTGAGGTCTCCGACAACAACATTACCTTGAGCTATATCTATTTTGCCGCAGCATTTTTCTTACATTCCTTTCTACTTCCCGAGAGTTCGTAGATTTATCGTATGATGAACAGCATTCTGTTTTATACGTATACATAGAATGGCAACTTCTTGCATGCAGAAGAATTTTGAGAGATGTCGGCTTACCTTACCACACACTACTGACCTCTCCAATATTCTTACGTTTCGTATTCAGAAATGGAGGAAGTTCATCTGGACCTGGACTCTCTGATATTAGTTTAATAGTTGAAAATGCTGAATTCAGACGTGAAAGTGTCTGCAGTAGTGTTGTCGGCGATTTTTCCACAACGATTTCATCCTATAACGCTTATGGCATAATCCCGCGTCGAGAGAGCGACGAGTCCCTGCGACAGTGTTGCGCGGGTAGCTACGCAATCAGTAGTTACCTGCACAATACTGCCACCGCGATCCGTCGCTAGCGCGACGCGGGAGAATACCATAGGCCTAAGCCCTATGTTATACTTCGGCGACGCGGCGGCGACGCTGTGTTGGGCGGACTGCTACGCACTCCGTAGCAGTCCGCGTAACACTGTCATCGACTTCGCCGACAACAGCGTCGTCGAAGTATAACAGAGGCCTAAGGGAAGGGCATGCGGAGTGACCGGCTGACAACGATGGCGACATGGAGATATACGAGAGTAATCACTATTCGCCACTGTACATAGGCACCCGAAGACCATAGCGCTTTATTCACGGCGAAACCGCGTAACTGAAATCCCTGAAATGTTGAATTTTACTTGAAAACGGTTTTTTTTTTGTGCGCCAGAGGGCGCGCTAATACATCAAGGAACAGTAGGCATCTGACCAGCCAATATCTCCACAGATAGAAGTGAAAAAGGCAAAATCAAGGAAAACTAGATATACGAAAGTGGATATAGATACCGTAGAAGCAAAGAACTGAAAGAACAACCGACTATTTCAAACTCAAAAATGACCAAAACTAGAGAAAAACTGATATACGGCTGAAGGACAGAGCATTCCAAACGCTCCCTTGCAACATAAATTTTATTGACCAGAGGCGACATTGCAGAAGAAAGTATGCTGGGACTGGTCACCATTAATGACTAAAGAGAACAAACAGAATTAGCATATGCATTTTTCTATTAGGTTGTAACGAAATAAATGGCACTGAACCACTGTAAATTTAAACAGTTAATATCTCGGCTTGTAGGCAAGTTTATTAATCGAAATAAAAACCTTCTGATTCTGCACGTCTTTGCCAACGTGACACAAGCTTTTTTATCCCAGTAGCATAAAAATCAGAAGTTCTGGAATTGACGAAATCTTCGAAGGCACTTTCGGCATCCTGTTGGTATTTGAATATTTTTCCTACCAAGAAGTCGCCAAGATGCTTGAAGAAATGGTAGTCTGTTGGGGAGAGGTCGGCAGAAAACGGAGGATGTGGTAGAGTTCCAATGCTCAGCTCATTCAATTTCTGCAACGTCATTCGTGCTACATGGGGGCGAGCATTGTCGTGCAGAAGGAGAACTCGCCTTCGGTTTACCAAGGCCGGCCGGATATCCTTCAACTTTTTCGTCATTTCTTCAATTTCAATGCAGTACTTCTCTGCCATGATGGATTCACCGGGAGGGAGGAAGCTGTGGTGAATAATTCCCAGCGAACACCACCATACTGTCACCATTACTTTCTTTTGGTGCAATTCCGGCTTCGCAAAAACCTTGGGGCTCTCATCGCTGTCCACCCACTGTGCCGATCGTCGCCTGTTGTCGTACATTATCCACTTCTCGTCACAGGTTGCGATGCGATCAAGGAATGGGTCCGTTTCGTTCCGTAGAAGCAGTGCGGACGAGATCTCATATCGTCGGTTTCTTTGCTCCTCAGACAGCTCGTGAGGCACCCATCTTTCCAGCTTTTTGGTCTTTCCAATTTCCTTCAGAAGCCGGGCAGCTGTGTTGTGACTGACGCCAAGAACCTTCGCTATCTCCCTGGTACCTTTGTGTGGGTCCTCCCCTACCACATCTCTCAGCTTGTCCTCATCAACATCACTATGCCTCCCACGACCTTCATGTTCTTCCAAGCTCTCATCTCCATTCCGGAACTTCTGAAACCAACGATACGCCGTCCGAATTGTGGAACATCCTTGACCGAATGCGGCGTTGATCTTCTCGTCCGCCTCCTTAGCTGTAGTGCCCAGCTTGAATTCATACAAGTAAATGCCTCGGATTACCTTTTTGTCCATCTGCGAAAAAGTCAATAAAACTCTAAAGTTTTCGTACTTTTACATAGAAAATTTGGTACTCACCGGTAGAGCAACGTTTGCGCTTCTAAATAATATGCCACATGTTACGGTTTGTTCTTGATCAAACGCGTAAAGACGCGCCAAAAAATGGCGCGAGCCAGTGCCATTTAATTCGTTACAACCTAATAATAACGAAAGACTGACAATGAGATACATCCAAAGGCTGACAGCCTGCTGCAATAGGCTTGATGGTGCTCTCCCCTGATGAGGCGCCTAGCAGCTTACCAGCGAATGAACGAAGCATAGCGATAACTGCTACATATGCTTGCTTGGCAGTCGGGCTGGGCCTGACAAGAGACGTGTAAGAGACGTATCCAGCCCCAAGCTGAGTTGACGGGTTGCAAAAGCATCGCAAGTACAGTTTAGGTTGAAAGGTAACACCATGTCCAGTTTTTGGAGCAAGGCTGTTCCTATATGACAAGATATTCAAGAATCATTAGAAAATAAGGTCTTTTCTCAATGCAGGATGCGATATCCCCTTCACAGGATGACCACCTACTCAGACTTGAAGAAAGCGAATGCTCTAACTGGACGGGTTTCGAAGATACCGTAAGTTTTTGCAATCAGTCTACGCAGTGCGCATTTTAGCGACTGCACATACATATTACATGTTATTCGACTTGATTTCAGATGGTAGCTGGAGACGGTAACTTTGTTCACCACTCCTTGCTTAGCCTTGCAATGGAAGAGGACATTCCGGCTCTCCTGGAGGCTATGCATGAAACGGTACCCTGATCAGATTTCAGGAGTTGTTACCTGATTGAGACTGCCATTGCCCAGTTCCGAAGCTTTCAGTTTACCTGCGAATTCGAAGACTTTCACGCTGAAAGCCCGTCGTGTTCCTCTATTTTGGCTCCTAACAATGTCAAGAAGGCGCGAAAAAGGGCGCGCGAAGTAAGTGAATGAAGTTGCAAGCCAAGGCCCTGAGTCTGCCGTTGCAAGCTTTTTGCACACCATTTTCAAATCAAATTGGTCGTTTTTCTAAACAGACTTCTTAAATCAAAGTGAACGTCTTCTAAATGGAAAGAAGCTTCTTACCTACACATCTTCCAAGATGGTTAAAATAATTTTTTCAAGCAAAGCTGGTATAACTTTCTTTGATTTCTTTAGTTCAGCTTACGGAGTGAACATACTAATTTTATGAAATTTTTATATCATGAAAAAATAATAAATTATGTTTTGTTTTAAAGCGCAGCCAGGCAGCAATCATTTAGTGCATCAAAGTACGAAATCGCGTCATGCACTCGAAGGGTTCGTCGCGATTTTTATTTGAGTGCTTACATGAAGCATCAAAGCTAAGATATGTGCTCCATACAACTGCATTTGTTGTATCGTTTTTAGGTGTGAAACGCAATGCAAGCAGAAATATGGCTATCAATTGAATAAAAATAGCGACGTCTTGGACGAGGATGTGGCGGAATTTATTTTTCGGCACTAAAGTGGCTACTTTCCAACTCTTTTAAACAAGTTTTAAAACATTTTTTAGCTTGAAAAATAATTATTTCTACCAAATTTCAAGCAATGTGATCACTTATTGTGCAACTGAATTGAAACTCAAAGAAAGTCAAACTAAAATTTTACGTTGAACAAAAAATAAAATTTAATGTGGAATGATCTTTTTTGAATTTTGAAGATGTTCAGTTTGATTTCAAAACCATTAGCTTTTTCAGAAGAGTGTCAAGTTGTCGTGAAAATGGTACATATTCCTATCAGGTGTCGTCAATTCGCTTCGAGGAAGCAAGCCCCAAAGTTTACACGTATCTGGATGAACTGTCGGCAATGGTTAAAAAGGAATGGGAAGAAGGAGTTCAAATTGACTACGAGGTATTTCTCTCCATAGAGCATATCAGCAGCTTTTCTTACTTTGAATTTTCAGACATATCAGCGGATCGTTGCGGCAGAAGCGGAGGACTACAGAAGCATGCTGACTGGATTGCACACATGGCAAGAGAAAACGGCAACGAAGTGTGAGCGCGTTTCCATATTTTATAAAAGTACGTCAATTGTTGTTAAAAATGGTGACTGTTTCTCTGAAGCACATGTTATTCCGTTGAAACGTTTCCACTCGCTATTGTGCCAGAGTGGCGCATGGGTCCTGATCGTTCAAGCGTCAAAAAGCTTCATGTCTCGTTCAAGGCTTTTTCGATTAGGTACCTTCAACGCGATGGTTTGCGTCACAGTGTTTTTCTTCAATCAGAGACTTATTGCCCATTGCAGATATGCACTAGGGAGAGGTCATCCAACCAAAGCACCTGCTGTGCCCGCCGCTTCTGATCGGCCTCGTTCCATTCCGATGCGGCCGGGATAGTGGGGTACACAGAACCTAGACATGCCCTCTGCGGACACGGGGAAGGGCACGGAACTAGGCAAAGGGATCAACTCCGGGATATGGGAACATTTGCCACAGATAGAGTATGGGTCGCATGCCGGAGTTTCTTCCCTTGCTCAGTTCCGTGCTCGCTTTCGACGAAACGGAGGAGATGACAGAACCGGATCATAGAAAGCACCAGAGTAGTCATTTACATGGCTGATACTAAACTTTGTTGAGAACTCCCCTTTCCTGACTTACCTGTAGGAAGGTCCATAAATACCGTTTTCACGTCGAATTAGACACTTTTCAAATCAAAGTGGACACTCATCTAAAAAAAGTCTAACGATTTTGAAATCAAACTGAATATCTTCCAAATTGAAACGAGCTACTTCCACGACTAGAGACTCTCTAAAAAGGCCACACTAATGTTTTGTTCAAGGAAAATTTTATTAGGTCGTTGCATATGAAATGGCCGATTTTGACTGACAACTATTACAAATCTTAACTTTGCTTGGAAGCAGTTTTATTAATCGAAGTAAGTCATCGTTACAATAAGTACACTTTGCCTAACGCTACAGTAGCCTAAACATCCCAGCAAAAATCAGAGAATTAGAAAAACATAAGAAGTCATTTTCGGCATCATCTTGGTTGCTGAATTTTCCTTTACGTGACGATCTAAATGCTTCGAGAATTCTTAAGCGTCATCAATCGCATGATGTGACAACGGATGTTCGTAGGCCGGCCTGCCACAAGGACCTGTCACCTGCAATCGAGTCTCCGTGTTCAGCTGAACTCGCAGAGCGAACAGTTTCAAGTGACACACGTGGAGGAACGGTCATCGCACCAAGAATATGTTCATGAATGAACGGTTATCTTCTAATGGATCGGAAGAAGACAGTGAAGCGATGGCACGACTACTTCGAGGAAATCGCGAATGTTGAATTTGTCCATCCTGCCATTCCTTTTGTATCTTCTGTATACGGTAGCGTTCAGAGGATCACTGTGAGCAGCAGCCCTGAGGAAGATGAAGTCAGGCAAAGCCACTATTCCCGATGACCTCCCAGCTGACCTGTGGAAGTCGAAAGGCTGGTGCCCTTCTGACTGGCTGACAGAGTTTTTCAATCAGGTTGTTGTTGAGAAGAAAGCGCCTGAGAGCTGGCAGAAAAGCTTTCCTGATTTGGAAGAAAAAGGGCAGTTCTGCGGACTGCGCTAGCTACTGTCAAATTCGCCTTCTTTCGCACACCATGAAAATCTTTGAGCGAATTGTCGATGTGAACGCTCACGGGATGTCGTCTAGCTTTCCCAGTTGATGCCATTCACCCGTTCGTCTTTTGCTAGAAAATCGCCACGAGAAACAGAAACCGGTGCATTTTGCCCTCTTGGACTTTGAGAAGGCCTTCGACCGCGTTTCGCGAGAAGTTATGTGGTACCCGTTGCGACGACATGGTATCTCTGAAGAGCTTATTGAGGGGTCCGCATTCTGTACTCTTACCCAAGGAGTCGAGCGCGAGCGCCAGCGGGTACCTCGATCGAATTTCCCATCTCTGTAGCGGTGCACCAGGGATCTGCGCTTTCCCCACTGGTCCTCGTGGTCGTTATTGGTACAGTTTCACGAGATCTCCAAAAGGCAGTTCCCTGGACGTTACTTTATGCTGATGACGTCATGGTTGCACGTGAGGAGAAAGCCGAACTCGAGCGACAGGCACAGGAATGGCGCGATCACTTGGCATTGTTCGTTCTTAAGCTAAACCTCAAAAAGACGGAGTACTTGACGACGGATGTGAATGAGCGCTGATCTATGAAGATCACTGTTACTGACCTCTCACGAGTTACATCTTTCAAACATCTTGGATCAGCAGTCGTGTCCGATGGCCGTCTAAGGTTGGAGGTGAATTCGCGCGTGAGCACGGCCGGAGTTACGCGTTTGGACCGCGTTCGCAGCAGCACCATACGACAGAGGTTCGGTGTCGCCCCAATAGCCGAGAAGATGCGCAAAGCTCGTCTTCGATGGTATGGCCATGTCCTTCGCGCTAACGACGACGCCGTCCGTAAGATTGGCCTAAACCTTGAGATCCCTGGAAAGCTGTCAAGAGGACGCCCTAAGCAATGTTGGCTCGTTGAAAACGTTGCACTTGGATTTGAGGATAAGTAGTATGCATTCTGATGAAACATTTGGTTGGCGTCACCACACCAGAAGAGCGGGCCCCGCCACTAAGCGGGACAGACGCTAATGAAAATGATGATGATGAGGATCTACATGCTTGAAAAATGATAATCGGTAGGTGACAGATCTGATGAATATGCTGGACGTGGCAGAGTTTCGTACCCAATTCATCCAGTTTCTGGCATCGATTTTTGAAGCGTGCGGACACGCGCTGTCATACAGTAGGATTGCGCCAATTCGATTGACCAAAGCCGGCTGTTTTTCGATCATCTTCTGGTGCACCACTTCAATTTCGCCACAGTACTTCTCCGATGTGATGATCTCTGCAGTTTTCAAGAACTTGTGATGGACTACACCAGCCATTGTCCACCATACGGTCGCCATGGTCTTCTTTGGATGGAGACTTAGTTTCGGCGTCTCCTTGGGACTTTCATTATTATCCAGCTGTTGTGTAGAACGACGGCGATTGTCATAAAAGATTCATTTTTCGACGCCCGTCACGACCCTGACCAAAAAAAAGGCTTCCATGGATTGCGTAGCTTTAACGAAACACAGGTGTCGTGGTGCTTCTGCATCTGCCCGGCGGTCGGTTCAAGCGGGATCAATTCATTCAATTCCTTTACTTTTCCGAGCGCATTTAAGTGGCGACTGATAGTGCTGCCGTTGACGCCGAAATGCTGTGCTCACTGTCACAGTGGGATGCGATCCGCTTCCAGCATGGCTTCGAGTTGATCATCGTTAATAAGTGATGGCGGCCTACCTCGGTCTTCACCTTCGAGACTTTCGTCTCCAGATCGAAAACTTTCGAACCAGTGGCGAATTGTGCGATCGTTGGCGAAGTCCTCCCAAATGCACCATTGATGTTGCGGGACGCGGCCGCGGCGTTGCGTCCAGTTTTCCATTAATACAAATAGAGCACACGTATACCACGTTGATTCATACCCTAAAAACGACTCAAAAACTCAGAAAGATGCAATTATGACACGAAATACCTATGAATACTAAGAAAGCGGAGACTCTGTGCTTTCAGAAACTATACACAATACCTGAAACGGGAACATTCGTAGCCACGAAAATCGACCAGGAATTGAGGTAGCAAAAAATTGAGGTTTCATATGTATGCAACGCCCTAATAGTATAGCTTTCTTTGAAGAATTATTTCACCTATTTAATAAGTGAGCACATTGCTTGATATTTTATAAAATTATCTTCTTTTGTGCAAAAATAATAGGTTAAAGCTTGTCTTAAAGTGCAGGAAAGCAGCCATTTTAGTGCCAAAAGAGATTCCTCCATCCCCTCGTCCAAGACGTCGCGATTTTTATTCGATTGATAGCATAAGTTTTATTTGCATGGAGTTTAACACCTGTTAACGACAGAGCAAAAACAGCTGTAAAGAGCACATATCCTCAATTTTGTTTCTTGTAAGCAGCATTTACAACTACCAATCAAATAAAAATCGCACGAGCTTTTCGAGTGCATGGCGGGATCTCGTCTTCTAACGCTTGATCTGCTTGCTGCTTTGCTGTGCTTTGAAAATTTAAACTAAAAATTTTCTTTCTTCGAAAAATATAAGGATAAAGGATAAAGGACGGCGTTACTCAACGCCTTTCGGATGCGCCACGCATTGTACTTCTAGGAGATATCGTGGGGGTGATCTGAATTTGTTTTTGGCCATACAATGACTTACGGTGGCCGGCCGATGGACGAATCAGCGCTTTATCTATCCCAGGCAAGTTTGGTAATTCACCGACCCCGAAGGGATGGAAGGTTTGGACTGGGTGGGAAATCTGAACCAGGTATCGGATGCACGCGACAGCCGGCACCTCATGCAACTGCGCTACACACGCCCTTCAAAAAATATCACCTGTATCACCTGTCGTCCCGTTGATCATCGACTTGCTCGAGCGGGCGCCAGCAGCGTCTCCATTCGTCCCTGTCGCGTGCCAGAGTGGTCCAATGGATCCTCCTCGCTCGAGGGACACGAAGAGCGTCATATCGGTCGTTCAGGGCTTTCACGAAGAAGTCCGACCAACGCGTTGGTGGGCGTCCTGGTGTTCTTTTGACATCCCGCGGAATCCAATCTGTGACGGCTCTCGTCCAGCGGGTGTCTGCGAATCGCATTACGTGGCCGGCCCACCTAATTTTCGACGACTTGGCCCATGCGACAGCGTCTCTGATCTTCGAACGTCGGCGAAGCTCGGAACTCCGGAGGCCTTCTCTCACTTGCGTGAGTCGTGTCACTCCGAGCATCGTCCTCTCGATTCCACGCTGCGCGACGCTGATCGCGTGTTCATCCTGCTTTCGTATAGCCCAGGTCTCTGAGGCGTATGTTAGGGCAGGAAGAACAGTGGAGTCGAATAGGTGGGCACGGAGTCGGACGTTCTTCGTTTTCTTCACGACTTCTTCGACGCTCTTGAAAGCTCCCCAAGCCGCTCGTTTCCTTCTGCTCAGCTCTGGTGCTAGGTCGTTGGTCATGTTGACTTCGCGACCCAGATACACATAGCTGGAGCATTCGGAGATGTTCGTTCCGTTGAGCGAGAATGGGGCATCAGAAACCCATTCGTTCTTCATGAACATCGTCTTCGTAAGATTCAGCTGCAGTCCAACGCTTCCACATACACGATCGAAGTCGGCCAGCATTCGTTCCGCCTGACTGATGCTCGGGGTTATGAGCACGATGTCGTCAGCGAAGCGAAGATGGTGCAGTTGCCGGCCGTCGACCTTCACTCCCATGTCTTCCCATTCTAGTTCGCGCATGACGTTTTCGAGGGTGGCGCTGAAGAGCTTCGGGGATATGGTATCCCCTTGTCGAACCCCTCTCTTCACGTCAATGACGACGTCGTTGTAGAATGGTGAGATCTTGGTCGTGAATCCACTGTACAGCTCTCGAAGGACTCTGATGTACTGAGTAGGAACGCCCTGGGTGAGCAGGGCTTCCATGACCGCTTCAGTCTCGACGGAGTCGAATGCCTTCTTCAGGTCAATGAACGTAAGGCACAGCGGCAGCTTGTACTCTCGCGACACTTCGATGAGCTTCGTAATGGTGTGTATGTGGTCGATCGTGCTGAATCCTCTCCGAAATCCTGCTTGTTCGCATGGCTGTCCTTCGTCCAGCGTTCTACTAATCCTATTCAGGATGACTCGAGTGAACAGCTTGTAGACTACGGACAACAGGCAGATCGGGCGATAGTTGCCAATGTCGTGCACGTCTCCCTTCTTGTACAGCAAAACGGTCTTGCTGGTCTTCCACTGAGATGGAACCTTGCATTCGGACAGGTAGCGTGTGAAGAGCCGCGCCAGGGTGTTGATGAGCGCTGGCGGGAGGTTCTTCAGGTGTTCAGCTCTGATCCTGTCAGAACCGGGTGCTGTACGTTTCTTCACCGACGAGATGGCGTGTCGGATCTCGGAAGGGAGAACAGAGGGAACGACGTATCCATCCTGCGGAAGATGGCATGGGGGCAGGTGGACGTGGCTATCGAAGAGATCGGAGTAGAAGTCGTGGATGACTTTCTCCATGGTCCTTCTGGAAGAGGTGATGGTTCCGTCAGGACGTCGGAGAGCGGTCATCTTGGTCTTGAAGTTGGCGAAGTTCCGGCGGGCATTGCGAATGCTCAGCCCTGCCTGCTGCTTCAGCCAACACTTCCGCCCTTCTCTCCTTAAGTTCCTCCTTTATCGCCGCTCTGCATAGCTTTGTAAGCTCGGACGTCAGTTGGTAGTTGCCTGACGCTCGTGCTGCTCCACGCTGACGTATCAGCTCGAGAGTTTCCGGAGACAGGCGTCTCTTGGTGGTCTTCAAGCTCTCGGCTCCCTTAGCACTATCGTGGAGATGGTGCACGAAGCGATCGTATTCCTCGTCGACGTTGTCCATGACGGCATCTTCCCAAAGGCCGACAAGAGAGGTGTAAAGGTCCCAGTTGATGGTCGTTCTGGGATTCCTCTTCTTGAACTTCGCGGCCTTCTCTCCTTGACGCGAAAAGCGGAACCTCGCGCGAAGGAGGCGGTGGTCCGATCCCGTGTAAAACTTGGGGACAACGGAGACATCGGTCAGGCAATACTTGCGATTGAAGATGATGTGGTCGATCTCGTTGTGGAACTGGCCACCGGGGGATTCCCAGGTCCATCGTAGGGAGGGAGGCTTCTGGAACTGCGAGTTTCCATGGATGGTCTTGGTCGACATGATAAACTCAGACAGCCTTTCACCTTGCTCGTTCCACTCCAAACCGTGGGTTCCGATGTGAAGTTCTTCCGGCGACCTTCGTGGCCCGATCTTGGCGTTGAAGTCGCCGACGATCACCTTGTAGAAGGTGTGATCTTCCTTATAGAACTTCTCCAGCTCCACGTAGAAGGCCTCGACGTCTTCGTCGTCGTAGTCGGATGTTGGGGCATACGCGACGAACACAGTCAAGGCTGGCACGGAGCCACATCGCTTCAGTCGCAGACGTCCGATTCGGCTAGTCAGAGACTCGTACGAATCGATGTTCATGGCCAAGTGCGTGTTGACGAGGACACCAACGCCGCCTACTCCCCTGCTGTCGCATGTTCCGAGGAACAGTTCTTCTCCGGAGTCGTAGGCAGCGTGTAGGGGGTGGTGTCTTCTCGTCTCGGTCAGTCCGATGACGTCGTACTTGATCTTCCTGGCTTGCATCATCAGGTCCTCGACGGATGCTTCGGACGCAAGCGTGCGGGCGTTGTAAGTACAGATCGTCATCCTAGTCCTTCTCAGTTTGCGCAGCCTGGTTAGGCCCTGAGATTTTAGCAGCCTCTCCGTACTCGTCCTTCCCATCGCTGCAGAAATGGGGGCTCTTTCGGGGTCAGGGGAATGAGGCCCTTTAGTGCTGCTGTGTTTGACTGGAATACAACACGGGTAGCTAGTCAGGCTCTGTCGTGCGGGCGGGGTACTCCGGGCAGCCAGCCAGACTGCCCGAAGGGACGGGGCGAGACTTAAGGCGGCCTCGAATCGCCTTACATGTACTCCCAGTCTACCGAGTGCAAGCTTTTGGCCGAGCCGACACAGTTACAATCCGCACAGTCACGGACACATCCACGCACACTGTGCACGAACATGCCGCTCCCACGCACAAGGAACGCATCGACCCGACACAGCAGGAGCAAGGAGTCCATCCCCTGCATCCCACCTGCGTCTCTGGGCAGTACACGGTCGCATTTGGTTCGCGTTTTCGTTCCCCTATCCACCACCCGGGGACGCGCCACGTGGCCCTGCGACAAGCGGCCCGAGATCCCTCTTAACAAGAGAGCCCGAAGGCTCTCTATCGAGGGAGATCCGTGGTCAAAAAATATAATTTTTATAAAATTATTACACTTATTGGGCAGATAAACTGAACGATTTCAAAAAAATATATACCAAACATCACTTGAAGAAAAAATTATTCTAGCCATCTTGTTGAGTCTGTAGTTCAACCTAACTGAAGGACGTTTCGATTTGGAAGAGATCGCTTTGATTTCAAAAGTCCTAGGCTAGCTAAGAGAGGAGTGTCCAGTTCGATTTGAAAAGTGTCAAATTCACCTTGAAAATGGTATGAATTGATCACTCAGGGGCCTTGTTAGCTCGCTTCTTTTTCGTCCGATTGGAACAGGGGAAAAGGGCGAGGGGGGGGGGGGGGGGAGTTGTGAGCACCAGGAGGGAGCTTGTTAGTTTGGGCGAATTCATAGTCTGCGAGGAAGCTAAGGGTCGCTCGGCAAAAACATAGGTATCGATTTCTGCCAGAAATTCACTCAGGGTTGGTCGATTCTTATGCTTTTGCACGAGGATCCAGTCGCTCTCGTCGCTGCCGTCAGAGACCAGGAGGAGTTTTTGATAAGTCGCGCAACCAGTCAGTTAGCTAGCTACCCGTTCGAAATCGGCCACTATTCACGGCACACTGCCCGGTTAATGGTTTTCTGTAGTAGTTCGGCAAGACGAGTCATCAGCAAAATCTAGGTGCCGTTGCTCTCCAATACCACGTTTTTACGATTCTCTTCGCACTACATCTGTCTTCCTTTGCATTAAAAAGGGACATGAGGTGACATTCAACAAGAACTGTAGCGAAAAAGTGTTCCGTCATCCCTCGTTCCGATTTTTCCTGCTATAATTGTTCTATTTTCCAGCGGAGATCGACTCTCTTGAGGAATTCGACGTGGACATGCCATCATCGAGCTTCGGCAATCATTCACAGCACACCGAAGAGACAACCCTCTGCACATGAATTTGTAGCTTTAGATGAAGTTGTCTACATCGTATGTTAAGATTGATACTAAACATGATTCGCATTCCCTGTGTTCCATTTTTGTGCGAAAAGTGTCAAGTGGTGGTTGTGCCAAAGCACTATGGTACAGTGAATTGCGGGGAGTACATTTATCGCTCCGAATTCGCTTATTTTATTTCCTGAGCTTTAATGGAATTGAATTTTAAGAAGACAGTTTCTGGAGGTGGAAAAAATATGTGTAAACCTGCCACCAATTGCGGACCTTTCACGAAATTCAAACAACGTAGAGGCTACTTATTCAGGTGAATTTTTCAGGCACCTGATATCGGAACAATGAGTTCATGAAGGAATGCTGGCAAATTACATTAGGAAAAAGTGGTGCCACAACTCCATAATATAGACATCCTACTATATTGTATTATTACCATTCTGTACTGTGTATATGTATAGTATTAGCTATATATAGTATTATACAATACTATACAGTATTTGTGACTGTCCATCTGTTCGTCCGTCTGTCCTCGGCCTTTCATAGATGGGGCTGGGAGCCTGGATTCAGGAAAAAAATAATTCCGTGACAAGTCCTTCCTTCGGTTGCCATTCCGTCATCTAGTCCAAGAATCTCGTTGTGAAAGCACTTAAGTAATGCTTTGTAATTAACACTTTGAAATTTCATGGGATGCAATTTTGGACGTAGATATCGCTCGTTTAAGCAGAAAGCTGTCGCGTCCAGGACTTCCTGAAAAAAATCTAAAAAAATAGAAACCTTTCATTGATTCCAAATCTGCCGGCAGAAAATCTTTATTTTAACACGCAAAACAATCACCATTTAAAACTTTTTCAACGTTCAATTTCTTAACTTCTGGGAACGAAAGTGAGACTCCACGCTGTAGTAGATACGCTTGAAAAAACGCCTAAAAACCTGAAAAATACGAGAAAATCCTCTGCCAAAACCGAAGGAGTGCGACACTCCCTCCCCCAAGCGGCGTCCCAGTACGCCCCCTTCTATTCTCGAACCTCAAGCTTGAGCCTGGCAGAGAAGCAGAGCATGCCGCTGGCGGCTAACGACGACGAGCGCTGTGAAAGGTCAATTGTGATGTCTAACATACAAAGCGGATAGACCGGTAGGAAAGAAATCAACAGTTAGGGACCACATCTTGAGTGAGGCTTATCTGGCCAGGCACATATTCCTTTCATACTTAGATTTTGCCATTGCAAGACGTTAGTATCCCTTTTTCCCTTCACAGCAACAGTAGATTTATTTTTACGAACTCTCCACAACTCAGACTGTTAGCATGAAGTGTTTAAAAATGAAAGTGAAAAACGATGACGTAAATAGAAAAAAAAAACAGATGCCTGACATTCATGCAATGTATGAACGAAAAATGTATTACAATGTATTGCAATCAGAAAACGTGCCAAATGATGATGAGGAGAAAATGGTTCCCTGGTCAAATGACCTGAATACAAGATGGGCGCTAAGTGACTCAGGGATGTCACATGCATGTAAGGCAGCCCTACGCGACATTATGTGTTACACGACATTAAAAATGTTGTGGAGCACTGCTGTGTCCTATCTCTGTGCTGAACTGAGCTTGCTGCTGATGTAAATGGGCCTCTCACCAAAGAAGAGCATAACCAGTGAATACAGTGTGACCCCGGCTGAGCTTCTTAGCTCCTCTAAATGAACATAATCTTTATAAGGCATGAACATGAGATAAAAGGGAGGGTGTGAGCATGAGCAGTGCAATACGAACTTTTGACAGCTTTTCTATTTAAAAAGAAAGAGCAACGAAAAATATATTAGACGTTTTCTCCTGGCACTGCGAGAAAGGAGTGTGAGGACGTGCCGAAGTGGTAAAGTTACATCCTCAAATCTGCCTGGAACGTGAACCTGAAACAGCCCTATACCGAGTCCATGGCTCAGCCCGCCGTCATTAGCAGCCAACACGTCGTATCTGCGGCGTCCGACGCGACCTCTGCGGCGGAGGCGGCCGGTCTCCGGGCTACTCGCCCCCGTGACGTCACAGTCGGCGCGCGAACGGAGTTTCGCACGACGTCTGCGTCTCTCGCCGCCAACCGAATCTCTCACTCGCAGCCGGAGCCTCCATCTCTCCGTGCACTTTTGCACGTTTTCTACACCACGGAGCGGAGTCCTCGTGGGTCCATGAGAATCCGTTTCACTTAGTGGCAGTAAACCATCTCCGGAGTGAGTTAATTGGTGCCAGACGTGCCCAGGAGTGGTGAAACACTGACTGGCCTTTTAACAGAAATCCATGAGTCCTTGGATGTGCAAAGTATGCACTTGAACTACGGTGATGGTCCCGACGATGCGCCAGGCATTCTGCTTCGACGGTATCCCGTATTACCATACGGACACTGCTACGAGCATCTGAACCAGGGATAGGGGCTGGTCTATCATATTTGCCTTTAATAGAGAAGGCCTGTAGGTGACGGTAGCTTTTGTATCAGACATCAGGCCCTTATTTTCTGTGCTTAACGCCAGAAATTGAGTCCTGGGCGTTTTCAGATATCCAGCTGGTTCTTTCGAAGCGCTTATGGATATGCCTGGATCATATGGCACATGGCTATAGATGCAAATTGACCAGAGGGGGGTCAACATGTACTCAATGGCTATTCGGCCTTGCCCCAAGCGCTGCATAGTGCTGTCCTACGGGGTGAGCCTCACTCCTTCATTATACGGAAGACCTTAGTGTTGGGGATGAGATGTTCATGAGCTCATTGAGAGGAAAGAGACACATATGGTCAATATTCTTCACTCCATTTAAGCTCTTTAGCTTTTCGGCCAGCTGTCCAGATTATCTACACTGACTGTGTATGTGTCGACTCTTCGACTCATGCCACTCCACTGTCGTAAGGACGGTAGGAAAAATCCTAGGAGCGTTGGCAGACTTCTATTAAGAATATTATGAGGACATTCAGGTGTCTGGTTAGACCTCGAAGGTTCCAGAGAGGTGGAAAAAGAGCTTTCGTCCATCCTTAGACAGCTTTGGAGTGTAGTTCGAGAAGTTATCTGCTTGGAGCATTTGAGTCGTGCTCCTTCACTCCTCCTTAAAAATCTTCCCCTCCTACGGTTGCTCGCAAATATTTCAATGTGACCTCCTAAGCGTGTCAATGCAACCGGCCTTTGCGTGATGTGGTCGGTACCAGTCCCTGTAGATCTCGTAAGCCGTCATCGTGCTTGGAGACTCCCTCGTCGCGGCCTGAGTTCATGGTTCGCACGTGGACCAAGCATGGAGACATTAGCGCCCGTGCACTCTTTCGTCTGGGGCCATATGCTCGTCTACCCCGAGTCTCCCCCGATGGGGATCGGGGTGTGATGAGATATTGATTGATTCTCCCCCAACGGGGGAGCACGAGCATACGGCCCCTGGAATCTCTCCTGCCGCGCTCGCAACCGCGGTCGCGGGGGCGAGTAGCCCCGAACCAAAAGTCGGGTGAGCTAAACACCAGTCGGCTCTGGCAGCTCATGCTTCCCTGCAGCAGCCGGCTGCTGCACACTATCTATTGCGCAATAACGAACTATTCATGTTTAGTACGGGTTTCCCTTACTTTCCAAGCGAATGTTTATTATATTTTCTAACCTTATGCATCGCAAGACAGTGTCTCAAGATCGCTTTGTGATAACGTCTTGAATGTGTTTCCAGAGATCCCAGCCGCCCATGGGAAAGCATAGCCAGAATCGTTGCAGAATACAGTGTGGCGAGCTCACTTGGAATCAGGAATTAGTTACCCAGAGGTCGGTTCTATTCGTTTAGACACAGTTATTCGTATAGGGCTCAGGGCTTGACAACGTGCACTCGCACTGGCTCGCACTGACAGCATCATTAACCGATGATCGGATCAACACGTGTGGTGTTCTAGTCCTGATTTTTCTTTCTCCATTCGAAAAGACATCTTTTTAAACCCCTAAAATCTTCTAACCTTTCCATACCTCCTCCAACGTAGAGGATCAGCTCCTGCTTTTGCAGTATGAAGCTAACCAACACCTCTGCGTTCAACATCGCCTTCGACCTTCTCCAACCGTACAGTAGCGTAGATAGTTCATGCTGCTCGGTACCTCCTCACACATCACTAAACATCGATGTCATCGATCGGTATTGATAACTGTGAGTCTTGATCGATTTGCTTAGATGGGCAGTATTAGACGCTGAATGACAGACGACTTCTCCGCGACTACAGCGGCATTGCCTAAATTTGTTGTAGACAAACAAGTAAACAAGGAAACGGTTGGCTTCGATTGAAAACCGATAATATCAGTGAATACACTTCTGCAACACCGTGTTGCGGCAAGTGGGGCGACGGCCACCTTCGCGAAATCCGGCGGTTGCGTTAGAGCATTGTTATAGGCATTAAAATATGTTAAAACGGAAGACGCAAGGACCACAGCCAGTAACGAGGACTCCTGTATAGATCATTGGTTTTCCCTCCTAAGCCTAAGCCTAAGCCTAAGCCTAAGCATAAATAAAGCACTAAGCCTCACCAAACTGCTGTGCATACGATTTCAGTATGCACAGAGTTTGGTGAGGCTTAGAGTTGTGTAACGATTCAGAAGCCTAAGAACACTACAAGAACACTACACTCCTCTTCTCGAAGGGTGATGAAAAGAAGGGAAAGGCCCACTGGTAAGGGTGCAGTTGTCATTCATTGACGACTTACAGCAGCTTAACAGAGAAAATACTGCTGAAATCCCTGACAGCGCGGCTTATCAAGCGATATGGCGAAACATTTCACCCGACACCCGAAGGTGAGGATTCAGTGAGGATTCTTTTGATCGTTCGTGCTTAGAGATTACGGCGGGCGTTTTCAGAGGACGTTCCCGCACCAGACGAAACTCTTTTGGTTGGAGCTGTCGAAGAACCAGTTGGCCAGCTTTGAGGATGGCACGTTCGACGCGAAAATCGCCAACATTCTTCTCGATGGTCCGTAGTTTTCACTGGAATTTTATCCCACACTTTAAATTTTTGGAATTGATCTTTGCAGTTCCTTTCGCTTAGTTTCGTCTAGATGTGAGACGTCGTTTTTTCTTCGTTTTTCTATTCTGCGCAGGATTTCGTCTCTTCGGGTAGTTATGGACTTCTTTATCGCGCTAGCGACCTCTAAAGGGGTAGTGGATCAATCCTAGTGGGTGGGATCTCTAGAAAAGCGCATAGAACACGTACCGGAAGGCGCTCCCGGATAGGAAATAGCCGAACACTATCCTCTCTTAGGCTTGCCATCCGTGCATGTCCTTCTAACCAGTTTATTTTTAATATTTTCGCCGTTGTGAGCCAGAGAGAAGCGCACTCCTCCACAGCTACTATAGTTTTTTTAGCGCTTTAGCTTTAGGTCATACTTTTCGTCTTAGTCAAGTTTTTATCGATTCAAACTTCAGTCATCTTCAGAGCTCATCTGCAATAGATACGTATATTTACATTCCTCATTTTAAAGGAAATCCGCTGTTCTGCGATGATGAGTTCGACTGGTTCGTATGGTGCTTAGTGACAAACCGAGTGCGCACGTTCCTTCCGTACCAGTCCGAAATCACTTGTGCCGGTCTAAAGAAATACGTCGATGTCAGGTGAGTTCTAGGTCGCTGTCTTGGCTTTCATTTTTTGCCGTTTTAATGATAGTCTGCATTTTGATGCCTTATTGTGTTGTTTTGTGCTTTTCTTGCCACCAATTCATCTTATTACTTTTTGATCTTCCTGGGACCAGATAAAGTAATGGTCAGTTATTTTTAAAGCTTAAATTGGGCCTGTGCTGATCGAGAGGGTGTACAGATTGTTGAATCCTTTCGAAAGCTTCAAAAATTCTCCCTGATGTATGGGCTCTAGGAAAAGTTCAAAAGAGACGGCGATGCGGCATGGGAGTAGGAGCGCAACTGCAATTTCAGGGTCGCCCATACCGACTAAGATATATTCCATAGATTTTATTCCTAAAATATTCGTATTCGTTAGGGCCTGTTCATACTCCGCGAAAGCAAAGCATACCTATCGATTTTTCTCAGGCAACGGCTCGGCACTGGTCATTACGTATCCTTCGCCCTGTCGCCTCCTCCTGTGCCGTCGCTCCCGTCGCGAAGTATGAACAGGCCCTTACTGGCTTTAGGTGAATTACAGCTATTCGGTTGGTAACTATCTTTTTTTGAGTACTTTTTTCCTGTGGGACGCATCTTGCGCAGTCAAAGTAGGCCTTGGCCCTTTCATGCACACGAAGCGATCTGTGGTTCGGGTTTCTCCCAGCTCGGTGATGTTTATCTTCTATCTCTCGGGGTCGATGAGTTGGTACTACACTACTGGCTGGCCTCCGCATGTAAAGGTCAGGCATGCATTTAACACGTTGACGACCTATGACACGTTGCCGTGCCCCCCCCCCCCCAGTTTCGACTTCTTAGCACCGCATGACACGATGCCGTGTCACAGTCTTGCGGTTTTTAAAATTGTATTCAAATCTTTCGAAGCAACTTTGTTGTGTTATGTGCACTTCATGAGCTTCTCGACAGTTGTGGCTTCAGATAACAAACAACTTTCGACGTTGCAAAAAATCGGTTGCTCCCACGCGCCAGAAGAGCGAAAATCGCGCGGTCGTTAACGTGTTAAATCCTGTCAACGATGTCCCGTAGATGTGAAATGCATGGTGTGGGCGCACAAATGGATCGGCTAACTCCGCCCTTGGCATTTATTTCGTCGTCTTGTATTAGGTCTTTGCGTATGAAGTGGCAGATTTTGACTGAAAACTTTGACAGATCACAGCTTCATTTGGAGACAGTCTTATTCATCGAAACAAGCACCGCTGCAATTAATGCATTTTTTCCCAACGCGAGAATAGCTTAGACGTTCCATCTTTGTGAAAATCAGAACTACGAGAATTAATGAAACATAAGAAGATCGTTTTCGACATCATCTTGGTTGCTGATTTTTTTGTCCTTCACATGACGATCTAAATGCTTGATAAGAATGGTAATCGGTAGGGGACAGATCTGGTGAATATGCTGGATGTGGAAGAGTTTTGTCTCCCAATTCATCCAGTTTCTGAACAACAATTTTTGAAACGTGCGCACGCTCGCTGTCATGCACTAGGATTGGGCCTCTTCGACTGACCGAAGCCGGCTGTTTTTCAATCAACTTCTGTTGCCTCACTTCAACCTCAGCACAGTACTTCGCCGTCAACCCCGAAATGCTGTGCTAGATCCTTCTGGGATGCGCCACGCATTCTAGCTCAATCGATTGCCGTGGAAGCAATGCATACTGAGTGCATACTTGCCCTGCACAATGGGACAAATTTAGCGATCCGGAGGCGTGAAAGGTTCGGGTGGCCTGGGCGGGTAGCCCGGACCAGGAACCTAGAGTAATCGGTTGAACGCGGCAGGCGACGCCTCCTCCGACTGGGCTGCCACATGCGTTCACTTGGCTAAGGCGTTCAATTGTACGAATAAAGGTCGTTGAGAGGTTTTGCTGTTTGAGTCTATAACTTCCTTACATTTTTAGCTTTATTGTTGGGAGTGAAGCTATTAGAATCGCCTCGATTTCACTCAATTCCTCATGCCTTCTAGGCTAAAAGATCTCATGATAAAGAAGGCCAATGACACGTTGACGGAAGGCATGAAGACACTCGGCTTCAACGAACAGGGCCAATGGTAGTGTTCATAAGCTGTTCATTAGCTCTTTAGCCGAATACGACAGCTTTTCAGGTCGCTCACCTCGGCGCTGATTCCCGGCCTACGTGGAGCACCGACTGGTCGAATGGACGGCGGCGCAGCGCTGGAACAGGCTGCCACCGGCCTGCCTATTCTTAACCCAATTTCGCAGGTGCTTTTGCTTCTGGCAACATTGTTATCACGAGAGTATTGCTAGGTCTGCAGCTTGAGCATTACCTAAGTTTTTGCGTCTTACGATCGATATCCTATATTTCTAAAAGTCGCGTTCTAAAGTGGCTTTGAACTAGGTTTAGCGTAAGGACGTTTAAAATGGTAAGTGATGGTCGGCATTACCCGGTTACGTTACCCATTTCGTTCTTGCTAACGACGTAGAAGGGGCTTTCCTATATAGAGGCTACGTCGGCCCAGGCGAGAAGATTTTTTTTCGTAAAAAAGCACTATTGTTCTTTCAGGACTCCAGAGGTCGAGGAGAGGTCAAAAAAATTCGCCTACACTTCGCCCAGAGGGGTTATTTGGGGTGCTGACAACGACATCCGTTTTTCGTATTACGCTGGAGTTTAAGAGAAATCGGTGACCATTACCTTAGTCACCCGTACCTACTATACTCCAGCGTAATACGAAACCTGAGCGAAGCTCGGGCGAATTTTTTTTTTCGAACTCTCCTCGACCTCTGGAGTCCTGAAAGTATTATACAATAGTGCCAAAAACGCTACGGTACATGGGGAGGCAACAGACTCATGCTTGCATTAGAGCGCGAAATTGACATCGGTGCACGCTTTGCCGCAGTCGAGGCGTTGCACCCGTGGATTGCGGGCAACAAGGCGCTCGAAAGTTTCCGCGCTCCATCGCCAACGGGCGTGTCGGTCATTTGCACGGCATATTGCCTTACTAATCAATTCACTCCATGCTTCATCACCAGCACTGACTCATGTTCAGTTGGCTTTGCTCTTAGTTCCTGCCACCATAAGAAAAATTCCCCAAAGAGATGATAGCGAGAGTGATTCAAGGTGAGGGTCTGCCCGGGGACCGTGCGAGGAGCAAACGAAGGTCATCAAGGTATTGATTAGAGGCACTTGTAACAGGTCTTACTTATAACTAATCACCCACTACCGTTTGAGTTGCGGGTTGATGAATACTGTAGCGTGCGGTTGCTGCCGTTGCGTCGTGGATAGCGTCGGCGTCGATACGTGGGCATTCGATCGATGCGTATTCCCTATTGAGCGACGAGCGATTTCAGGACGAGCAGCTTGGATAGGTCTTGTCCTTCCTAGAGATGTCTGTAGGTTTGCGCGCTCAATAACAGGAACGAGCTCCGATAACAACGGCTTGGGTGATGTGCAGGTTTGGGGATACTGTGGCGAGCGCGCGGGAACAACAAACGGCAGCAGGTGTTTAGTTATAATTGCTATCCTTGTTGCGAGTAACAAGTATGTTGCGCTGATCGATCAATGCGTATGTTCTGTGATCTGTGGACTATAGACGCTCAATCGTGAAGGCAAGACAACGGAACATTTTTTTGGTTCTGCTTCTGAATGCTTCAACTTTTCTAACCGCTGCATCGACTAGTTTTTGGTTCGTGTCATAAACAGCCAATCCTTGAGCTCATGCAATAACCCCTAATTCGCCGACGTCGCTACAGACGCGTGGTCGACGTCGGCGACGTCGTCAACAGATTCTGTGGCTGCGTCGGGGACGGCGTTGACAGGAGAGCATCGGAGCGCATTTTTAGCATCGGAGCGGGTTTTCAATGTCATCATTTGGTAACCAGTCTGTCCATAGAAAGGATAAGTGATCACATCTGCCTCGAATTTGCATACATTTTGAGCTTTTCTTAATCCTCAAAAGAAATTTTAATTCCTAATTCTTCTTAATGCTTCAAGACTTGATGATGATTTTTTGTTCTGTATGTACGGTAGTCTGCTCAACCATTGTTAATCTGCCTAATTTTCTCTTACTAACCAAATTTGGCTTTTAGAAGGATGGATAAGTGTTCAAAGGTTTCACTAGCAGCAATGTTAGAACTATTCAAAAATACCTGTATTTTTAGGATACCCTGTATTTTTCGCAAGGCATAGTGTGTTTTTAGGTTTTAAACTTTAAAAGAAGCACAAATCAATCGATACGGTCACTTTGTAAGGAGATTATAGGAAGTATTCAAGCGAAACACTATCAATAGATTGTAAAATGCAAGATAACAGACGAGTGCATGGCGCAGTCTGTCCCGATCATACGTCAAAAAAGCGTCAGTTTAGCAAAGACCTTTTTCGTTAAATCCTATTTAAATTAAATTTACGCGGAATTCTCGAAGTTCAAAGAAAAATTTAACTCTTAATTAGTAAGAATTCTATCTGGAAAAAGCTCTTCGCAGAGGTTTGCATTACTATTTGAGAAAGCGAAGAAACACTACTTATTTTCTACACAGTTCTATTTAGTATTACGTGCTCTACAAGGAAGCAAATAGGCCTAGAAAATGCGAACAGAACGGCTGAGAAGGGCACAAAGAGGAAGAAAAGTGACAAATTGAAGGGGAGCTAAGGTTTAGGGTCCCACTCCCTCCCAAACACTCAGTGTTCTAATGAATTGTGCTTTTTGGGTTCGCAAGACGAAGTCTTTTGCACTTCTCCATTTCGTAATTCGAAGTACGGTGGTGATGATGGCAGTTCCGGGAACGAAGAATCAACCCACAATCATAACACTCCATCGGAGCGCATTTTCTGCCGCCCTTGGATGACGTCACCGACGTCGGTGACGGAAGTGTAAGGCCTATGTTATACTTCGGCGACGCGTCGCCGACGCTGCGACACGTCAGCGACGGCCCGTCACCGACGTCGGCCGACGCTGACGTCACCAGCGACGTCGCCGACGTCGCCACAGACGTCGCCGACGTCGCCACAGACGCAGCCGACGTCGCCACAGACGCCGCCGACGTCGCCACAGACGCTACTACTTACAAAGACGACATATTTGAGTTCGGAACATAAACAAACTAAGCGTTACTTTGCGGAGTCTTTCAGTGCAATAAATCATGCAATTGCGAGATGAAAGAAGCAACACCAAATGAGTTTGCAATTAGCAGAACTGCCATGTACTACCACAAAAAAGACCACCCTGGTACGCTCGTAACGGGTATTTATGTCCGCCATGAGCAGGACTACGCCCCCTGGCATAGCTGCTATAATTTGCCTATAGCAGGCTATCTGACCCACAATACCCTGAAGTCACTGCCCGCGATATGCCGCGGGGTATACGCCATTGGCCAATAGCCTTTTCCGCCGCCCAGTAGCTGCAGTTATGCTGATTAACCTCTCCATTCAGCTTTAATGTTGCTTCATCAGTCCCCAGAATCCGTTTCGGAAAATAGGTCTGCTGCCCAAATTTAAATTATGTAATCACTAAACTCGCATGCTACGTGTCTTTCACGTCGTTGTCAAGTTCTAAACATCAAAAAAGCAGATAAAAACAGACGTGTGCATGGCGCAATCTATACGTTCATACGTCAAAAAATTCCTATTTGCTTAAGATTTTATATGAGCATTTAACTTCTTCAGTACCTTTTTGTGACCAAAGTTATCACCTTTCTAACAGTGCATTCATTTCTTGAGACACCCAGTATTATTAGAATTAGGCAGTATAAAAAAACACTCACTTCCGTCTATCAGGTAGAGATACGTATATTTTTATGCCTTTTTTCTGTTGAAACTCTGTTATCTGCCTCAATTTCGTTGTTTGTTAAAGAACACACCAAAGTAACTTTTTACATATTTTTCTGCAAGCATTAAAGAAAACATTTTTCGTTGGAATAGAACTGCTACATATTAAAAACCACAAGAATTCTGTGAAGTCCTCATGTGACTAACTTTAAATGGACATGAAGAGTAAAAAAGGCACCATTTGTGCCCGCAAGATGGGCGTTTTTGCACTTTCGATTTCGTAATTCGAGGTCCGCCGAGGATGTTGACAGTGCCGGGAACGAAGAACCCACCCACAAACAAAATACTCCCTCTGAGCGCATTTTTTCCCAGCCTTGAATGAGGCCGGCGACGGCCCGTCGCCGTGCACAGCGCGGCGACCGACCCACGGACGACGTCGCCACCGACGTCTGTGGCGACGTCGGTGGCGACGTCTGTGGCGACGTCGGTGGCGACGTCGCCACCGACGTCGGCGGCGGAAGTATAACACCCCCTGCGGAGCTCTCGGCGACGTCGTCGGCGACGCTGTGTTGGGCGGGCTGCCACGCAGTGCGTAGCTGCCCGCAAAGCACAGCGTCGCCGACGTCGGCCGACGCGTCGCCGAAGTATAACATTGGCCTAACACCCCCTGCGGAGCTCTCGGCGACGTCGCCGGCGACGCTGTGATGTGCGGGCTGCTACGCAGTGCGTAGCAGCCCGCACATCACAGCGTCGAGAGGCGAGCGTCGCCGAAGTATAACATAGGCCTAAAGGGCAGAGCGCAGACAGACTCGCCCGGTGCTGGAACGGCGGCGGCGAGATAATGATTCAAATCATTATCGCCGCTGCCGCTCCAGCGGCGCCGCTGGCCGGCCAGTCCCTGCCCTATGGTTAAGGATAGGGCAGCGGCAACGCCGCAGAAGTGTGCAGGGCCCTTAAGGGTCATTTTGATTTGCAAGAGCTCGCTTTGGTTCCAAAAGTCGGTACTAAGCGAGCTGGTGCCCGCTGCCCATCGGCAAGGTATCTTAAAACGGGTAAATTGGATCAGCCAGACTCCGGAGTTCCTTTCCTTGCCTAGTTCTAGAGCACAGAAACCGTACTTATGTGAGTGTTCCACCACCATGTGCAATATCGGAGCGGGCACCAGCCCGCTAAGTACCCGTAAGCCTTGGGCTAGCTCAGAAGAGCGTCCAGTTTGACGTGAAAAGTGTCCAATTTGATTCGAAAAGTGGGCAATTTGATTTGAAAAGCGTTCAGTTCGACGTGAAAATGGTATATGCTCTGACACCGAGCGACGTGACGCGATGTATAGCGTGTCAATTGAGCGAGCGATGCGATTGACCAATTTGACCATAGCACATGTCATCGCTTCGCTCGGTGTCACAAGTATAAGTATACGGAGCCTATAGGAGGTAAAATCGGTAATTTTCAGCTGAGCTCGCTGCACCGCATGAATCCCACGCAGTCCTCGGATCATATCATGGTAGGGTAGCTTCGGAGGGCAAGGAGAGGAAGCCCGAGGTTGGTCGTAGTCGAGAACTGTGCGCAACTTCCGCCTTCCAACGGCCGTGTGAGCACGTACCGGAAAGTACCGAGAGGTCATCACTGCTCAGAGCGATTTCCATTTTTAAGTATTAGGTTGTCCCATAAGTCCCCGCCGTTTTTTTTTCAACGATTCACTGCAGATTTCGCCGGCGGTCTCTTGCATAGCGCTGCATAGCCTTCGAAAGAGAATGATTTGCTCTATCTGAAAATCTATTGCATTTCTTTTTTCATCATGAATTTTGTCAATTTTTAGGTCGTTGAAGTGAAAAGTGAAAAAGTAGCCGTTTGCGCACTTGTTCTCTCCGCTTAGGTTTGTAATTTTTTGCGCAGTTTTTTATAGCACTTGGAAGACAATGTTCTGTTCTACAAGAATAGTGTTGGTCCTATTTTCTCACTTGCCCTTTATTGATTTTTAGTCCATCAAATTGGGAATTCCGACTTTTCCGTCCGAATTTTTACCAAAACTCCGGTTCTGTTTTTGGATTTTTTTGCTTGGTGTCATATGTCGTTTGGAAGAGGATGCCTTGCTCAGTAAGAATTTATGTCGCGTTTATTGGCTCACGCTGATTTCTGTCGAATATCAACAACTGAAGAAGGAGAAGGAGTTGTTGGTGAAGAGGATTTTTCTCTTTTTGGCATTTTGTTGATATTCAAAAGAAATCAATAAACGCGGAACATGTTCTTATAGAGCAAGACATTCTCTTTCGAATGAAATATAACACCAACCCAAAAAGTCCAACCACAGAGCAGGAGCTGTCGGCAAAAATAATCATCCTCCTTCGGACGTCCCAATTTGATGACCTATAAATCAATAAAGGACAAATGAGCAAATAGCACTAACACATATTCTTGTAGTACAGAAAGTTGTCTCCCAAATGCTCTAAAAAACTGCGCAAAAAATTACAAACCTAAGCGGAGAGAACAAGCGCGCAAATGGCTGCTTTTTCACTTTTTCACTTTTCACTTCAACGACCTAAAAATTGACAAAGTTCATGATGAAGAAAGAAATGCAATACATGCTCTGATAGAGCAAATCATTCTCTTTCGAAAGCTATGCAGCGCTATGCAAGAGACCGCCGGCGAAATCTGCAGTGAATCTGTCACAACGATGTTTTGTTGCGATCAAAACTTCTAGCGCCAGGCGGGACTCGAACCCGCACCTCCCTCTGACCGGGCGGGAGTGCTCTACGCCTTTACACCACTGGATACGGGTGACTGCTGATCGGTCCCACGAGGTGTGGATGTTGCGTTCGATCAAACGGCGCCGGTGGTGTAAAGGCGTAGAGCATTCCCGCCCGGTCAGAGGGAGGTGCGGGTTCGAGTCCCGCCAGGCGCTAGAAGTTTTGATCGCAACAAAACATCGTTGTGACAGCTTACTACCTCGATACCAGCCACTTGAGGCTTAAGGAAACTGATTTGAATTGATTCTGCAGTGAATCGTTGAAAAAAAAAACGGCGAAGACTTATGGGACAACCTAATATCTCTCAGAAGTTGGAATTAGTATGAAATGCGATATTTTTCTTGAATTCGGTCGGCTCGTATCGTTTGAATAGTGATGCGATATGTTTTTTTTTTCAGAACTAAAAACCAGGAGGACAAAGCAAAGAGAGATCATGTCGCACTCTAGATACACAGTTTAATTGGATGTGGAACTTATACGCAACTGTTTTATGGCTACGTAGCCCCACATTAGCGTTTGGTTAGAGAGCAAGGTGGTGAACAGGTTGAAACTTGAAGCACTTGATAAGCTGGTCCACCTTGTTTGGTACAGAGTCGTGAAAATAGCGGCAAAACTTTATGGAAGGAGATAGCTTGTAGAAGGCTGTACATATACGAGCCACCCCAGCATTTTTGTATAAGACGCGTTGTAGGAGAAGGGAAGAAGGGATCTACAAGACCCCTCAACTAGGACAACGCTCAGTAGCGAAGGGTCCAGATAGACACCCTTTCACAACTTTTGAAGCCATGAAATTTCTGCATAACCTTCGGCTAAGGCAGTTTTTTGAATTTGGCAAAAGTTTTCGAGATCTCGCCCAATTACGGTACGATACGGTATGTAGGTGTGTCTATGTGAGGGCGGTGCAGTCAGGACCACAGATCTCGACGTTACGAATCCAGCTATGAGGTCTGTTGCTGATGCAACGGTTGGGTCCGTCAGGACATCATACGTGTCTCGGGCTGCGCCAGGATCTTGAAAATCGCCCAAAAAAAATTCAACGGTTACTTGGGGTGCTTATCACGTATCCGGCACTCGTATTGGGAAGCATCAATTTCTTGTACGCTATTTCTCATCTCATGTAGCAGACTGGAAATCAAACCCGGCCATGTGGAGAACCCTCTATTACTAACACAGTAAAGAACACAGTACAGTACCACACCTACCGTAACCGATCAACGGAAATTTCGGGAGCGAGTCTCATATTCATGACGAGCACCACAAATAACATCCCTATACTACGCTTAATCACTTTGCTGGATGCTATTCTCTCCACCCTCACTTACCTATCCATTACCTACCCTTGAGCTTGAGTGGAAGAAGAAGACTTACGAGCTCTGATGGCTTGAAAGTTCACTAGTGCCCAGCAGTTGCAGTACTTGTGTAATTTTCTTGAGATCTGAGGACAAACACCATTTACTAATGAGACGCCACGCGGGCGTTTGCACTGCACGTCATGGGAATTAATTTTAGTTGTTCAGTTGAAGATGCTGAAACCTGTACCTATTAAGAGTCTCCGCCTGGAATTCTTCTGGCCGCGGTATGCTGTTCAACATCACGATTTACATTACTGATTTCTGCTCTGTCCACGCAGATTTATGGCCGTATGCATGAAAAGATTCGCAGCAATTCAGTCTAAACCACCAATTCCTACTGATCGCTCAGACGAATTACTTGTTTTCGGAATAATGCGAGTCGCCACTATATCGCTGAACATGTTTCACAACTAACGGAGAATACCAATCGGTCAACCAATATCGATGATACGGTCTCTGTCCAGAGCTGCGGATCTTCTATGGGAAGCACGTCGATTCACTGGTCGGTCGACAAGCCTGACACCAAGTAAGCAATATCGGCTGTCTAATCAACGTTAACGGATGTTTTCGACCAATATCAATATCGATCGGTTACTATCGATTTTCGGCGCGAAGACCTGGCCTCCCAGACAAAGTTCTACCTCGTCTGCGAAGAATAAAACACTGACTTCTTCATCGGCTGTCAACTAAAAGACGTTGCATGGACAAAGTACGCGTTCGTGCTGTTTCCGCGACACCCCGTAGAACAGAATGCACGGCGCATACCAAAACGCCTCCGACTTTTCGCCAAGAAACCACGTAGTATCGTTTATGTGCTCTAACGTTTCCTAGGTCGCCTTACGCGGTCGCCAACAACATCTTCATTCACCTCCGTCGTGTGCGATAGTGACCCTGTGAGCCCTGCTCGATCGAAAAAAATACGAAGAGCATTGAATCGGTTGTTCGGGGCTTAGAACTGGCACGTAGATGATTTAACTTAGTTTTCTGAGATGATTGCGTATAGGAAAGGAGTGTATATAGCGCAGTAGTACGAGGCGCTGCCACATCCTCACCATAGGATCGTCTCAGGTTTCTTTCCGCGTCCGGACTGAAACCATCTTTTATGAGCTGCGAACTCTTCAAACTCATAAGCGAATGGTTTGCGTGAGTTAAATAAAAACGTTATCCTACTCTCACCATCAGTCAGGCATCGGAATAGGTTTGAAACTCCTAATGGGTAAGACCCATTCAAACAATCCAGTGGTATCACGTAGAAATTGAATGCGTAGCGCGATTCGAAGGATTGATCCACTCTGACTAAACGGTTACGCCTGCTTTGCTAAGCAGGTTCATAGAAGCCTACGGACGAGCAAAGAACTTGAGTTGACCACCATCAGGTCAATGAATCAAGGGTGATATATCCGCCGATCTGGATTTCCTGCGCTGGACCTGGTCCACTGGATGGTCTTGGTCAGCATCACCTACAGCGACTGTCCTGGATGTGCGTCGTCATTTCCTCTCTCAGGCCACATTTCGGCCTTATTTATCTCATCCCGGCTATTGTAGACGATCTTCTGAAGATTCTGTTGAGATCCTTCTAACTCGGCGTAACCAACCCCCCTCATCCCCAGAGGAGACGGAGAGTTTCTCGATTGATGAGTCGTAACGTGCTTGTCCACTCCTTTCCCGACCAAAGGAGCGTACGGTTTACCTTGGCCTTTTGAGGCGTAGTCCATTCCATTTCAGGTTTTTGCCAGCCTATGTCTGGCGATGGCCTTGGCCCAGTCCGGTAAGTCTGTTCCTTTTCCCTTTTACTAATGAACTTATCTAGCTCCTTAGGTCAGCATGTCGCTAGTATTGTACAGAGGCCCAAGCAGTAGTAATTGCTCTACAGGTTGGGATGGACTCCCTCAAAAGCTAAAAGAAAAGATCGATCTTACGGTTAGGCCCATACACTTCACGGTTCCTTCAAGGTCAACCCCTAGACGTGGTCCGACAGAATAGATCGAGTGTATGAGCTGCTCTGTTTTGCCATTTAATCGGCAAGAAAAGGGCTAGAGGTTCTGTTCTACTAGCAAGACTTAGCCACTCCCAAATAGCAGCTTCTTCGGCTAAGGTACGATTTTGTGGAGCGGCCCGATCTTATGTCGCTGATATGGGCAGCAATGAGAGATAGCAACACGCCAGCCAATCAAGCGGCGTCGAATCAGAGTATGGTTGAGTGACAGATGTTCTCGACACAAACCCAAGTGGTGCAAGTGATGCTAGTGATGCACGCTAATCGGCTACAAGGAAGGACGGAAAGTAAATGAAGTGATCGTTCAGAGATGGATGATTGTTCCTCGTTGTCCGAGTACTGTCCGAGTACTAGTATTCCGGCCCCAAATTGGCACCAAGTGTGGCGCACATAGCGCGAGGGGCAACATTACGATAGGTATCGAATACCTTGTGACGTTATCCTTGACATTTATGTTGAATCTCGTGTCTTTGTCGCGAATGTGGGCAGCATTGGGAGATGAAAACGCGCAAGCCTATCCGGTTCATCGAATGAGTGTGCCATTCAGAGTGCGTGTACGGTCGGTGTCCTGATTGGCTGGCCTACATTCGGTCACTGTTTTGACTGGTTATGTTTATGTGGTGCGTCCCCACCTCCCAATGCTGCCCGCATTCGCTACATGGACCGACTTCGTCAAAGAACTGGTGCTCAGAATGCCTTTGAGGCTGCTTTTGCATGTGCAACCAAGGCTGGTCTAATGCTGCGTTCGTTTAGGTGGTCGTGCTGGTCGTGCTCCTCGGGATGTGTCACGGCCTGATCGTGCTGCTGGTGGTGTTCGCTGCTCTGCTGTTCAAGGAGACCCGTGTCTCACAGGAGAAGCCGCAGCTGCTGACCATCATGGAAAGGAAGACCCCAGTCGGACACCAGGCAAGCCATGCCTAGCCTTGACGCACTGACGCACTGTGATGTACGATACTACCCCCTCACATTCCGCTATGAGTCCTTCTCTCGTCCACAATTCCCCGTGCACGTAGCGTTCTCGCCCAGTGTTTCGATAGAGGTCTCGTCATATTACGTCGATTTGTCTGTGCTCTTCCCTATTTGTTGTATTTTCCTTTCCTTTGTTTTCTCCCATTTTCCCCATGGGTCACACATTTCACTGTGCTATTGTCTCGTTGCATCTCGCTAATCCTGCGATATGTTGTGGTTGTTCAATCTGTAACAGTGCTGCTCAACAAACTGCGCTCTCAGAAGATTTATAAATACGATACGTCTCGGTGCACTTGTCACGTTTTCTTCTGGAACGCTCTGGCCCTCTAGAAGCCGTTAAGGCTGATACTAAAAGGTCCTTCTTCAGACCTCGCTCCAGTTGGAGTGGCTCGTCACCGTTAAAGACGCGATTTTTCTGATTTGCTTCACACCCAGATTGACGTGGGCTTTAGACTACCTCGATCGAGTAATTTCATTTTGGAGCACTTTCATAGTCTGCGAGGGGAGCGACTGGGCGTACTGTGCAAATCGATTTTTGCCGGGCGATCGTCGATACTATGTATCGGTTCATATGCTTGGCACGAGCGACTCGGTCGTTCCCGTCGCAGCCGTCATGGACTATAGGTGAGCCCTTATGTTTACTAATTTCTAAATTTTCCCCTTGGTTGATAGTTCAGTGGAAGTAGGAGGGGCTAACAAACAGGAGAATTGGAACAAGAGGATTTACTTTAGTTGGACGTTTTCTTCCTAATGTATGTATAACAGGTTTCCTCAAACATATAGAGAAGATACGTCAGTTCGCTTAGGGCCCATTCATAGCCCGCAGAAGCGACTGGATTGCCCGTGCAAAGCGTACGAATCGATTACTGCCGGGCGATCGGCAAATGATCTTTGCTCGGACAGCCGGTCGCTCATGTACATTGCTCCTGTCTCGGGCAGTGGAGTAGGCCCTTAGGCCTACTCCACTGCCCGAGACAGGAGCTGGTATACTCCCGCGGGGCCGTCCACGGCCGTGACGTAAAACGTAAACAGAACTGAAGAGCATTCAGAACGAAGGAAATGTGTTCTGGGCACTACATAGCTAAAAGTTTCGACTCCACCGACACGACTTCGGTCGAAAAAATTTTTTTCGCTGGAACTTTGGCTAGGGGGGGGGGTTATTTGGGGTGCTGATCACGAATCTGACACGCGTTTTTCACGATTCGGTAGGAGACTCCGCTTGGTAACAAGCATCTCGTCAATTTCTACCGTGTGGCCGAAACCACCTAAATCCGGACGATTCTTGCGGAAGTATTCGCAACACACGTCTAGGAAGTACCGTTCCCCTTGGGTGACAGTTGTCATCGAGGCATTACAAATGGGACACTTACCCATACCAACCTCTACCTGCCGTCACCGGCAGAAACTTTATGAATGTAGTTCTGTGTCTTCCTGTATCTATATTATCCAGCCGAATCGTGAGAAGCGGATGTCAGATTCGTGATCAGCACTCCAAATTACCCCTCCCCCCAGACGAAGTTTCAGCGAAATCGGTGACCCTGCCTGGACTACCCTTGTTAACGGCATGGGTGGTCTCCAACCGAATCGTGAAAACGGATGTCAGATTCGCGGTCAGCACCCCAAGTAAATAATGAATGCTGCTGGATGTGGTAGAGCTTCGTATCCCAATTAATCCTGTTTCTGGACAACAATTTCTGAAACGTGCGGACGTGCGGATGCTGTCATGCACTAGGATTGGGCCTCTTCGACTGACCGAAGCCGGTTGTTCTTCAGTCAACTTCTGGTGTATCACTTCATTTTCGGCACAGAACTTCTCTGCTGTGATGGACTCTCCACTCTTCAAGAACCTGTAATGGACTATACCAGCCACCGTCACCATACGGTCGCCATGGTCATCTTTGGATGGAGACTTGGATTCGGCATCTCATTGGGACTCTCATTCTTGTCCAGCCACTGTGCAGAGCGACGGCGATTGTCGTGAAGGATCCGTTTTTCCTCGCATGTCATGCTCCTGCCCGGAAAAGCCTCCCTTAGATTGCGCAGCCTTAACGAAACACAGGTGACCCGGCGCTTCAGCTTCTACCCGACCCTCAGTTCGTGCTGGATCCATTCATCCAATTTCTTTACTTCTCCGATCGCATTTAAGTGGCGACTGATAGTGCTGCCGTCAACGCCGAAATGTTGTGCTGGCTCTCTCACAGTTTGGCGCGGATCCGCGTTTACCATCATTTTGAGTGGGTCGTTGTTAAGGAGTTATGGCGGCCATTCCGTAGCCACGAAAAATTGACCAGAAATTGAGGTATCAAAATCGGTCATTTCATATGCAACGACCTAGTATATGCCAGATACGCATTCAAATTACGTCCACGATCTGCCGTAGGAATGAATGCGTGGCGCACCCCAGAGAGAAATTAGCGCTGTTTTTGATCTGGCTGCCGGGATCTGCACCAGCTTCCTTTGCATGTCTGAAACACTGCTTCATAGGGTACAGAACAGCTCTGTTATTTATTTATTATTTAGTAATCACTGCACATTATGTGCACTGACAATGGCAGCGACACTACCAACATTTTGATCCGTGGAAGTCATTTCATTTCTCAAGACTTTGTGGACGCATATTATTTCATTCATACTCGAACTCACGAGGGAGGTCACTGAATTCGGTCCGGAGATTCCGAATGAGACCTATATGGTCTTGTAGGCATCGGACGAGATCACAGAACTGTGTTTCGTTTTTGCTAAATGTCCCTGGGTGGTCCAAAAATGGCAAAAAATGGTACCGCTTCAGGGCGGGGCTGATAAGGCAAAAGTGACACCAGGAATGGTCCTGTTGTGCTCAGAACTTAACCTACAAACGGTTTGGAGCTCAAATCAAAGTTAGAATATAGTAATATGATAATTTCCTACGTTTGCTAGACGATGGCATGGGGGCAGGTGGACGTGGCTATCGAAGAGGTCGGAGTAGAAGTCGTGGATGACCTTCTCCATGGTCCTTCTGGAAGAGGTGACGGTTCCGTCAGGAGGTCGGAGAGCGTTCATCTTGGTCTTGAATTTGGCGAAGTTCCGGCGGGCATCAGCCCTGCCTCTGCAGCTTCAGCCAACACTTCCGCCCTTCTTTCCTTAAGATCCTCCTTTATCGCCGCTCTGCATAGCTTTGTAAGCTTGGACGTCAGTTGGTAGTTGCCTGACGCTCGTGCTGCTCCACGCTGACGTATCAGCTCGAGAGTTTCCGGAGACAGACGTCTCTTGGTGGTCTTCAAGCTCTCGGCTCCCTTAGCACTATCGTGGAAATGGTGCACGAAGCGGTCGTATTCCTCGTCAGTGTTGTCCATGGCGGAATCTTCCCAAAGGCCGACAAGTGAGGTGTAGAGGTCCCAGTTGATGGTCGTTCTGGGATTCCTCTTCTTGAACTTCGCGGCCTTCTCTCCTTGACACTAAAAGCGGAACCTCGCTCGAAGGAGGCGGTGGTCCGATCCCGTGTAGAACTTGGGGACAACGGAGACGTCGGTCAGGCAATATTTGCGATTGAAGATGATGTGGTCGATATCGTTGTGGAACTGGCCACCGGGGGATTCCCAGCTCCATCGTAGGGAGGGAGGCTTCTGGAACTGCGAGTTTCCATGGATGGTCTTGGTCGACATGATAAACTCAGACAGCCTTTCACCTTGCTCGTTCCACTCCAAACCGTGGGTTCCGATGTGAAGTTCTTCCGGCGACCTTCGTGGCCCGATCTTGGCGTTGAAGTCGCCGACGATCACCTTGTAGAAGGTGTGGTCTTCCTTATAGAACTTCTCCAGCTCCACGTAGAAGGCCTCGACGTCTTCGTCGTCGTAGTCGGATGTTGGGGCATACGCGACGAACACAGTCAAAGGGCACGGAGCCATATCGCTTCAGTCGCAGACGTCCGATTCGGCTTGTCAGAGACTCGTACGAATCGATGTTCATGGCCAAGTGCGTGTTGACGAGGACACCAACGCCGCCTACTCCCCTGCATGTTCCGAGGAACAGTTCTTCTCCGGAGTCGTAGGCGGCGTGTAGGGGGTGGGGTCTTCTCGTCTCGGTCAGCCCGATGACGTCGTACTTGATCTTCCTGGCTTGCATCATGAAGTCCTCGACGGCTGCTTCCGATGCAAGCGTGCGGGCGTTGTAAGTACAGATCGTCATCCTAGTCCTTCTCAATTTGTGCAGCCTGGTTAGGCCCTGAGATTTTATCAGCCTCTCCGTACTCGTCCTTCCCATCGCTGCAGAAATGGGGCCCTTTCGGGGTCAGGGAAATGAGACCCTTTAGTGCTGCTGTGTTGACTGCAATACAACACGGGTAGCTAGTCAGGCTCTGTCGTGCGGGCGGGGTACTCCGGGCAGCCAGCCAGACTGCCCGATGGGACAGGGCGGGACTTAAGGCGGCCTCGAATCGCCTTACATGTACTCCCAGTCTACCGAGTGTAAACTTTTGGCCGAGCCGACACAGTTACAATCCGCACAGGTGCAAACACATCCACGCACTGCATGAACGTGCCGCTCCCACGAACAAAGAACGCGTCGACCCGACACAGCAGGAGCAAGGAGTCCATCCCCTGCATCCCACCTGCGTCTCTGGGCAGTACACGGTCGCATTTGGTTCGCGTTTTCGTTCCCCTATCCACCACCCGGGACGCGCCACGTGGCTCTGCGACAGGCAGCCTGAGATCCCTCTTAACAAGAGAGCCCGAAGCCTCTCTATCGAGGGAGATCCGTGGATGGATACGTCGTTCCCTCTGTTCTCCCTTCCGAGGTCCCACACGCCATCTCGTCGGTGAAGAAACGTACAGCACCCGGTCCCGATAGGATCAGAGCTGAACACCTGAAGAACCTCCCGCCCACGCTCATCAACACCCTGGCGCGGCTCTTCACACGCTACCTGTCGGAGTGCAAGGTTCCATCTCTGTGGAAGATCAGCAAGACCGTCTTGCTGTACAAGAAGGGAGACGTGCGACATTGGCAACTATCGCCCGATCTGCCTGTTGTCCGTAGTCTACAAGCTGTTCACTCGAGTCATCCTGAATAGGATCAGCCGAACGCTGGACAAAGGACAGCCATGCGAACAAGCAGGATTTCGGAGAGGATTCAGCACGATCGACCACATAGACACCATTACGAAACTCATCGAAGTGTCGCGAGAGTACAAGCTGCCGCTGTGCCTTACGTTCATCGACCTGAAGAAGGCATTCGACTCCGTCGAAACTGAAGCGTTCGTCAAAGCCCTGCTCACTCAGGGAGTTCCTACTCAGTGCATCAGAGTCCTTCGAGGGCTGTACAGTGGATTCACGACCAGTATTTCACCATTCTACAACAACGTCGTCATAGACGTGAAGAGAGGGGTTCGGCAAGGGGATACCATATTCCCGTAGCTCTTCAACGCCACCCTCGAAAACGTCATGCGCGAATTAGAATGGGAAGACATGGGAGTGAAGGTCGACGGCCGGCAACTGCACCATCTTCGCTTCGCTGACGACGTCGTACTCATAACACCGAGCATCATTCATGCGGAGCGCATGCTGGCCGACTTCGATCGTGTATGTGGGAACGTTGGACTGCAGCTGAATCTTGCGAAGACGATGTTCATGAGGAACGGATGGGTTTCTGATGCCCCTCTCGCTCAGCGGAACGAACATCTCCGAATGCTCCAGCTATGTGTATCTGGGTCGCGAAGTCAACATGGCCAACGACCTAGCTCCAGAGCTGAGCAGGAGGAAAGCTTGGGGAGCTTTCAAGAGCGTCGAAGAAGTCGTGAAGAAGACAAAGAACGTCCGACTCCGTGCCCACCTATTCGACTCCACCGTTCTTCCTGCCTAACATACGCCTCAGGGACCTGGGCTATACGAATGCAGGATGAACACGCGATCAGCGTCGCGCAGCGTGGAATCGAGAGGACGATGCTCGGAGTGACACGACTCACGCAAGTGAGAGAAGGCCTCCGGAGTTCCGAGCTTCGTCGACGTTCGAAGATCAGAGACGCTGTCGCATGGGCCAAGTCGTCGCAAATTAGGTGGGCCGGCCACGTAATGCGATTCGCAGACACCCGCTGGCCGAGAGCTATCACCGACTGGATTCCGCGGGTTGTCAGGAGAACACCAGGACGCCCACCAACGCGTTGGTCGGACTTCTTCGTGAAAGCCCTGAACGACCGATATGACGCTCTTCGTGTCCCTCGAGCAAGGTGGATCCATTGGACCACTCTGGCACGCAGCAGGGACGAATAGAGACGCTGCTGTCGCCCGCTCGATCAAGTCGATGATCAACGGGACGACAGGTGATACAGGTGGTTCCTAGACGAAGCTGCAGTTTACATTCAAGTGGTTCATTCGAAATGGTGTCGGCAACGACTGAATGGCCGACTGCATAGCGAGGCGGACCTGAGAACGGGGGGTCAAGGGTTCGATTCCAGATGGGGTTGAAGGATTTGCTAGGTGATCTTTTGACATTCTTAAAAGAGGAGAAGAGTACATTTTGGCTTCGGTAGGGTACCTCACTACTGGGTAGCGGCGAATAAGGGTGACGAAGTCACGACCATCGATTTCGCCCTGACCTCACATAAGGAGAATTATTCAAGCCGCTGACCTCGAATCTGTCATCCTTTTCTAAATTTTCACCTTTCTGGCACCACTTTGCATCTCAAAGTCGAAGGTTGGAAAATAACATTGGAGAAGACCACATTGGAGAAGAAAGCGACTCTATTAACGTAGACAGCTTTAGTCACCCATATCTACAGCAATCTACCGTAATCGACCGAAATCTTAAAAATAGATATCATGTCCGTGATCAACACCCCAAATAATCCCCCTGGGCGATGTTTGAGCGAAATTGTTTCTTTTGACCTCTCCTCGACCTTTGGAGTCGTAAAAGGCAGCAGTGCCGGTTATTCTGCGTATACTCTCTTTCATACACATACCATCGTAACCTTCTGTAATTTATCGTTTCACCGAAAATGGTTGCCAGATTGGTGATCTGCCTCCCAAATAACCCTATAGATGAATTTTGGACGAAAAATCTTTTTCAACCTCTAGATTGAGGGAGTGAGTGCAAGTGCTCCTACATGCACTGCCCCCGACCCGTCTCCCGTAAGTGTATACGAGAGTGGTGACTAAGAAACACACGGCAAGGCGAACAGTCACACGAATTGGATAAAATATGCTGTACTTGGTAACAGTTAGCTAAAATAGTAAAAATTGCGAGAAGAATAAAAAGAGTCTATAAAGGAATTCGAAGAACGATGAGCATGTCTTGATGATGGGTCAAATCAATACTTGTCGATCGTGTCCGCAAATGAGGTGACAGCGAGAAACACTTCCAATGCTAATTGAGAGCATTCCAAAGAGGTCATATGGGGATAGCATCTAACGGAACCGTCCTCAGCGAGACAACCATGGTTTGATGGACGCGCGACATCATTCCAAACGACAAAACCAGCTTCTTCCACATTTGACAACTGTTGAAAGCAGGGTTAGGAAGTGAATGCGGTACCCTACCGAAGCCAAAATGTACTCTTTATTTTCAAAAACGGGAGCACTCCACAGAGCAAATCGCATTCGCATCCCCGAAATCGAACCCTCGACTCCCGTCCTCAAGCTCGCCTCGCTATCTAGTCGGCCATCCAGCCGTCTGGAGACAACGTTTCGAATGAATCACTTGAATGTTCACTACAGCTTCGTCTAGGAAACGTAGGAAATTATCATATTACTATACTCTAACTTGATTTGAGCTCCAAACCGTTTGTAGGCCAAGTTCTGAGCTCGACAAGGCCACTCCAGGTGTCACTTTTGCCTTATCAGCCTGTCCTGAAGCGATACCATTTTTTGCCATTTTTGGACCACCCAGGGGCATTTGGCAAAAACGAAACACAGTTCTGTGATCCTCGTCCGATGCCCTACAAGACCATATAGGTCTCGTTCGGAATCTCCGGACCGAGTTCGGTGACTTCCCTCGTCAGTTTCACCACAAAATTACCACGCGCCACAAAACGGAAGGGCTCAGAAAACGACCAGAAATCGGGATACGAAACACGAAAACGGCAATAGTACATGTTCTTTGATATGTTTGTTCGAACCCGTTTTCAAAATGACGTCAAAAACTACTTGCTCCTTTGTACATGCGCAAAACTTTCACACGAGCTGAAGCTTTCACAGATATAATCATGAACCACACTATAGCAGGGCTGGTTTTTACGAAACTAGTTCATTCTATCTTCAATGTGTAATTCTACAGTATAACCCCAAAGGCTCCGCACACTTTTGCGGCAACGCGGCAGCGCTATCTTTAAGCGTAGGGCAGAGAAGCAGAGTTTGCCGCTGATGTGTCGACTGGGCGGCAGGTGCGGCGCCGTCAAAGCGGCAGCAGCTGCCGTCATCGTGGCAGCGGCTATAATGATTCAAGGCATTATTGCCACTGCAGCCGCTTTATTGCCGACAACTTCTGTCTGGGCTCTAGTTGATCGTAGCGTAATCTAGGCTGGATACTGATAATGATAAAGATAATGAAACTGCGTTGGCGATGGAGTGGGGCTGCAAAGCTGATGATGAGTATCGCCTAAACGACTGTTTTGCCTCCTACGAAGCAGTTTTGCTGTCTGCCGCGTACCGCGTTGCTGCAAAAGTGTGCGGAGGCCTTAATGCGGACAATGCGCACTTGCCGTCAAGACTGCCGTTACTTTCACTGCGTTTTTGATGAATCAGAATTTGCGGTGCTTTCTCTGTAAGATTGTTGTATTGTGAATGCGCTGTGAAATGTTACCGCTGTAACGTTGATGAATCTCGCCCAAGGTTACCGAATGGAAAGACATTGTGGTGTGCACGTGGTGCAACCGATAAGAGGTGCTAGCCGCGTGCGTAACAGAAATTCAATTAGGTTCGAAGCACACAGAACCCATTCTGGGCACAAATTCCGGTTTGACTGAGAACAGCGGTGCGCTAGCTGACGGAGCACTAGTTGACCATTACACCTCTCCAGAAACCACTTCATCTAATCGTAGTGCACTAAATCGTCATGTGTGCTATGGAACTTATTAACTTAATTGCTAGTATCAAGCTCAGTTCTCTTTGTTGCATACTCTAGGAGTGATCCGCCCAGACAGTGCATGCGTTCTTCGTCTGGTCCTCTAATAGGCTGTGAACAAGTGCAGAAAATGAGGGCAATCCCTGTCGGATTGGGCAACAAGAACTCAACCTACACTTGCAATACGGAGGCAATTTTCTCAAAAAGCAACTCAAAAACACGTTGAATGCACGAGTGATTCGAGGGACGAAGAGGTCTCATTTGGCCCTGACCTTGTGCCTTTTGATTGTGGTTTGTTGATGGTCTTTTTATTCAGTCGAGAATCGCGCTGAAGAGCTTTCCAATTGGAAAGCAGAAAGAGAGGCATACAGACAGCTGAATAACATCGTTATTTCTACTTAGGGCAAGAAGGAAGCCCGGGCAGAAGGTCAACATTCTGGCAGCAGTTGTGGTTAGAGTAACGTAGCTGAAGATGGCTGGAGTGCCAGAGCTGCCAGAACTCGGACAACGTCGGCGTTCCTACTAGCTGCGCCTCGACTGTAGATCACGATTCAAGGTTGTTGCAGAATGATTTGTAGCGACCAAAACTCTTGCGGAAGGGGGGGGGGGGTCTCGAACCCAGACCTTCTGCTTTCCGGGCAGCGATTAAGCCTTAGCATTGCTGCCCGGAAAGCAGAAGGTGCGGGTTCGAGCCCCGTCTGGTGCAAGAGTTTTGATAGCAATAAAACACCTGAGACAACATAAAGCCTGCATATCTGCCGCTCCAGGCTCGTCACTGATCGATACGTGTCCTTCGCCCTGTCGGTACCTCCTCTGCCGTCACTCCCGTCGCGAAGTATGTATGAACAGGCCCTTAGCTAATCCTCCTGATGGTTTATTCTTGATATATATATATATATATAGTAGGATCCGTAAGGTTCTAGTGCTGCAACTAGCTTTCCTATTCCTTCTACTCGTCATGCTCTTCGCCTTTCTTAATAATTAAAAGCTGATTAGCTTTTTTACATTTTCTTGCTGTCTGCTTGTGGGTTACTGTGCCTGAAAATCACATGTTTGGTGTCGGTTTTGGGGTTCGTACTTGAATGCGTGATAGGTGCTTGAACCATTTGTACTTTGTCGGAGTACAAAGATTTGTTTTAAAACGACTTTCCTGGACTTTGTTCACTACTGTAAATTTAAGCGGTCAGTGTACAATATAGATTGCTTGATTTCGTAGATCATTATGTATTTGGTTCAAATTTAAAGTTGAGGAAATGGCTCTTCGATGGTATCGACCTTGACCTTAAGCCGGGCTAAACCACGCCTTACTGTCACCGGGTCCCAAAAAATTATTTTTATCCAAAATCATCGAAGACAGATCTTTCTATTATTTATTTATTTATCTTTTTATTTATTTATTTATTTATTTAGCACGCCACATGAGGTAGACGTCGGAAAAGTGAGTAATAACCAACTGGGTTACTTTGACACGGCGAATGCTTATTCTGCGTCTGCAAGTCGTTTATACGGTGCATCTGTCGACATCGTATAAGGTACACGGCGCATTCCAAGCGGCTTTAACAATCTGGCTCTTTACTGAGTTTATCGTGCGTGTTTCAAAACTGAACAAGTCGTGAATTTGTGAAAGGCGCTCATCTAAATATGTCATTTCGAACACATACTCCTTGCTTAAGGGCACGTGCAAGCGCAATCGGAGGGGGCGCTGACAGTGGTAGGCTCTGTGAAACGAGGTTTCAGGTTCGGCTCCATCCCAGCATTATTAGGCCTCTGATCACCCCACAGTTAGCGAACTGATATCAGATCTGTTCGCTGAGCACACCGAGTGGAGCACCTGAATTGACTGTCCACCGCTTGTCATTATATGGCCAAATGCGCTTCCACGATATCACGTAAAAGTAAAATGCGTGGTCCATTCTGAAGAGAGATTGGTCAAATCCGATCTCTTTTTATCTTTCACATAACATTTTTCTATTTTTTATTCGAACTGGCAACACACCGAGGGAAGGTGGCTACTAGCCTACGGAGGTCATGACGATCCGGGTCAATCACCGCTGACTGGCCCCTTTTCGGACCACCCCGAACACCGCTCGTGATTTTGAAGGCGCCATCGATCTCTCGCTCATTTTTGAGTCCTTCATGCAAGATTCCCCTTTCATAGCTGCTTTGTTATACGTAATCTCTCAACGTATTCAGTGTCAACTGGTCTGACAGCCTTCTCGTTACTAAGCTTCTGTTTCAGTGGACGTCTGCTGTCGCCGAAGATTTAAATCGACGTTCCATGTAAGGGCGCTACTTCAACTCCCAAGATGACATTAACGTGAGTGAGCTCCTTTAACGACGTCATTTTTACTGCTTCACCTCTTCACTGTGTCGTCTTCGTCGTCGTCATTAAACCCTTTTTCCTCATTTTTCCTCTTCCGCTCCTCCTAGGCTATCCAGAAGAGCCATTTCATTGCTTTCTGAGCTCATAGAAGAGCTGCGTTAGTTTTATTGCGTGCTTCTAAGAGCAGAGAAGAAAAGCAACGCTCAAAATGTTTCTTTCTTCTAGGTTGCCGTCTTCACGCGGCCCCTAATTAGTACGGGTAGAAGAGTTATCTTGTTAGAATCGCCAACATGCCAATGAATGATGATTTAAAAAAAAAACTAGCCCCTTGATTTTCAATTATGAAAAATTATAAAGGTGAGTTGAATTAGCCTGCTAAATACTTAATAGATTGTCTAATCAAAGAGTTTAGCCGCTTCAAATTACTCTCTGCCAACTTGTGTATGGAATCCATATTATGTTCCAGCATGTGCGACTCTAGACACCTTAAACGAAACATTGTCTGTCTTATTGTACAGCTTAGTAATATTTTTATCATTATGTTTACATATATTTTTTCTTCCTGTCTGACTTTTCTGACTATGGCAAGTCTATGTGACGTATTCAATAAATAAATAAATGGCTAAATCTAGCGGATTACATTGCTAGGTCATTAAGGGTATTTAAGTATGAAGCCTATGAATGGTAGTGTCTGATTACTTCTTTAACGCTGAGCGGACTTCAACGATCGCAACATGAAAGTTGAAAGAACCCTAGATAGATGAAAGATCGTCTCTGTGCAACATGTTCACCTATGTACATACATGCTATAGTTCTAACAGACTGCTTCTTTAGCGATCATTCGGATGCCATCATCAGGGAAACTGCTAGTGAAACAACATGAGACCGATTTCGCCTTCGGTGATTTCAAACGCTATCATTCATGTATTTTTTTCTAAGAAAACGTGCTGTCTCCCAACATTTATCACTAGAAGAGGGATATCCAGTTTTTAGTTTGGGTGAAAAGATGTATTCTGAGCCGACTGTGGCTCTCTGAATATACATAAAGCTCGAAAATTGACAGAGTTTTCCTTACCACGTAGTAGATTACAACTCCAATTGTTACAGCTGTTGTTGGATGTAGGGAAATTGACAAATACTCGTTCGTGTGAAATTTCAAAAAAAAAAATCATTTATTAGCCACTGACCGGTGTGGTCGCTATGTCAGACTTCAAGTGCAGGAATCAGACTCATCGTCAGTAGAATACATTTATCGGAACAAAGCGAGAATCACATAGAGTGGAAGCATCATATTGCATGAAATGTACTCCTAGCACATTCCGTTGGCCACCAGCGTAGTCAGCGACTAAGTTCTGCTTGTGTTGTTGGATGTACGGAAATTGACGATGCATCGGGGCGTGGTCTACAGATCCCAAGTGATACAAGTAGATGTCGTCTGTAATCCTTCAGGAAGCCTATTATGATAATGGGACTAAGCAGCGGAAACAACGCCATTAAGATGGAGCAGAGCGATGCCACGATAGGATCCAACGTTACTCCAGCGAAGAAGATTACAAGGTCCTTAGTGTTTGCTAAAGGGGTGCTCGCCAGTGAAATTACACGTGAGCTACGACAAGTGAGTTGGTAACGGTCAAGTGTAGCGCAAGGTTAAATTTAAGCGAATAGCTACGGATTAGTGCGCTCATCCCCCCTTTCCGAACAGAAACTTACAAGCTTGAGAAACTTCTAGTTAGTAATCCCGTCCCAGTTCTTGTTTCGAATTTCCTTCACCGGATCCTTGACCGTTTCCCTTCACTCGTTTGAAATCGATGGCGTCTCTTTCTTTCCGCCCGCCCATTGTTAGGAAGGCTCCCTCTTCCCTATGAGGAGACATCAGACTTGTCTCATCCTTATCGTCTCTTTGCTTCTTCTGCGCGGTCCACGTCGCTGGCACACACTTTCGCGCTCTAGCGCGAGTAACTAGCCGTCCCTGTCGGAAGCAGTTGGATCGCGACAACTCGGAGGTACAGCCGCTGTTCTGCGGACCGGAAACTTTTGTTTTGCGTGTCAAATGTTTCGCGAGGCTGCCGTTAGACTCTCGATGAAGCCTAGGGGGTTGGGGTGGGTGAGCAAGGGGGATGAGAGGAAGATCGCACGCATCCCAGCAGAGGGTGGGTGTACCTCCTGACCGGCTCCCTTACAACTCGACCAATTTCGTCGCGCACCGTGCGCGACGCCAGGTGGGGTTCGCGCGGCGTTGGAGTTATGTCTGCCCCCCGTCGCGGATATGTCGCTCGGGACAGTGTAACGTGGGTTGCTAACTGGAATGAGCGGATTAACCGTTATCCCTTATCCGGTTTCCGGGGGTTTCGGGCCATCCGCTTTGTTGTAAATTTCCGATGGATTTTAGGCCGGATAACGAACAACAAAATGACTAACTCTCAAGATTTGGACATGATGTTTAAAGGTTAGAATAGAAGATTCTCTTAACCATAAGAGTTATATTCGAAAGCTTTTTTCGGAACATTCGAATTCGAGTACACTCGAAAAACGCGATTTTTTGAGAAAAGCCTTTCTCTGAATACTGGAATTCAAATGCATGCGAGAAACGCGATGAGTTTCACATCTGTCTTCATCCGAGATTGACGTATCAGCCTTTCGACTTTTCAGAGAGTCAACTGTTTAGTACCCCGCACTCTTCTTCGCCCTTTCCACTTTCGTTTCACACTGCTGTAGTGTGAAACGATTTTTCGACGAGTGATCTTTCAAGGTTCCCTCGTCTTTCCAAGGCAGTAATGCCAAAGTGTCAGCTGAGCAGAGCCCTCATAGATATAAATAATAAATAAATAAATAAATAAATAAATAAATAAATAAATAAATAAATAACAGTCTTGTTTTGATAACTAGAGGATCTTATCACTCTTCTCACTTTCTTCTTGAAATTGGTGCAGAGAGCGCACAAAAGGCGGTTCTACTGACTTCTCCAACATTCCCAAAGGATTCCATAGAGTTTTCATAATATCACCTGTATCACCTTTATCACCTGTCGTCCCGTTAATAATCGACTTGCTCGAGCGGGCGCCAGCAGCGTCTGCATTCGTCCCTGTCGCGTGCCAGAGTGCTCCAATGGATCCTCCTTGCTCGAGGGACACGAAGAGCGTCATATCAGTCGTTCAAAGCTTTCACGAAGAAGTCCGACCAAGGCGTTGGTGGGCGTCCCGGTGTTCTGACATCCCGCGGAATGCAGTCGGTAACGGCTCTCGTCCAGCGGGTGTCTGCGAAGCGCATTACGTGGCCGGCCCACCTAATTTTCGACAACTTGGCCCACGCGACAGCGTCTTGATCTTCGAACGTCGGCGAAGCTCGGAACTCCGGAGGCCTTCTCTCTCTTTCGTGAGTCGTGTCACTCCGAGCATCGTCCTCTCGATTCCACGCTGAGCGACGCTGATGGCATGTTCGTCTTGCTTTCGTATAGCCCAGGTCTCTGAGGCGTATGTTAGGGCAGGAAGAACAGTGGAGTCGAATAGGTGGGCACGGAGTCGGACTCGAAGGCTCCCCAAGCCGCTCGTTTCCTCCTGTTCAGCTCCGGCGCTAGGTCGTTGGCCATATTGACTTCGCGACCCAGATAGACGTAGCTGGAGCATTCGGAAATGTTCGTTCCGTTCAGCGAGAATGGGGCATCAGAAACTTGTCCGTCCTCATGAACATCGTCTTCGTAGTCTCAGCTGCAGTCCAACGTTGCCACATACACGATCGAAGTCGGCCAGCATTCGCTCCGCCTGGCTGATGCTCGGTGTTATGAGCACGATGTCGTCAGTGAAGCGAAGATGATGTAGTTGCCGGCCGTCGACCTTCACTCCCATGTCTTCCCATTCTAGTTCGCGCATGAAGTTTTCGAGGGTGGCGCTGAAGAGCTTCGGGGATATGGTATCCCCCTGCCGAACCCCTGTCTTTACGTCGATGAGGACGTCGTTGTAGAATGGTGAGATCTTGGTCGTGAATCCACTGCACAGCTCTCGAAGGACTCTGATGTACTGAGTAGGAACACCTTGAGTGAGCAGGGCTTCGAGGACCGCTTCAGTCTCAACAGAGTCGAATGCCTTCTTCAGGTCGATGAACGTAGGGCACAGCGGCAGCTTATACTCTCGCGACACTTCGATGAGCTTCGTAATGGTGTGAATGTGGTCGATCATTCTGAATCCTCTCCGAAATCCTGCTTGCTCGCATAGCTGTCCTTCGTCCAGCGTTCTGCTGATCCTATTCAGGATGACTCGAGTGAACAGCTTGTAGACTACGGACTTCATAATATCACTACACTGTAATATCACTAGTAAAACGAGCCACCAGTTTCTCTCTTCTTGAAACCTTGGCTTTAAGTTGTTAGTTAGCGTATATTGTGGCACATCAAGTTTTGAGGTGGAGCTTTGTTTAGCGTGGCCGGACGTTTTGAATCCACGTCGTCTTCAGAAGCCATCGCGAAGAAAGATGTTCCCCCTCGTTAGCTTACCAGCATAGGCGAAAGATCCTCGTGTGCATAAGTCGCACTAAGTAACTAATGAAACGTTTATATTCAAAGAGTATAGACACAGTTTTATTTTTTGTTGCTTGTTCATTATCCGTTTTTCGTTATCCGACCATTTTTGGGTAAAATTTTTACCCAAAAATGGTCGGATAACGTTTTTGAGTACGTACTGCAGACCGCTATCCGTTATCAGGATTTTCAAAATCGCATTATCCGGTCATACCTGGTTGCTACGCGCTCAACACTGTCGCATCGACGACGGGTTGCGGAGGTATAATATAACTAAGAAATCTGCTGCAATGACTCGGCGAAAGCGACATGCTCAGAAATTCGGTAGAATCAAGCACAGCTTTAAAATCCAAATACTGCAGTACGGATGAATTCAACGGCGCGTACGGATGAATTCAACGGCGCGTTGCCACGTATGTCCCTCGTTAGAATGCCTTCGGACTCCATTGTTGAGAGGGATCCTGGCTGTTTGTCGCAGGCTCACCTGATACCAATTACATAACGAGTGAATGGAAAGTTGTTCTCGGCGCGAAGTTCAACTAAAATCGACTTGGGCTGCTACACCAGATCAGTCCTCTTCCCAGCGGTGCCATCTCCGCCGAAGTTGGGCAATACCCCACCTAACCTTTCTGTGCTCAAATGCCCACTTCACAGAAGTTCTTGTGCCCAACTCTTAATATAATGATTTTGAGGACATGTACTAGCTAATTTGTAGTTCGCTACTCGGTCGAAATATTGCCGGCTAACGAATAGCCAAACACATAGGGCAAACCCCTCGGAAACCGGGCACCCGTTAATCCATCATCCATCCATGTGTCTTACAAGGGAAGGTTCCCAACTTAAGGTGAGCTTTTGCTATGCTGTTTTGACCGGATGTACGGTCCTGCGAGTGGAGTCCAGAACTGCAGTTAGTTTTTGCTGAACGCTTTTTAAAGACCTGAAAAGGAGGTCTGAAAGCGAGCACACAACTATCATAAACCCCTACGACACCAGCTGATGTGTTCCTCGGCGGCGCAATTGGTAAGAGTGCCCCCTCACACGGCGAGGTTTCGTGTTCGAGTCCGCGCACTGCCGACATTTTTGCACCTATTAGTTTCCTTTTATTATGCCTTCTCACGAACACGGGAGTCAATTTTAGACCATTAATGACTAGAACTCACAAAGGCTGTCTTCTTTATTCGTGTGCACTTTTTTCAACAATGCCTATCTGCAAATACGCGTAACTTACCGTTGAATATTATGAACCCGAGCCATATCCTTACATAAGTGTACTAAAAATGGACTAAAAATGGAACGACCGACTACTTTCGACCTACGCACCGGATTTCACTTCTCCGACAAGGAGAGATTGCGGTTGCGGATACCATAAATGAACTCCTCCTGGATGCCATATATGGAGATATCAATGGTCAGGAAGAAGATGCAGTTTAGATTAGAGGAGTATAATGAAAATGGTAATGAAAATGGGACCTTCCTACACATATCATCCAGTTGGCTTCATAGGTGCGTTTCGATGGGGAGGTGGATGCCGACTGGACACCTGATGATTACTGTAAAGAGGAAGACAACAGCGAACAATCACCGTTAGAGTAATCAGTCCTCTTTGACGGCATGCACGCTTCGGAAGAAAAGGTCCTGCGAAAGAGCATTTTCTCACTTGTTTCATAGATTTGTACCATAGCTATTGACTGAAAGGTAGGAGCAAGATAGGACTTTTTATCTCCAGACAAATGATATGGCGCAGATAGGTATTGTTGAAAGACTTGCACATATGAAATAGACAGCATTTGTTTTTTTAGTCATTAGGGGTCTAAAATTGACTCCCGTGTTTGCAAGAAGGCGTAAGCAAACTAATAGGTACAAAAATATCGGCAGTGCGCGGACTCGAACTCAAAACTCCGTCGGTGTGCACATGTGAGGCGGCACTATCAACTGCGCCGCCAAGGCACACCATGTGGAGTGTCGCGCGCACGCTTTCAGACCTCCTTTTCAAGTCTTCAAAAAAGCGTTCGGGAAAAACTAACTGTGGTTCTGGACTCCGCTAACCGTCGGACAGAAAGTAAAGAAGAGTAGTCATACCTTTAGCAACAATAACGTGAACATCCGCTTATGATGTCGCCTTAGCGTGCTGCTGAACATGGCGTTCTTCAAGGTTGTTTCGATCTTGTGAGCCGTGTAGGTGATGACAGCTGCCAATACTGCCACTACAACTGCTAGCAGTCCACATAGAGTAAATTCCAATGCACCGATGGCCTAGAAGTGATCCGTGCACTTTTTCCGATTGATTCCCGTGATTTTTGAAGTCTTACCCTCCCCTCAGTGAGGTTCCTAGTAATGCTAACTGGTCGCCATGTAGCCCAGTATTCAGTAGAATATGATCGTCCATTAAATTCAGAAGTGACGAGGTTGACCAGACTACTATCCATACGTTGCTCAGCCAGAGTGTAACGACTGGTCCATTGCCAAGTATTCCAAGAACCACATTACGTCTGTATAATAGGCCGTAGAATTGTTGCGGCGTGGAACAGAGGATGTTAATACGAGTGTTCTGCTAATGGATGATTCAGTTTGGTTTTACAGGTAAGAAATCCTTAATCTATTACTGAGTTGGCCACGGTCTGAGAGTTTCGCTCCTGACCATATTTCCTTGAGCTTTATTAAAAGAATAGCACATATAGTAAGTAGCTCTATGAGCATCTTAGCTTTATGAGAGCTGAAGTACCTATCAGGTGGGTTCATTCTATTGTCACAGCCAATCCTAAGAAGCCACCTTATAATGTGCCCACGACCTTTATGCCAGTTAGCATTACTTCCATATTCCCGACGCTGTTCGAGAAAATATTAAATAAAGTAATTGTAGAACATCTTCAGAAGTACTCTACCATATCAGCAGATCAACATGGCTTTCAAAAGGACAAATCTACTGTGACTGCGATGATAAAATTATTAATCATTGGACTAGGGATTTGGATGACGGTAGAAATGTGGATGTCGCCTATTTCGACTTCAGCAAGGCGTTCGACAGGGCCATAGGTATTACAACTGGAATCATCGGTTGTTAATATACCATTAAATGTTCGATAACTATCCATGATTTATTTTTTATGGTGGACATTGTCCCATCTTCGGACATTGTCCCACGCGGCAGAAAAAGTGTCCGACGACATCGTCGGAGAATGTCCTGAAAAGATTAAACAAAATGAGAGCTGCTGGCACCCATCCGCGCATAGTTTCCTGGATTGCATCGTTCTTGTCTAACCGAAAGTACATTGTTCGTGTAAGCGCCTCCTTTTCCGCTCCTAGTGTCATGTGACGAGGAATGGATCCTTTATGACCATCGTCGTCGCTGCGCACAAGGGCTGGACAAGAATGATAGCGAGAAGCGTAATCTGAGCGAGTAAGGGCGCGGAGAACATCGACCGTTGATGTGCCAAATTGCACGCGCGGGCGTGTTTGGAGCACAACAACTCCGTCAAGCTTGAATCCTTCCGGAAACAGCTTGTGGGTTTTGTAGTCAGTAAAATGGTCTACGAGCGCTCTAAAGCACAGCGACGTAACTTGAGAACGGGCAAAGTTATAGCGGTGCGAATATGCAGGTTAGGTTTGAGTGACAGGATTTTTTCCGAATTCAGTCGACCACTGCGGTGAGACCCGGAAAGCTACCAGCCCGAAAATGCGAAGGTAAGCAGAGTTGTGAAGGTTCTTCACACCGACATGATCACAACTCTCCATCTTCCTATATTGTCTTAACCCAAGCTGCCGTTTTAGGGCGACGGACTTAGCGGCTGAAGCTTCTTCCGCCCTTGCTCGCCGACATTTGAGTATTCGACGCTTGCAACAATACGATTTTGTTTAGCTCGAAAAGCTCTATCGAACGGTGTCAATCTCGGCCAATTTCGGAAAAACTGATTTTTTGACAATTTCCCCTCGGGGACGAGCACGAGCTAAGCCGAGCCTGTGTTGACGACGACGTCACAGAAAACCAATATTTTCAAATTTTTCCAAGTTGGGCACCGTTCGGTAGAGTTTTTGATAGCGAATTGAACGGTTTCATTTATAGTAGCGAGAAGTGTAATCTGAGCGAGTAAGGGCGCGGAGAATATCGACCGTTGATGTGCCAAATTACACGCGAGGGCGTGTTTGGAGCACAACAACTCCGTCAAGCTTGAATCCTTCCGGAAACAGCTTGTGGGTTTTGTAGTCAGTAAAATGGTCTACGAGCGCTCTAAAGCACAGCGACGTACCTTGAGAACGGGCAAAGTTATAGCGGTGCGAATATGCAGGTTAGGTTTGAGTGACAGGATTTTTTCCGAATTCAGTCGACCACTGCGGTGAGACCCGGAAAGCTACCAGCCCGAAAATGCGAAGGTGAGCAGAGTTGTGAAGGTTCTTCACACCGACATGATCACAACTCTCCATCTTCCTATATTGTCTTAACCCAAGCTGCCGTTTTAGGGCGACGGACTTAGCGGCTGAAGCTTCTTCCGCCCTTGCTCGCCGACATTTGAGTATTCGACGCTTGCAACAATAACATTTTGTTTAGCTCAAAAAGCTCTATCGAACGGTGTCAATCTCGGCCAATTTCGGAAAGTTTGATTTTTTGACAATTTCCCCTCGGGGAGGAGCACGAGCTAAGCCGAGCCTGTGCTGACGACGACGTCACAGAAAACCAATATTTTCGAATTTTTCCAAGTTGGGCACCGTTCGGTAGAGTTTTTGATAGCGAATTGAACGGTTTCATTTATAGTAGCGAGAAGTGTAATCTGAGCGAGTAAGGGCGCGGAGAATATCGACCGTTGATGTGCCAAATTACACGCGAGGGCGTGTTTGGAGCACAACAACTCCGTCAAGCTTGAATCCTTCCGGAAACAGCTTGTGGGTTTTGTAGTCAGTAAAATGGTCTACGAGCGCTCTAAAGCACAGCGACGTACCTTGAGAACGGGCAAAGTTATAGCGGTGCGAATATGCAGGTTAGGTTTGAGTGACAGGATTTTTTCCGAATTCAGTCGACCACTGCGGTGAGACCCGGAAAGCTACCAGCCCGAAAATGCGAAGGTGAGCAGAGTTGTGAAGGTTCTTCACACCGACATGATCACAACTCTCCATCTTCCTATATTGTCTTAACCCAAGCTGCCGTTTTAGGGCGACGGACTTAGCGGCTGAAGCTTCTTCCGCCCTTGCTCGCCGACATTTGAGTATTCGACGCTTGCAACAATACGATTTTGTTTAGCTCGAAAAGCTCTATCGAACGGTGTCAATCTCGGCCAATTTCGGAAAAACTGATTTTTTGACAATTTCCCCTCGGGGAGGAGCACGAGCTAAGCCGAGCCTGTGCTGACGACGACGTCACAGAAAACCAATATTTTCGAATTTTTCCAAGTTGGGCACCGTTCGGTAGAGTTTTTGATAGCGAATTGAACGGTTTATTTATAGTAGCGAGAAGTGTAATCTGAGCGAGTAAGGGCGCGGAGAATATCGACCGTTGATGTGCCAAATTACACGCGAGGGCGTGTTTGGAGCACAACAACTCCGTCAAGCTTGAATCCTTCCGGAAACAGCTTGTGGGTTTTGTAGTCAGTAAAATGGTCTACGAGCGCTCTAAAGCACAGCGACGTACCTTGAGAACGGGCAAAGTTATAGCGGTGCGAATATGCAGGTTAGGTTTGAGTGACAGGATTTTTTCCGAATTCAGTCGACCACTGCGGTGAGACCCGGAAAGCTACCAGCCCGAAAATGCGAAGGTGAGCAGAGTTGTGAAGGTTCTTCACACCGACATGATCACAACTCTCCATCTTCCTATATTGTCTTAACCCAAGCTGCCGTTTTAGGGCGACGGACTTAGCGGCTGAAGCTTCTTCCGCCCTTGCTCGCCGACATTTGAGTATTCGACGCTTGCAACAATACGATTTTGTTTAGCTCGAAAAGCTCTATCGAACGGTGTCAATCTCGGCCAATTTCGGAAAAACTGATTTTTTGACAATTTCCCCTCGGGGACGAGCACGAGCTAAGCCGAGCCTGTGCTGACGACGACGTCACAGAAAACCAATATTTTCAAATTTTTCCAAGTTGGGTACCATTCGGTAGAGTTTTTGATAGCGAATTGAACGGTTTCATTTATAGTAGCGAGAAGTGTAATCTGAGCGAGTAAGGGCGCGGAGAATATCGACCGTTGATGTGCCAAATTACACGCGAGGGCGTGTTTGGAGCACAACAACTTCGTCAAGCTTGAATCCTTCCGGCAACAGCTTGTGGGTTTTGTAGTCAGTAAAATGGTCTACGAGCGCTCTAAAGCACAGCGACGTACCTTGAGAACGGGCAAAGTTATAGCGGTGCGAATATGCAGGTTAGGTTTGAGTGACAGGATTTTTTCCGAATTCAGTCGACCACTGCGGTGAGACCCGGAAAGCTACCAGCCCGAAAATGCGAAGGTGAGCAGAGTTGTGAAGGTTCTTCACACCGACATGATCACAACTCTCCATCTTCCTCTATTGTCTTAACCCAAGCTGCCGTTTTAGGGCGACGGACTTAGCGGCTGAAGCTTCTTCCGCCCTTGCTCGCCGACATTTGAGTATTCGACGCTTGCAACAATACGATTTTGTTTAGCTCGAAAAGCTCTATCGAACGGTGTCAATCTCGGCCAATTTCGGAAAAACTGATTTTTTGACAATTTCCCCTCGGGGACGAGCACGAGCTAAGCCGAGCCTGTGCTGACGACGACGTCACAGAAAACCAATATTTTCAAATTTTTCCAAGTTGGGTACCATTCGGTAGAGTTTTTGATAGCGAATTGAACGGTTTCATTTATAGTAGCGAGAAGTGTAATCTGAGCGAGTAAGGGCGCGGAGAATATCGACCGTTGATGTGCCAAATTACACGCGAGGGCGTGTTTGGAGCACAACAACTTCGTCAAGCTTGAATCCTTCCGGCAACAGCTTGTGGGTTTTGTAGTCAGTAAAATGGTCTACGAGCGCTCTAAAGCACAGCGACGTACCTTGAGAACGGGCAAAGTTATAGCGGTGCGAATATGCAGGTTAGGTTTGAGTGACAGGATTTTTTCCGAATTCAGTCGACCACTGCGGTGAGACCCGGAAAGCTACCAGCCCGAAAATGCGAAGGTGAGCAGAGTTGTGAAGGTTCTTCACACCGACATGATCACAACTCTCCACCTTCCTATATTGTCTTAACCCAAGCTGCCGTTTTAGGGCGACGGACTTAGCGGCTGAAGATTCTTCCGCCCTTGCTCGCCCACATTTGAGTATTCGACGCTTGCAACAATAACATTTTGTTTAACTCGAAAAGCTCTATCGAACGGTACTAATCCCGTCCAATTTCGGAAAGTTTGATTTTTTGACAATTTCCCATCGAGGACGAGCACGAGCTAAGCCGAGCCTGTGCTGACGACGACGTCACAGAAAACCAATATTTTCAAATTTTACCAAGTTGGGTACCGTTCGGTAGAGTTTTTGATAGCGAATTGAACGGTTTCATTTATAGTAGCGAGAAGTGTAATCTGAGCGAGTAAGGGCGCGGAGAATATCGACCGTTGATGTGCCAAATTACACGCGCGGGCGTGTTTGGAGGACAACAACTCCGTCAAGCTTGAATCCTTTCGGCAACAGCTCGTGGGTTTTGTAGTCAGTAAGAAGTTCTAGCAGCGCTCCAAAGCACAGCGACGTAACTTGAGAACGGGCAAAGTTATAGCGGTGCGAATATGCAGGTTAGGTTTGAGTGACAGGATTTTTTCCGAATTCAGTCGACCACTGCGGTGAGACCCGGAAAGCTACGAGCCCGAAAATGCGAAGGTGAGCAGAGTTGTGAAGGTTCTTCACACCGACATGATCACAACTCTCCACCTTCCTATATTGTCTTAACCCAAGCTGCCGTTTTAGGGAGACGGACTTAGCGGCTGAAGATTCTTCCGCCCTTGCTCGCCCACATTTGAGTATTTGACGCTTGCAACAATAACATTTTGTTTAACTCGAAAAGCTCTATCGAACGGTGTCAATCTCGGCCAATTTCGGAAAGTTTGATTTTTTGACAATTTCCCATCGAGGACGAGCACGAGCTAAGCCGAGCCTGTGCTGACGACGACGTCACAGAAAACCAATATTTTCAAATTTTACCAAGTTGGGTACCGTTCGGTAGAGTTTTTGATAGCGAATTGAACGGTTTCATTTATAGTAGCGAGAAGTGTAATCTGAGCGAGTAAAGGCGCGGAGAATATCGACCGTTGATGTGCCAAATTACACGCGCGGGCGTGTTTGGAGCACAACAACTCCGTCAAGCTTGAATCCTTCCGGCAACAGCTTGTGGGTTTTGTAGTCAGTAAGAAGTTCTAGCAGCGCTCCAAAGCACAGCGACGTAACTTGAGAACGGGCAAAGTTATAGCGGTGCGAATATGCAGGTTAGGTTTGAGTGACAGGATTTTTTCCGAATTCAGTCGACCACTGCGGTGAGACCCGGAAAGCTACGAGCCCGAAAATGCGAAGGTGAGCAGAGTTGTGAAGGTTCTTCACACCGACATGATCACAACTCTCCACCTTCCTATATTGTCTTAACCCAAGCTGCCGTTTTAGGGCGACGGACTTAGCGGCTGAAGATTCTTCCGCCCTTGCTCGCCCACATTTGAGTATTCGACGCTTGCAACAATAACATTTTGTTTAACTCGAAAAGCTCTATCGAACGGTACTAATCCCGTCCAATTTCGGAAAGTTTGATTTTTTGACAATTTCCCATCGAGGACGAGCACGAGCTAAGCCGAGCCTGTGCTGACGACGACGTCACAGAAAACCAATATTTTCAAATTTTACCAAGTTGGGTACCGTTCGGTAGAGTTTTTGATAGCGAATTGAACGGTTTCATTTATAGTAGCGAGAAGTGTAATCTGAGCGAGTAAGGGCGCGGAGAATATCGACCGTTGATGTGCCAAATTACACGCGCGGGCGTGTTTGGAGGACAACAACTCCGTCAAGCTTGAATCCTTTCGGCAACAGCTCGTGGGTTTTGTAGTCAGTAAGAAGTTCTAGCAGCGCTCCAAAGCACAGCGACGTAACTTGAGAACGGGCAAAGTTATAGCGGTGCGAATATGCAGGTTAGGTTTGAGTGACAGGATTTTTTCCGAATTCAGTCGACCACTGCGGTGAGACCCGGAAAGCTACGAGCCCGAAAATGCGAAGGTGAGCAGAGTTGTGAAGGTTCTTCACACCGACATGATCACAACTCTCCACCTTCCTATATTGTCTTAACCCAAGCTGCCGTTTTAGGGAGACGGACTTAGCGGCTGAAGATTCTTCCGCCCTTGCTCGCCCACATTTGAGTATTTGACGCTTGCAACAATAACATTTTGTTTAACTCGAAAAGCTCTATCGAACGGTACTAATCCCGTCCAATTTCGGAAAGTTTGATTTTTTGACAATTTCCCATCGAGGACGAGCACGAGCTAAGCCGAGCCTGTGCTGACGACGACGTCACAGAAAACCAATATTTTCAAATTTTACCAAGTTGGGTACCGTTCGGTAGAGTTTTTGATAGCGAATTGAACGGTTTCATTTATAGTAGCGAGAAGTGTAATCTGAGCGAGTAAGGGCGCGGAGAATATCGACCGTTGATGTGCCAAATTACACGCGCGGGCGTGTTTGGAGGACAACAACTCCGTCAAGCTTGAATCCTTTCGGCAACAGCTCGTGGGTTTTGTAGTCAGTAAGAAGTTCTAGCAGCGCTCCAAAGCACAGCGACGTAACTTGAGAACGGGCAAAGTTATAGCGGTGCGAATATGCAGGTTAGGTTTGAGTGACAGGATTTTTTCCGAATTCAGTCGACCACTGCGGTGAGACCCGGAAAGCTACGAGCCCGAAAATGCGAAGGTGAGCAGAGTTGTGAAGGTTCTTCACACCGACATGATCACAACTCTCCACCTTCCTATATTGTCTTAACCCAAGCTGCCGTTTTAGGGCGACGGACTTAGCGGCTGAAGATTCTTCCGCCCTTGCTCGCCCACATTTGAGTATTCGACGCTTGCAACAATAACATTTTGTTTAGCTCGAAAAGCTCTATCGAACGGTACTAATCCCGTCCAATTTCGGAAAGTTTGATTTTTTGACAATTTCCCATCGAGGACGAGCACGAGCTAAGCCGAGCCTGTGCTGACGACGACGTCACAGAAAACCAATATTTTCAAATTTTACCAAGTTGGGTACCGTTCGGTAGAGTTTTTGATAGCGAATTGAACGGTTTCATTTATAGTAGCGAGAAGTGTAATCTGAGCGAGTAAAGGCGCGGAGAATATCGACCGTTGATGTGCCAAATTACACGCGCGGGCGTGTTTGGAGCACAACAACTCCGTCAAGCTTGAATCCTTCCGGCAACAGCTTGTGGGTTTTGTAGTCAGTAAGAAGTTCTAGCAGCGCTCCAAAGCACAGCGACGTAACTTGAGAACGGGCAAAGTTATAGCGGTGCGAATATGCAGGTTAGGTTTGAGTGACAGGATTTTTTCCGAATTCAGTCGACCACTGCGGTGAGACCCGGAAAGCTACGAGCCCGAAAATGCGAAGGTGAGCAGAGTTGTGAAGGTTCTTCACACCGACATGATCACAACTCTCCACCTTCCTATATTGTCTTAACCCAAGCTGCCGTTTTAGGGCGACGGACTTAGCGGCTGAAGATTCTTCCGCCCTTGCTCGCCCACATTTGAGTATTCGACGCTTGCAACAATAACATTTTGTTTAACTCGAAAAGCTCTATCGAACGGTACTAATCCCGTCCAATTTCGGAAAGTTTGATTTTTTGACAATTTCCCATCGAGGACGAGCACGAGCTAAGCCGAGCCTGTGCTGACGACGACGTCACAGAAAACCAATATTTTCAAATTTTACCAAGTTGGGTACCGTTCGGTAGAGTTTTTGATAGTGAATTGAACGGTTTCATTTATAGTAGCGAGAAGTGTAATCTGAGCGAGTAAGGGCGCGGAGAATATCGACCGTTGATGTGCCAAATTACACGCGCGGGCGTGTTTGGAGGACAACAACTCCGTCAAGCTTGAATCCTTTCGGCAACAGCTCGTGGGTTTTGTAGTCAGTAAGAAGTTCTAGCAGCGCTCCAAAGCACAGCGACGTAACTTGAGAACGGGCAAAGTTATAGCGGTGCGAATATGCAGGTTAGGTTTGAGTGACAGGATTTTTTCCGAATTCAGTCGACCACTGCGGTGAGACCCGGAAAGCTACGAGCCCGAAAATGCGAAGGTGAGCAGAGTTGTGAAGGTTCTTCACACCGACATGATCACAACTCTCCACCTTCCTATATTGTCTTAACCCAAGCTGCCGTTTTAGGGAGACGGACTTAGCGGCTGAAGATTCTTCCGCCCTTGCTCGCCCACATTTGAGTATTTGACGCTTGCAACAATAACATTTTGTTTAACTCGAAAAGCTCTATCGAACGGTACTAATCCCGTCCAATTTCGGAAAGTTTGATTTTTTGACAATTTCCCATCGAGGACGAGCACGAGCTAAGCCGAGCCTGTGCTGACGACGACGTCACAGAAAACCAATATTTTCAAATTTTACCAAGTTGGGTACCGTTCGGTAGAGTTTTTGATAGCGAATTGAACGGTTTCATTTATAGTAGCGAGAAGTGTAATCTGAGCGAGTAAGGGCGCGGAGAATATCGACCGTTGATGTGCCAAATTACACGCGCGGGCGTGTTTGGAGGACAACAACTCCGTCAAGCTTGAATCCTTTCGGCAACAGCTCGTGGGTTTTGTAGTCAGTAAGAAGTTCTAGCAGCGCTCCAAAGCACAGCGACGTAACTTGAGAACGGGCAAAGTTATAGCGGTGCGAATATGCAGGTTAGGTTTGAGTGACAGGATTTTTTCCGAATTCAGTCGACCACTGCGGTGAGACCCGGAAAGCTACGAGCCCGAAAATGCGAAGGTGAGCAGAGTTGTGAAGGTTCTTCACACCGACATGATCACAACTCTCCACCTTCCTATATTGTCTTAACCCAAGCTGCCGTTTTAGGGCGACGGACTTAGCGGCTGAAGATTCTTCCGCCCTTGCTCGCCCACATTTGAGTATTCGACGCTTGCAACAATAACATTTTGTTTAGCTCGAAAAGCTCTATCGAACGGTACTAATCCCGTCCAATTTCGGAAAGTTTGATTTTTTGACAATTTCCCATCGAGGACGAGCACGAGCTAAGCCGAGCCTGTGCTGACGACGACGTCACAGAAAACCAATATTTTCAAATTTTACCAAGTTGGGTACCGTTCGGTAGAGTTTTTGATAGCGAATTGAACGGTTTCATTTATAGTAGCGAGAAGTGTAATCTGAGCGAGTAAAGGCGCGGAGAATATCGACCGTTGATGTGCCAAATTACACGCGCGGGCGTGTTTGGAGCACAACAACTCCGTCAAGCTTGAATCCTTCCGGCAACAGCTTGTGGGTTTTGTAGTCAGTAAGAAGTTCTAGCAGCGCTCCAAAGCACAGCGACGTAACTTGAGAACGGGCAAAGTTATAGCGGTGCGAATATGCAGGTTAGGTTTGAGTGACAGGATTTTTTCCGAATTCAGTCGACCACTGCGGTGAGACCCGGAAAGCTACGAGCCCGAAAATGCGAAGGTGAGCAGAGTTGTGAAGGTTCTTCACACCGACATGATCACAACTCTCCACCTTCCTATATTGTCTTAACCCAAGCTGCCGTTTTAGGGCGACGGACTTAGCGGCTGAAGATTCTTCCGCCCTTGCTCGCCCACATTTGAGTATTCGACGCTTGCAACAATAACATTTTGTTTAACTCGAAAAGCTCTATCGAACGGTACTAATCCCGTCCAATTTCGGAAAGTTTGATTTTTTGACAATTTCCCATCGAGGACGAGCACGAGCTAAGCCGAGCCTGTGCTGACGACGACGTCACAGAAAACCAATATTTTCAAATTTTACCAAGTTGGGTACCGTTCGGTAGAGTTTTTGATAGCGAATTGAACGGTTTCATTTATAGTAGCGAGAAGTGTAATCTGAGCGAGTAAGGGCGCGGAGAATATCGACCGTTGATGTGCCAAATTACACGCGCGGGCGTGTTTGGAGGACAACAACTCCGTCAAGCTTGAATCCTTTCGGCAACAGCTCGTGGGTTTTGTAGTCAGTAAGAAGTTCTAGCAGCGCTCCAAAGCACAGCGACGTAACTTGAGAACGGGCAAAGTTATAGCGGTGCGAATATGCAGGTTAGGTTTGAGTGACAGGATTTTTTCCGAATTCAGTCGACCACTGCGGTGAGACCCGGAAAGCTACGAGCCCGAAAATGCGAAGGTGAGCAGAGTTGTGAAGGTTCTTCACACCGACATGATCACAACTCTCCACCTTCCTATATTGTCTTAACCCAAGCTGCCGTTTTAGGGAGACGGACTTAGCGGCTGAAGATTCTTCCGCCCTTGCTCGCCCACATTTGAGTATTTGACGCTTGCAACAATAACATTTTGTTTAACTCGAAAAGCTCTATCGAACGGTACTAATCCCGTCCAATTTCGGAAAGTTTGATTTTTTGACAATTTCCCATCGAGGACGAGCACGAGCTAAGCCGAGCCTGTGCTGACGACGACGTCACAGAAAACCAATATTTTCAAATTTTACCAAGTTGGGTACCGTTCGGTAGAGTTTTTGATAGCGAATTGAACGGTTTCATTTATAGTAGCGAGAAGTGTAATCTGAGCGAGTAAGGGCGCGGAGAATATCGACCGTTGATGTGCCAAATTACACGCGCGGGCGTGTTTGGAGGACAACAACTCCGTCAAGCTTGAATCCTTTCGGCAACAGCTCGTGGGTTTTGTAGTCAGTAAGAAGTTCTAGCAGCGCTCCAAAGCACAGCGACGTAACTTGAGAACGGGCAAAGTTATAGCGGTGCGAATATGCAGGTTAGGTTTGAGTGACAGGATTTTTTCCGAATTCAGTCGACCACTGCGGTGAGACCCGGAAAGCTACGAGCCCGAAAATGCGAAGGTGAGCAGAGTTGTGAAGGTTCTTCACACCGACATGATCACAACTCTCCACCTTCCTATATTGTCTTAACCCAAGCTGCCGTTTTAGGGCGACGGACTTAGCGGCTGAAGATTCTTCCGCCCTTGCTCGCCCACATTTGAGTATTCGACGCTTGCAACAATAACATTTTGTTTAGCTCGAAAAGCTCTATCGAACGGTACTAATCCCGTCCAATTTCGGAAAGTTTGATTTTTTGACAATTTCCCATCGAGGACGAGCACGAGCTAAGCCGAGCCTGTGCTGACGACGACGTCACAGAAAACCAATATTTTCAAATTTTACCAAGTTGGGTACCGTTCGGTAGAGTTTTTGATAGCGAATTGAACGGTTTCATTTATAGTAGCGAGAAGTGTAATCTGAGCGAGTAAGGGCGCGGAGAATATCGACCGTTGATGTGCCAAATTACACGCGCGGGCGTGTTTGGAGGACAACAACTCCGTCAAGCTTGAATCCTTTCGGCAACAGCTCGTGGGTTTTGTAGTCAGTAAGAAGTTCTAGCAGCGCTCCAAAGCACAGCGACGTAACTTGAGAACGGGCAAAGTTATAGCGGTGCGAATATGCAGGTTAGGTTTGAGTGACAGGATTTTTTCCGAATTCAGTCGACCACTGCGGTGAGACCCGGAAAGCTACGAGCCCGAAAATGCGAAGGTGAGCAGAGTTGTGAAGGTTCTTCACACCGACATGATCACAACTCTCCACCTTCCTATATTGTCTTAACCCAAGCTGCCGTTTTAGGGCGACGGACTTAGCGGCTGAAGATTCTTCCGCCCTTGCTCGCCCACATTTGAGTATTCGACGCTTGCAACAATAACATTTTGTTTAGCTCAAAAAGCTCTATCGAACGGTGTCAATCTCGGCCAATTTCGGAAAGTTTGATTTTTTGACAATTTCCCATCGAGGACGAGCACGAGCTAAGCCGAGCCTGTGCTGACGACGACGTCACAGAAAACCAATATTTTCAAATTTTACCAAGTTGGGTACCGTTCGGTAGAGTTTTTGATAGCGAATTGAACGGTTTCATTTATAGTAGCGAGAAGTGTAATCTGAGCGAGTAAGGGCGCGGAGAATATCGACCGTTGATGTGCCAAATTACACGCGCGGGCGTGTTAGGAGGACAACAACTCCGTCAAGCTTGAATCCTTCCGGCAACAGCTTGTGGGTTTTGTAGTCAGTAAGAAGTTCTAGTAGCGCTCCAAAGCACAGAGACGTAGCTCAAGGAGGGGCAAAGTTATAGCGGTGAGAATGTGCAGGTTAGGCTTGACGACAGGATTTTTTCCGAATTCAGTCGACCACTGCGGTGAGACCCGGAAAGCTACGAGCCCGAAAATGCGAAGGTGAGCAGAGTTGTGAAGGTTCTTCACACCGACATCATCACAACTCCACCTTCCTATATTGTCTTAACCCAAGCTGCCGTTTTAGGGCCACGGACTTAGCGGCTGAAGATTCTTCCGCCCTTGCTCGCCCACATTTGAGTATTCGACGCTTGCAACAATAAGATTTTGTTTAGCTCAAAAAGCTCTATCGAACCGTGTCAATCTCGACCAATTTCGGAAGAACTGATTTTTTGACAACAGGTGCTGCGACACGCCTAACGGCGTGTCTCGCACTTGCCCGCTTCGCGGGGTGATACAGTTAGTCCTTTTCTAGGAACTACTCTTGTACAAAGAAAGATGTGCGCTTCAAAAAAGATTTATTTATAGCGCAACGAAAATGGTTTAATTTTTTACCCAAACATCTCGGTGAATACTACGTTTGATATAGTTTTCCGTCCTGGTGGTAGCCAAATTTTGATCTCTGTCGAACACGTGAGTACGCCACCTACAGTTGACCATGAGAAAAAACTGGGCTGGAGAGGTATACACCGACTCTGTCAAATGTTTGTCCCTGACTCTTGTTTATTGTCATTGCGTAGGCCAAACGCACAGGAAATTGTCTCTTCTTAAATCTGCACGGTGAGGCGTCATAGGCAGGCGGACAGAATATTATTCTAGGAATAAGGACGTACTGTCCTTTGTTCGCTCCAGTTGCAATTTTGCAGCCTAGAATGTACCTATCCATATGTTCAACGGTGAGTCGCGTACCACTGCATAGACCCCGGTTGACTCTAAGATTCCGCAGAAGCATTATGACTGCTCCTTTCTTTAGATGGAGTTCATGTGGCTGGTATCACTGTGGTGTCAAGCTATTTAGAAACTCCAATGAATACTCTGTGTCGTTGTTAGCTTCATTTTCGTCATTCATAACCTCATCTATGCTTCTGTAAATCTTCTCCTGCCCAGGTAGTTTCGAAAGCACTTTGTTGTTTATCTCCAAAGAGTCGAAATTCCTAGGCGTCAAAATCACTCTACCGACTGCAGCGGACATATCTTCTAAGGTCACTATATCACCAAATATCTCATCTGCTATATCTCCAGAGCTCAGCATATCGTCGGGCACTTCCACTTCATTGGAATCGTTTTGGAACTTTCCGTTTTCAAGTTGAATTAGAAAGTTAGACCAACCGATTCCACTGCTGGACGCCCTCACATTCTCAGTCAATCTGTATTTAAAGAAATGAGGTCACAGTGGGGAGGTCTTGATAGAATCGTTCAGAATTTTGGACCGTCCTGCTTTTGGCACGACAGGAGGAATTTGTCTGAAATCACCACCTAGGATAATCCAGATGCCTCCTGCCTCTTAATCCAGTTGCCTCTAGCGCGACGTAGACGACCTTTTTTTCTGAATCGAGACGTTTAGAAATACGTGTAGTTGCCGTTGTGCCAAGCAGGAGGAGGCTATACTTCCTCTGTAGATCAGCATCCCATGTTGAATTCTGAAAGCGCCTGCACGCCGCAGCACGCCGGTGACACAATTCCTTAATTCAGATGCTTCTAGGGCGGCGTAGAGAACCTGTCCTCTGAAACCAGCACCTCAGAAGACCCACCTTCTGAATGCAGAGGATCAGAAGCGCGCACAGTTGCCGCTGTGTCAAGCATGAAGAGGCTGCGCATATGGCAGATTCCTTGTTTCGCGTATAAATTTTCTTACGGCTCCCTTCTTGCTGGTTCCCCGTCCTGGTTCCGCCTCCAGGTCCCTTGTTCCTGGTCGATCTCTCCCCCCCCCCTAGGAATCCTCGTTAATACTCTTCCCAATTAAGTAGCTCTCCCACGCTCACACACAACGACGGCGAGCGAACGCCCATTGCGTGGCATCGGTGTCACATCTTCTAAATCCGTACTCTCTTATTGGTAATGGATCCCCTTACTGATCCTCTTAACTGCTCCCCCCGATTGCTAACTCCCTATTGGTCCCTCCTTAATGCTTCATTGATCCCCCTATCGACCCCCCCCCCCTTCCCGATGATTCCTCCAAGTCGCTACCTCCTGGTCGCTGTCGATTCTCCACCCTCGAAGTCCCCCCTTATACTCTTCCCCCTTTAGTGGTTATGCTAATGGCACGAAGTCGGCGGCACGGCTTCTGAATCTGGACGCTCAGGAACGCGCGTAAGTGCTGTTGTGTCAAGCAGTGAAAGGATGCGCTTTTTATGCTGCAGCAATTCCCACGTTCAATGGGAAATTTCGACCGCGCTGTGGATGATACAGCGTACCTCACTTAGGTTAGATCACTCGACCGCTCCCGCTGTGGGTGATGCAGCGTACCTCACTTAGGTTGGATCATTTGACCGCTCTCGCTATGGGTGATGCGACGTACCTAACTTAGGTTAGATCATTCGACCGCTCTCGCTGTGGGTGGTGCGGCGTACCCAACTTAGGTTAGATCATTCGACCGCTCTCGCTGTGGGTGATGCGGCGAATGCGGCGTATCTCACTTAGATTAGATCACTCGACGGACAAACTCTTTTATATATAGGTGATGATTTCCCATCGAGGACCAGCACGAGCTAAGCCGAGCCTGTGCTGACGACGACGTCACAGAAAACCAATGTTTTCAAATTTCGCCATGTTGGGAACCATTCGATAGCGCTTTTGATGAAGAATTGAGAGGTTTTACTTAGGGTAGCGAGAATTGTAATCTGAGCGAGTAAGGGCGCGGAGAACATCGACCGTTGATGTGCCAAATTGCACGCGCGGGCGTGTTTGGAGGACAACAACTCCGTCAAGCTTGAATCCTTCCGGCAACAGCTTGTGGGTTTTGTAGTCAGTAAGAAGTTCTAGTAGCGCTCCAAAGCACAGAGACGTAGCTCAAGGAGGGGCAAAGTTATAGCGGTGAGAATATGCAGGTTAGGCTTGACGACAGGATTTTTTCCGAATTCAGTCGACCACTGCGGTGAGACCCGGAAAGCTACGAGCCCGAAAATGCGAAGGTGAGCAGAGTTGTGAAGGTTCTTCACACCGACATGATCACAACTCTCCACCTTCCTATATTGTCTTAACCCAAGCTGCCGTTTTAGGGCCACGGACTTAGCGGCTGAAGATTCTTCCGCCCTTGCTCGCCGACATTTGAGTATTCGACGCTTGCATCAATACGATTTTGTTTAGCTCAAAAAGCTCTATCGAACGGTGTCAATCTCGACCAATTTGGGAAAAACTGATTTTTTGACAATTTCCCCTCGGGGACGAGCACGAGCTAAGCCGAGTCTATGCTGACAGCGACGTCACAGAAAACCAATATTTTCAAATTTTTCCAAGTTGGGTACCGTTCGGTAGAGGTTTTGATAGCGAACTGAACGGTTTCATTTATAGTAGCGAGAAGTGTAATCTGAGCGAGTAAGGGCGCGGAGAATATCGACCGTTGATGTGCCAAATTACACGCGCGGGCGTGTTTGGAGTACAACAACTCCGTCAAGCTTGAATCCTTCCGGCAACAGCTTGTGGGTTTTGTAGTCAGTAAGAAGTTCTAGCAGCGCTCCAAAGCACAGCGACGTACCTTGAGAACGGGCAAAGTTATAGCGGTGCGAATATGCAGGTTAGGTTTGAGTGACAGGATTTTTTCCGAATTCAGTCGACCACTGCGGTGAGACCCGGAAAGCTACCAGCCCGAAAATGCGAAGGTGAGCAGAGTTGTGAAGGTTCTTCACACCGACATGATCACAACTCTCCACCTTCCTATATTGTCTTAACCCAAGCTGCCGTTTTAGGGCGACGGACTTAGCGGCTGAAGCTTCTTCCGCCCTTGCTCGCCGACATTTGAGTATTCGACGCTTGCAACAATAACATTTTATTTAGCTCAAAAAGCTCTATCGAACGGTGTCAATCTCGACCAATTTCGGAAAAACTGATTTTTTGACAATTTCCCCTCGGGGACGAGCACGAGCTAAGCCGAGTCTATGCTGACAGCGACGTCACAGAAAACCAATATTTTCAAATTTTTCCAAGTTGGGTACCGTTCGGTAGAGGTTTTGATAGCGAACTGAACGGTTTCATTTATAGTAGCGAGAAGTGTAATCTGAGCGAGTAAGGGCGCGGAGAATATCGACCGTTGATGTGCCAAATTACACGCGCGGGCGTGTTTGGAGTACAACAACTCCGTCAAGCTTGAATCCTTCCGGCAACAGCTTGTGGGTTTTGTAGTCAGTAAGAAGTTCTAGCAGCGCTCCAAAGCACAGCGACGTACCTTGAGAACGGGCAAAGTTATAGCGGTGCGAATATGCAGGTTAGGTTTGAGTGACAGGATTTTTTCCGAATTCAGTCGACCACTGCGGTGAGACCCGGAAAGCTACCAGCCCGAAAATGCGAAGGTGAGCAGAGTTGTGAAGGTTCTTCACACCGACATGATCACAACTCTCCACCTTCCTATATTGTCTTAACCCAAGCTGCCGTTTTAGGGCGACGGACTTAGCGGCTGAAGCTTCTTCCGCCCTTGCTCGCCGACATTTGAGTATTCGACGCTTGCAACAATAACATTTTATTTAGCTCGAAAAGCTCTATCGAACGGTGTCAATCTCGACCAATTTCGGAAAAACTGATTTTTTGACAATTTCCCATCGAGGACGAGCACGAGCTAAGCCGAGCCTGTGCTGACGACGACGTCACAGAAAACCAATTTTTTCAAATTTTACCAATTTGGGTACCGTTCGGTAGAGTTTTTGATAGCGAATTGAACGGTTTCATTTATAGTAGCGAGAAGTGTAATCTGAGCGAGTAAGGGCGCGGAGAACATCGACCGTTGATGTGCCAAATTGCACGCGCGGGCGTGTTTGGAGGACAACAACTCCGTCAAGCTTGAATCCTTCCGGCAACAGCTTGTGGGTTTTGTAGTCAGTAAGAAGTTCTAGCAGCGCTCCAAAGCACAGCGACGTACCTTGAGAACGGGCAAAGTTATAGCGGTGCGAATATGCAGGTTAGGTTTGAGTGACAGGATTTTTTCCGAATTCAGTCGACCACTGCGGTGAGACCCGGAAAGCTACCAGCCCGAAAATGCGAAGGTGATCAGAGTTGTGAAGGTTCTTCACACGGACATGATCACAACTCTCCATCTTCCTATATTGTCTTAACCCAAGCTGCCGTTTTAGGGCGACGGACTTAGCGGCTGAAGCTTCTTCCGCCCTTGCTCGCCCACATTTGAGTATTCGACGCTTGCAACAATGCGATTTTGTTTAGCTCAAAAAGCTCTATCGAACGGTGTCAATCTCGACCAATTTCGGAAAAACTGATTTTTTGACAATTTCCCATCGAGGACGAGCACGAGCTAAGCCGAGCCTGTGCTGACGACGACGTCACAGAAAACCAATATTTTCAAATTTTTCCAAGTTGGGTACCGTTCGGTAGAGTTTTTGATAGCGAACTGAACGGTTTCATTTATAGTAGCGAGAATTGTAATCTGAGCGAGTAAGGGCGCGGAGAACATCGACCGTTGATGTGCCAAATTACACGCGCGGGCGTGTTTGGAGCACAACAACTCCGTCAAGCTTGAATCCTTCCGGCAACAGCTTGTGGGTTTTGTAGTCAGTAAGAAGTTCTAGTAGCGCTCCAAAGCACAGAGACGTAGCTCAAGGAGGGGCAAAGTTATAGCGGTGAGAATATGCAGGTTAGGCTTGACGACAGAATTTTTTCCGAATTCATTCGACCACTGCGGTGAGACCCGGAAAGCTACGAGCCCGAAAATGCGAAGGTGAGCAGAGTTGTGAAGGTTCTTCACACCGACATGATCAAAACTCTCCACCTTCCTATATTGTCTTAACCCAAGCTGCCGTTTTAGGGCGACGGACTTAGCGGCTGAAGCTTCTTCCGCCCTTGCTCGCCCACATTTGAGTATTCGACGCTTGCAACAATGCGATTTTGTTTAGCTCAAAAAGCTCTATCGAACGGTGTCAATCTCGACCAATTTCGGAAAAACTGATTTTTTGACAATTTCCCATCGAGGACGAGCACGAGCTAAGCCGAGCCTGTGCTGACGATGACGTCACAGAAAACCAATATTTTCAAATTTTTCCAAGTTGGGTACCGTTCGGTCGAGTTTTTGATAGCGAACTGAACGGTTTCATTTATAGTAGCGAGAATTGTAATCTGAGCGAGTAAGGGCGCGGAGAACATCGACCGTTGATGTGCCAAATTACACGCGCGGGCGTGTTTGGAGCACAACAACTCCGTCAAGCTTGAATCCTTCCGGCAACAGCTTGTGGGTTTTGTAGTCAGTAAGAAGTTCTAGTAGCGCTCCAAAGCACAGAGACGTAGCTCAAGGAGGGGCAAAGTTATAGCGGTGAGAATATGCAGGTTAGGCTTGACGACAGGATTTTTTCCGAATTCAGTCGACCACTGCGGTGAGACCCGGAAAGCTACGAGCCCGAAAATGCGAAGGTGAGCAGAGTTGTGAAGGTTCTTCACACCGACATGATCACAACTCTCCACCTTCCTATATTGTCTTAACCCAAGCTGCCGTTTTAGGGCCACGGACTTAGCGGCTGAAGATTCTTCCGCCCTTGCTCGCCGACATTTGAGTATTCGACGCTTGCATCAATACGATTTTGTTTAGCTCAAAAAGCTCTATCGAACGGTGTCAATCTCGACCAATTTGGGAAAAACTGATTTTTTGACAATTTCCCCTCGGGGACGAGCACGAGCTAAGCCGAGTCTATGCTGACAGCGACGTCACAGAAAACCAATATTTTCAAATTTTTCCAAGTTGGGTACCGTTCGGTAGAGGTTTTGATAGCGAACTGAACGGTTTCATTTATAGTAGCGAGAAGTGTAATCTGAGCGAGTAAGGGCGCGGAGAATATCGACCGTTGATGTGCCAAATTACACGCGCGGGCGTGTTTGGAGTACAACAACTCCGTCAAGCTTGAATCCTTCCGGCAACAGCTTGTGGGTTTTGTAGTCAGTAAGAAGTTCTAGCAGCGCTCCAAAGCACAGCGACGTACCTTGAGAACGGGCAAAGTTATAGCGGTGCGAATATGCAGGTTAGGTTTGAGTGACAGGATTTTTTCCGAATTCAGTCGACCACTGCGGTGAGACCCGGAAAGCTACCAGCCCGAAAATGCGAAGGTGAGCAGAGTTGTGAAGGTTCTTCACACCGACATGATCACAACTCTCCACCTTCCTATATTGTCTTAACCCAAGCTGCCGTTTTAGGGCGACGGACTTAGCGGCTGAAGCTTCTTCCGCCCTTGCTCGCCGACATTTGAGTATTCGACGCTTGCAACAATAACATTTTATTTAGCTCGAAAAGCTCTATCGAACGGTGTCAATCTCGACCAATTTCGGAAAAACTGATTTTTTGACAATTTCCCATCGAGGACGAGCACGAGCTAAGCCGAGCCTGTGCTGACGACGACGTCACAGAAAACCAATTTTTTCAAATTTTACCAATTTGGGTACCGTTCGGTAGAGTTTTTGATAGCGAATTGAACGGTTTCATTTATAGTAGCGAGAAGTGTAATCTGAGCGAGTAAGGGCGCGGAGAACATCGACCGTTGATGTGCCAAATTGCACGCGCGGGCGTGTTTGGAGGACAACAACTCCGTCAAGCTTGAATCCTTCCGGCAACAGCTTGTGGGTTTTGTAGTCAGTAAGAAGTTCTAGCAGCGCTCCAAAGCACAGCGACGTACCTTGAGAACGGGCAAAGTTATAGCGGTGCGAATATGCAGGTTAGGTTTGAGTGACAGGATTTTTTCCGAATTCAGTCGACCACTGCGGTGAGACCCGGAAAGCTACCAGCCCGAAAATGCGAAGGTGATCAGAGTTGTGAAGGTTCTTCACACGGACATGATCACAACTCTCCATCTTCCTATATTGTCTTAACCCAAGCTGCCGTTTTAGGGCGACGGACTTAGCGGCTGAAGCTTCTTCCGCCCTTGCTCGCCCACATTTGAGTATTCGACGCTTGCAACAATGCGATTTTGTTTAGCTCAAAAAGCTCTATCGAACGGTGTCAATCTCGACCAATTTCGGAAAAACTGATTTTTTGACAATTTCCCATCGAGGACGAGCACGAGCTAAGCCGAGCCTGTGCTGACGACGACGTCACAGAAAACCAATATTTTCAAATTTTTCCAAGTTGGGTACCGTTCGGTAGAGTTTTTGATAGCGAACTGAACGGTTTCATTTATAGTAGCGAGAATTGTAATCTGAGCGAGTAAGGGCGCGGAGAACATCGACCGTTGATGTGCCAAATTACACGCGCGGGCGTGTTTGGAGCACAACAACTCCGTCAAGCTTGAATCCTTCCGGCAACAGCTTGTGGGTTTTGTAGTCAGTAAGAAGTTCTAGTAGCGCTCCAAAGCACAGAGACGTAGCTCAAGGAGGGGCAAAGTTATAGCGGTGAGAATATGCAGGTTAGGCTTGACGACAGGATTTTTTCCGAATTCAGTCGACCACTGCGGTGAGACCCGGAAAGCTACGAGCCCGAAAATGCGAAGGTGAGCAGAGTTGTGAAGGTTCTTCACACCGACATGATCAAAACTCTCCACCTTCCTATATTGTCTTAACCCAAGCTGCCGTTTTAGGGCGACGGACTTAGCGGCTGAAGCTTCTTCCGCCCTTGCTCGCCCACATTTGAGTATTCGACGCTTGCAACAATGCGATTTTGTTTAGCTCAAAAAGCTCTATCGAACGGTGTCAATCTCGACCAATTTCGGAAAAACTGATTTTTTGACAATTTCCCATCGAGGACGAGCACGAGCTAAGCCGAGCCTGTGCTGACGATGACGTCACAGAAAACCAATATTTTCAAATTTTTCCAAGTTGGGTACCGTTCGGTCGAGTTTTTGATAGCGAACTGAACGGTTTCATTTATAGTAGCGAGAATTGTAATCTGAGCGAGTAAGGGCGCGGAGAACATCGACCGTTGATGTGCCAAATTACACGCGCGGGCGTGTTTGGAGCACAACAACTCCGTCAAGCTTGAATCCTTCCGGCAACAGCTTGTGGGTTTTGTAGTCAGTAAGAAGTTCTAGTAGCGCTCCAAAGCACAGAGACGTAGCTCAAGGAGGGGCAAAGTTATAGCGGTGAGAATATGCAGGTTAGGCTTGACGACAGGATTTTTTCCGAATTCAGTCGACCACTGCGGTGAGACCCGGAAAGCTACGAGCCCGAAAATGCGAAGGTGAGCAGAGTTGTGAAGGTTCTTCACACCGACATGATCAAAACTCTCCACCTTCCTATATTGTCTTAACCCAAGCTGCCGTTTTAGGGCGACGGACTTAGCGGCTGAAGCTTCTTCCGCCCTTGCTCGCCCACATTTGAGTATTCGACGCTTGCAACAATGCGATTTTGTTTAGCTCAAAAAGCTCTATCGAACGGTGTCAATCTCGACCAATTTCGGAAAAACTGATTTTTTGACAATTTCCCATCGAGGACCAGCACGAGCTAAGCCGAGCCTGTGCTGACGACGACGTCACAGAAAACCAATGTTTTCAAATTTCGCCATGTTGGGTACCGTTCGGTAGAGTTTTTGATAGCGAACTGAACGGTTTCATTTATAGTAGCGAGAAGTGTAATCTGAGCGAGTAAGGGCGCGGAGAACATCGACCGTTGATGTGCCAAATTGCACGCGCGGGCGTGTTTGGAGGACAACAACTCCGTCAAGCTTGAATCCTTCCGGCAACAGCTTGTGGGTTTTGTAGTCAGTAAGAAGTTCTAGTAGCGCTCTAAAGCACAGAGACGTAGCTCAAGGAGGGGCAAAGTTATAGCGGTGAGAATATGCAGGTTAGGCTTGACGACAGGATTTTTTCCGAATTCAGTCGACCACTGCGGTGAGACCCGGAAAGCTACGAGCCCGAAAATGCGAAGGTGAGCAGAGTTGTGAAGGTTCTTCACACCGACATGATCACAACTCTCCACCTTCCAATATTGTCTTAACCCAAGCTGCCGTTTTAGGGCCACGGACTTAGCGGCTGAAGATTCTTCCGCCCTTGCTCGCCCACATTTGAGTATTCGACGCTTGCAACAATGCGATTTTGTTTAGCTCAAAAAGCTCTATCGAACGGTGTCAATCTCGACCAATTTCGGAAAAACTGATTTTTTGACAATTTCCCATCGAGGACGAGCACGAGCTAAGCCGAGCCTGTGCTGGCGACGACGTCACAGAAAACCAATATTTTCAAATTTCGCTATGTTGGGAACCATTTGATAGCGCTTTTGATGAAGAATTGAAAGGTTTTACTTAGGGTAGCGAGAATTGTAATCTGAGCGAGTAAGGGCGCGGAGAACATCGACCGTTGATGTGCCAAATTGCACGCGCGGGCGTGTTAGGAGGACAACAACTCCGTCAAGCTTGAATCCTTCCGGCAACAGCTTGTGGGTTTTGTAGCCAGTAAAATGGTCTACGAGCGCTCTAAAGCACAGCGACGTACCTTGAGAACGGGCAGAGTTATAGCGGTGCGAATATGCAGGTTAGGTTTGAGTGACAGGATTTTTTCCGAATTCAGTCGAGCACTGCGGTGAGACCCGGAAAGCTACCAGCCCGAAAATGCGAAGGTGAGCAGAGTTGTGAAGGTTCTTCACACCGACATGATCACAACTCTCCACCTTCCTATATTGTCTTAACCCAAGCTGCCGTTTTAGGGCGACGGACTTAGCGGCTGAAGATTCTTCCGCCCTTGCTCGCCCACATTTGAGTATTCGACGCTTGCAACAATAACATTTTGTTTAGCTCAAAAAGCTCTATCGAACGGTGTCAATCTCGGCCAATTTCGGAAAGTTTGATTTTTTGACAATTTCCCCTCGGGGAGGAGCACGAGCTAAGCCGAGCCTGTGCTGACGACGACGTCACAGAAAACCAATATTTTCGAATTTTTCCAAGTTGGGCACCGTTCGGTAGAGTTTTTGATAGCGAATTGAACGGTTTCATTTATAGTAGCGAGAAGTGTAATCTGAGCGAGTAAGGGCGCGGAGAATATCGACCGTTGATGTGCCAAATTACACGCGAGGGCGTGTTTGGAGCACAACAACTCCGTCAAGCTTGAATCCTTCCGGAAACAGCTTGTGGGTTTTGTAGTCAGTAAAATGGTCTACGAGCGCTCTAAAGCACAGCGACGTACCTTGAGAACGGGCAAAGTTATAGCGGTGCGAATATGCAGGTTAGGTTTGAGTGACAGGATTTTTTCCGAATTCAGTCGACCACTGCGGTGAGACCCGGAAAGCTACCAGCCCGAAAATGCGAAGGTGAGCAGAGTTGTGAAGGTTCTTCACACCGACATGATCAAAACTCTCCACCTTCCTATATTGTCTTAACCCAAGCTGCCGTTTTAGGGCGACGGACTTAGCGGCTGAAGCTTCTTCCGCCCTTGCTCGCCCACATTTGAGTATTCGACGCTTGCAACAATGCGATTTTGTTTAGCTCAAAAAGCTCTATCGAACGGTGTCAATCTCGACCAATTTCGGAAAAACTGATTTTTTGACAATTTCCCATCGAGGACGAGCACGAGCTAAGCCGAGCCTGTGCTGACGACGACGTCACAGAAAACCAATATTTTCAAATTTTTCCAAGTTGGGTACCGTTCGGTCGAGTTTTTGATAGCGAACTGAACGGTTTCATTTATAGTAGCGAGAATTGTAATCTGAGCGAGTAAGGGCGCGGAGAACATCGACCGTTGATGTGCCAAATTACACGCGCGGGCGTGTTTGGAGCACAACAACTCCGTCAAGCTTGAATCCTTCCGGCAACAGCTTGTGGGTTTTGTAGTCAGTAAGAAGTTCTAGTAGCGCTCCAAAGCACAGAGACGTAGCTCAAGGAGGGGCAAAGTTATAGCGGTGAGAATATGCAGGTTAGGCTTGACGACAGGATTTTTTCCGAATTCAGTCGACCACTGCGGTGAGACCCGGAAAGCTACGAGCCCGAAAATGCGAAGGTGAGCAGAGTTGTGAAGGTTCTTCACACCGACATGATCAAAACTCTCCACCTTCCTATATTGTCTTAACCCAAGCTGCCGTTTTAGGGCGACGGACTTAGCGGCTGAAGCTTCTTCCGCCCTTGCTCGCCCACATTTGAGTATTCGACGCTTGCAACAATGCGATTTTGTTTAGCTCAAAAAGCTCTATCGAACGGTGTCAATCTCGACCAATTTCGGAAAAACTGATTTTTTGACAATTTCCCATCGAGGACCAGCACGAGCTAAGCCGAGCCTGTGCTGACGACGACGTCACAGAAAACCAATGTTTTCAAATTTCGCCATGTTGGGTACCGTTCGGTAGAGTTTTTGATAGCGAACTGAACGGTTTCATTTATAGTAGCGAGAAGTGTAATCTGAGCGAGTAAGGGCGCGGAGAACATCGACCGTTGATGTGCCAAATTGCACGCGCGGGCGTGTTTGGAGGACAACAACTCCGTCAAGCTTGAATCCTTCCGGCAACAGCTTGTGGGTTTTGTAGTCAGTAAGAAGTTCTAGTAGCTCTCTAAAGCACAGAGACGTAGCTCAAGGAGGGGCAAAGTTATAGCGGTGAGAATATGCAGGTTAGGCTTGACGACAGGATTTTTTCCGAATTCAGTCGACCACTGCGGTGAGACCCGGAAAGCTACGAGCCCGAAAATGCGAAGGTGAGCAGAGTTGTGAAGGTTCTTCACACCGACATGATCACAACTCTCCACCTTCCAATATTGTCTTAACCCAAGCTGCCGTTTTAGGGCCACGGACTTAGCGGCTGAAGATTCTTCCGCCCTTGCTCGCCCACATTTGAGTATTCGACGCTTGCAACAATGCGATTTTGTTTAGCTCAAAAAGCTCTATCGAACGGTGTCAATCTCGACCAATTTCGGAAAAACTGATTTTTTGACAATTTCCCATCGAGGACGAGCACGAGCTAAGCCGAGCCTGTGCTGGCGACGACGTCACAGAAAACCAATATTTTCAAATTTCGCTATGTTGGGAACCATTTGATAGCGCTTTTGATGAAGAATTGAAAGGTTTTACTTAGGGTAGCGAGAATTGTAATCTGAGCGAGTAAGGGCGCGGAGAACATCGACCGTTGATGTGCCAAATTGCACGCGCGGGCGTGTTAGGAGGACAACAACTCCGTCAAGCTTGAATCCTTCCGGCAACAGCTTGTGGGTTTTGTAGCCAGTAAAATGGTCTACGAGCGCTCTAAAGCACAGCGACGTACCTTGAGAACGGGCAGAGTTATAGCGGTGCGAATATGCAGGTTAGGTTTGAGTGACAGGATTTTTTCCGAATTCAGTCGAGCACTGCGGTGAGACCCGGAAAGCTACCAGCCCGAAAATGCGAAGGTGAGCAGAGTTGTGAAGGTTCTTCACACCGACATGATCACAACTCTCCACCTTCCTATATTGTCTTAACCCAAGCTGCCGTTTTAGGGCGACGGACTTAGCGGCTGAAGATTCTTCCGCCCTTGCTCGCCCACATTTGAGTATTCGACGCTTGCAACAATAACATTTTGTTTAGCTCAAAAAGCTCTATCGAACGGTGTCAATCTCGGCCAATTTCGGAAAGTTTGATTTTTTGACAATTTCCCCTCGGGGAGGAGCACGAGCTAAGCCGAGCCTGTGCTGACGACGACGTCACAGAAAACCAATATTTTCGAATTTTTCCAAGTTGGGCACCGTTCGGTAGAGTTTTTGATAGCGAATTGAACGGTTTCATTTATAGTAGCGAGAAGTGTAATCTGAGCGAGTAAGGGCGCGGAGAATATCGACCGTTGATGTGCCAAATTACACGCGAGGGCGTGTTTGGAGCACAACAACTCCGTCAAGCTTGAATCCTTCCGGAAACAGCTTGTGGGTTTTGTAGTCAGTAAAATGGTCTACGAGCGCTCTAAAGCACAGCGACGTACCTTGAGAACGGGCAAAGTTATAGCGGTGCGAATATGCAGGTTAGGTTTGAGTGACAGGATTTTTTCCGAATTCAGTCGACCACTGCGGTGAGACCCGGAAAGCTACCAGCCCGAAAATGCGAAGGTGAGCAGAGTTGTGAAGGTTCTTCACACCGACATGATCACAACTCTCCATCTTCCTATATTGTCTTAACCCAAGCTGCCGTTTTAGGGCGACGGACTTAGCGGCTGAAGCTTCTTCCGCCCTTGCTCGCCGACATTTGAGTATTCGACGCTTGCAACAATACGATTTTGTTTAGCTCGAAAAGCTCTATCGAACGGTGTCAATCTCGGCCAATTTCGGAAAAACTGATTTTTTGACAATTTCCCCTCGGGGAGGAGCACGAGCTAAGCCGAGCCTGTGCTGACGACGACGTCACAGAAAACCAATATTTTCGAATTTTTCCAAGTTGGGCACCGTTCGGTAGAGTTTTTGATAGCGAATTGAACGGTTTATTTATAGTAGCGAGAAGTGTAATCTGAGCGAGTAAGGGCGCGGAGAATATCGACCGTTGATGTGCCAAATTACACGCGAGGGCGTGTTTGGAGCACAACAACTCCGTCAAGCTTGAATCCTTCCGGAAACAGCTTGTGGGTTTTGTAGTCAGTAAAATGGTCTACGAGCGCTCTAAAGCACAGCGACGTACCTTGAGAACGGGCAGAGTTATAGCGGTGCGAATATGCAGGTTAGGTTTGAGTGACAGGATTTTTTCCGAATTCAGTCGAGCACTGCGGTGAGACCCGGAAAGCTACCAGCCCGAAAATGCGAAGGTGAGCAGAGTTGTGAAGGTTCTTCACACCGACATGATCACAACTCTCCACCTTCCTATATTGTCTTAACCCAAGCTGCCGTTTTAGGGCGACGGACTTAGCGGCTGAAGATTCTTCCGCCCTTGCTCGCCCACATTTGAGTATTCGACGCTTGCAACAATAACATTTTGTTTAGCTCAAAAAGCTCTATCGAACGGTGTCAATCTCGGCCAATTTCGGAAAGTTTGATTTTTTGACAATTTCCCCTCGGGGAGGAGCACGAGCTAAGCCGAGCCTGTGCTGACGACGACGTCACAGAAAACCAATATTTTCGAATTTTTCCAAGTTGGGCACCGTTCGGTAGAGTTTTTGATAGCGAATTGAACGGTTTCATTTATAGTAGCGAGAAGTGTAATCTGAGCGAGTAAGGGCGCGGAGAATATCGACCGTTGATGTGCCAAATTACACGCGAGGGCGTGTTTGGAGCACAACAACTCCGTCAAGCTTGAATCCTTCCGGAAACAGCTTGTGGGTTTTGTAGTCAGTAAAATGGTCTACGAGCGCTCTAAAGCACAGCGACGTACCTTGAGAACGGGCAAAGTTATAGCGGTGCGAATATGCAGGTTAGGTTTGAGTGACAGGATTTTTTCCGAATTCAGTCGACCACTGCGGTGAGACCCGGAAAGCTACCAGCCCGAAAATGCGAAGGTGAGCAGAGTTGTGAAGGTTCTTCACACCGACATGATCACAACTCTCCATCTTCCTATATTGTCTTAACCCAAGCTGCCGTTTTAGGGCGACGGACTTAGCGGCTGAAGCTTCTTCCGCCCTTGCTCGCCGACATTTGAGTATTCGACGCTTGCAACAATACGATTTTGTTTAGCTCGAAAAGCTCTATCGAACGGTGTCAATCTCGGCCAATTTCGGAAAAACTGATTTTTTGACAATTTCCCCTCGGGGAGGAGCACGAGCTAAGCCGAGCCTGTGCTGACGACGACGTCACAGAAAACCAATATTTTCGAATTTTTCCAAGTTGGGCACCGTTCGGTAGAGTTTTTGATAGCGAATTGAACGGTTTATTTATAGTAGCGAGAAGTGTAATCTGAGCGAGTAAGGGCGCGGAGAATATCGACCGTTGATGTGCCAAATTACACGCGAGGGCGTGTTTGGAGCACAACAACTCCGTCAAGCTTGAATCCTTCCGGAAACAGCTTGTGGGTTTTGTAGTCAGTAAAATGGTCTACGAGCGCTCTAAAGCACAGCGACGTACCTTGAGAACGGGCAAAGTTATAGCGGTGCGAATATGCAGGTTAGGTTTGAGTGACAGGATTTTTTCCGAATTCAGTCGACCACTGCGGTGAGACCCGGAAAGCTACCAGCCCGAAAATGCGAAGGTGAGCAGAGTTGTGAAGGTTCTTCACACCGACATGATCACAACTCTCCATCTTCCTATATTGTCTTAACCCAAGCTGCCGTTTTAGGGCGACGGACTTAGCGGCTGAAGCTTCTTCCGCCCTTGCTCGCCGACATTTGAGTATTCGACGCTTGCAACAATACGATTTTGTTTAGCTCGAAAAGCTCTATCGAACGGTGTCAATCTCGGCCAATTTCGGAAAAACTGATTTTTTGACAATTTCCCCTCGGGGACGAGCACGAGCTAAGCCGAGCCTGTGCTGACGACGACGTCACAGAAAACCAATATTTTCAAATTTTTCCAAGTTGGGTACCATTCGGTAGAGTTTTTGATAGCGAATTGAACGGTTTCATTTATAGTAGCGAGAAGTGTAATCTGAGCGAGTAAGGGCGCGGAGAATATCGACCGTTGATGTGCCAAATTACACGCGAGGGCGTGTTTGGAGCACAACAACTTCGTCAAGCTTGAATCCTTCCGGCAACAGCTTGTGGGTTTTGTAGTCAGTAAAATGGTCTACGAGCGCTCTAAAGCACAGCGACGTACCTTGAGAACGGGCAAAGTTATAGCGGTGCGAATATGCAGGTTAGGTTTGAGTGACAGGATTTTTTCCGAATTCAGTCGACCACTGCGGTGAGACCCGGAAAGCTACCAGCCCGAAAATGCGAAGGTGAGCAGAGTTGTGAAGGTTCTTCACACCGACATGATCACAACTCTCCATCTTCCTCTATTGTCTTAACCCAAGCTGCCGTTTTAGGGCGACGGACTTAGCGGCTGAAGCTTCTTCCGCCCTTGCTCGCCGACATTTGAGTATTCGACGCTTGCAACAATACGATTTTGTTTAGCTCGAAAAGCTCTATCGAACGGTGTCAATCTCGGCCAATTTCGGAAAAACTGATTTTTTGACAATTTCCCCTCGGGGACGAGCACGAGCTAAGCCGAGCCTGTGCTGGCGACGACGTCACAGAAAACCAATATTTTCAAATTTTTCCAAGTTGGGTACCATTCGGTAGAGTTTTTGATAGCGAATTGAACGGTTTCATTTATAGTAGCGAGAAGTGTAATCTGAGCGAGTAAGGGCGCGGAGAATATCGACCGTTGATGTGCCAAATTACACGCGAGGGCGTGTTTGGAGCACAACAACTTCGTCAAGCTTGAATCCTTCCGGCAACAGCTTGTGGGTTTTGTAGTCAGTAAAATGGTCTACGAGCGCTCTAAAGCACAGCGACGTACCTTGAGAACGGGCAAAGTTATAGCGGTGCGAATATGCAGGTTAGGTTTGAGTGACAGGATTTTTTCCGAATTCAGTCGACCACTGCGGTGAGACCCGGAAAGCTACCAGCCCGAAAATGCGAAGGTGAGCAGAGTTGTGAAGGTTCTTCACACCGACATGATCACAACTCTCCATCTTCCTCTATTGTCTTAACCCAAGCTGCCGTTTTAGGGCGACGGACTTAGCGGCTGAAGCTTCTTCCGCCCTTGCTCGCCGACATTTGAGTATTCGACGCTTGCAACAATACGATTTTGTTTAGCTCGAAAAGCTCTATCGAACGGTGTCAATCTCGGCCAATTTCGGAAAAACTGATTTTTTGACAATTTCCCCTCGGGGACGAGCACGAGCTAAGCCGAGCCTGTGCTGACGACGACGTCACAGAAAACCAATATTTTCAAATTTTTCCAAGTTGGGTACCGTTCGGTAGAGTTTTTGATAGCGAATTGAACGGTTTCATTTATAGTAGCGAGAAGTGTAATCTGAGCGAGTAAGGGCGCGGAGAATATCGACCGTTGATGTGCCAAATTACACGCGAGGGCGTGTTTGGAGCACAACAACTTCGTCAAGCTTGAATCCTTCCGGCAACAGCTTGTGGGTTTTGTAGTCAGTAAAATGGTCTACGAGCGCTCTAAAGCACAGCGACGTACCTTGAGAACGGGCAAAGTTATAGCGGTGCGAATATGCAGGTTAGGTTTGAGTGACAGGATTTTTTCCGAATTCAGTCGACCACTGCGGTGAGACCCGGAAAGCTACCAGCCCGAAAATGCGAAGGTGAGCAGAGTTGTGAAGGTTCTTCACACCGACATGATCACAACTCTCCATCTTCCTCTATTGTCTTAACCCAAGCTGCCGTTTTAGGGCGACGGACTTAGCGGCTGAAGCTTCTTCCGCCCTTGCTCGCCGACATTTGAGTATTCGACGCTTGCAACAATACGATTTTGTTTAGCTCGAAAAGCTCTATCGAACGGTGTCAATCTCGGCCAATTTCGGAAAAACTGATTTTTTGACAATTTCCCCTCGGGGACGAGCACGAGCTAAGCCGAGCCTGTGCTGACGACGACGTCACAGAAAACCAATATTTTCAAATTTTACCAAGTTGGGTACCGTTCGGTAGAGTTTTTGATAGCGAATTGAACGGTTTCATTTATAGTAGCGAGAAGTGTAATCTGAGCGAGTAAGGGCGCGGAGAATATCGACCGTTGATGTGCCAAATTACACGCGAGGGCGTGTTTGGAGCACAACAACTTCGTCAAGCTTGAATCCTTCCGGCAACAGCTTGTGGGTTTTGTAGTCAGTAAAATGGTCTACGAGCGCTCTAAAGCACAGCGACGTACCTTGAGAACGGGCAAAGTTATAGCGGTGCGAATATGCAGGTTAGGTTTGAGTGACAGGATTTTTTCCGAATTCAGTCGACCACTGCGGTGAGACCCGGAAAGCTACCAGCCCGAAAATGCGAAGGTGAGCAGAGTTGTGAAGGTTCTTCACACCGACATGATCACAACTCTCCATCTTCCTCTATTGTCTTAACCCAAGCTGCCGTTTTAGGGCGACGGACTTAGCGGCTGAAGATTCTTCCGCCCTTGCTCGCCGACATTTGAGTATTCGACGCTTGCAACAATAACATTTTGTTTAGCTCAAAAAGCTCTATCGAACGGTGTCAATCTCGGCCAATTTCGGAAAGTTTGATTTTTTGACAATTTCCCATCGAGGACGAGCACGAGCTAAGCCGAGCCTGTGCTGACGACGACGTCACAGAAAACCAATATTTTCAAATTTTACCAAGTTGGGTACCGTTCGGTAGAGTTTTTGATAGCGAATTGAACGGTTTCATTTATAGTAGCGAGAAGTGTAATCTGAGCGAGTAAGGGCGCGGAGAATATCGACCGTTGATGTGCCAAATTACACGCGCGGGCGTGTTTGGAGGACAACAACTCCGTCAAGCTTGAATCCTTTCGGCAACAGCTCGTGGGTTTTGTAGTCAGTAAGAAGTTCTAGCAGCGCTCCAAAGCACAGCGACGTAACTTGAGAACGGGCAAAGTTATAGCGGTGCGAATATGCAGGTTAGGTTTGAGTGACAGGATTTTTTCCGAATTCAGTCGACCACTGCGGTGAGACCCGGAAAGCTACGAGCCCGAAAATGCGAAGGTGAGCAGAGTTGTGAAGGTTCTTCACACCGACATGATCACAACTCTCCACCTTCCTATATTGTCTTAACCCAAGCTGCCGTTTTAGGGCGACGGACTTAGCGGCTGAAGATTCTTCCGCCCTTGCTCGCCCACATTTGAGTATTCGACGCTTGCAACAATAACATTTTGTTTAGCTCGAAAAGCTCTATCGAACGGTACTAATCCCGTCCAATTTCGGAAAGTTTGATTTTTTGACAATTTCCCATCGAGGACGAGCACGAGCTAAGCCGAGCCTGTGCTGACGACGACGTCACAGAAAACCAATATTTTCAAATTTTACCAAGTTGGGTACCGTTCGGTAGAGTTTTTGATAGCGAATTGAACGGTTTCATTTATAGTAGCGAGAAGTGTAATCTGAGCGAGTAAGGGCGCGGAGAATATCGACCGTTGATGTGCCAAATTACACGCGCGGGCGTGTTTGGAGGACAACAACTCCGTCAAGCTTGAATCCTTTCGGCAACAGCTCGTGGGTTTTGTAGTCAGTAAGAAGTTCTAGCAGCGCTCCAAAGCACAGCGACGTAACTTGAGAACGGGCAAAGTTATAGCGGTGCGAATATGCAGGTTAGGTTTGAGTGACAGGATTTTTTCCGAATTCAGTCGACCACTGCGGTGAGACCCGGAAAGCTACGAGCCCGAAAATGCGAAGGTGAGCAGAGTTGTGAAGGTTCTTCACACCGACATGATCACAACTCTCCACCTTCCTATATTGTCTTAACCCAAGCTGCCGTTTTAGGGAGACGGACTTAGCGGCTGAAGATTCTTCCGCCCTTGCTCGCCCACATTTGAGTATTTGACGCTTGCAACAATAACATTTTGTTTAACTCGAAAAGCTCTATCGAACGGTACTAATCCCGTCCAATTTCGGAAAGTTTGATTTTTTGACAATTTCCCATCGAGGACGAGCACGAGCTAAGCCGAGCCTGTGCTGACGACGACGTCACAGAAAACCAATATTTTCAAATTTTACCAAGTTGGGTACCGTTCGGTAGAGTTTTTGATAGCGAATTGAACGGTTTCATTTATAGTAGCGAGAAGTGTAATCTGAGCGAGTAAGGGCGCGGAGAATATCGACCGTTGATGTGCCAAATTACACGCGCAGGCGTGTAAGGAGGACAACAACTCCGTCAAGCTTGAATCCTTTCGGCAACAGCTCGTGGGTTTTGTAGTCAGTAAGAAGTTCTAGCAGCGCTCCAAAGCACAGCGACGTAACTTGAGAACGGGCAAAGTTATAGCGGTGCGAATATGCAGGTTAGGTTTGAGTGACAGGATTTTTTCCGAATTCAGTCGACCACTGCGGTGAGACCCGGAAAGCTACGAGCCCGAAAATGCGAAGGTGAGCAGAGTTGTGAAGGTTCTTCACACCGACATGATCACAACTCTCCACCTTCCTATATTGTCTTAACCCAAGCTGCCGTTTTAGGGCGACGGACTTAGCGGCTGAAGATTCTTCCGCCCTTGCTCGCCCACATTTGAGTATTCGACGCTTGCAACAATAACATTTTGTTTAGCTCGAAAAGCTCTATCGAACGGTACTAATCCCGTCCAATTTCGGAAAGTTTGATTTTTTGACAATTTCCCATCGAGGACGAGCACGAGCTAAGCCGAGCCTGTGCTGACGACGACGTCACAGAAAACCAATATTTTCAAATTTTACCAAGTTGGGTACCGTTCGGTAGAGTTTTTGATAGCGAATTGAACGGTTTCATTTATAGTAGCGAGAAGTGTAATCTGAGCGAGTAAGGGCGCGGAGAATATCGACCGTTGATGTGCCAAATTACACGCGCGGGCGTGTTTGGAGGACAACAACTCCGTCAAGCTTGAATCCTTTCGGCAACAGCTCGTGGGTTTTGTAGTCAGTAAGAAGTTCTAGCAGCGCTCCAAAGCACAGCGACGTAACTTGAGAACGGGCAAAGTTATAGCGGTGCGAATATGCAGGTTAGGTTTGAGTGACAGGATTTTTTCCGAATTCAGTCGACCACTGCGGTGAGACCCGGAAAGCTACGAGCCCGAAAATGCGAAGGTGAGCAGAGTTGTGAAGGTTCTTCACACCGACATGATCACAACTCTCCACCTTCCTATATTGTCTTAACCCAAGCTGCCGTTTTAGGGCGACGGACTTAGCGGCTGAAGATTCTTCCGCCCTTGCTCGCCCACATTTGAGTATTCGACGCTTGCAACAATAACATTTTGTTTAGCTCGAAAAGCTCTATCGAACGGTACTAATCCCGTCCAATTTCGGAAAGTTTGATTTTTTGACAATTTCCCATCGAGGACGAGCACGAGCTAAGCCGAGCCTGTGCTGACGACGACGTCACAGAAAACCAATATTTTCAAATTTTACCAAGTTGGGTACCGTTCGGTAGAGTTTTTGATAGCGAATTGAACGGTTTCATTTATAGTAGCGAGAAGTGTAATCTGAGCGAGTAAGGGCGCGGAGAATATCGACCGTTGATGTGCCAAATTACACGCGCGGGCGTGTTTGGAGGACAACAACTCCGTCAAGCTTGAATCCTTTCGGCAACAGCTCGTGGGTTTTGTAGTCAGTAAGAAGTTCTAGCAGCGCTCCAAAGCACAGCGACGTAACTTGAGAACGGGCAAAGTTATAGCGGTGCGAATATGCAGGTTAGGTTTGAGTGACAGGATTTTTTCCGAATTCAGTCGACCACTGCGGTGAGACCCGGAAAGCTACGAGCCCGAAAATGCGAAGGTGAGCAGAGTTGTGAAGGTTCTTCACACCGACATGATCACAACTCTCCACCTTCCTATATTGTCTTAACCCAAGCTGCCGTTTTAGGGCGACGGACTTAGCGGCTGAAGATTCTTCCGCCCTTGCTCGCCCACATTTGAGTATTCGACGCTTGCAACAATAACATTTTGTTTAGCTCAAAAAGCTCTATCGAACGGTGTCAATCTCGGCCAATTTCGGAAAGTTTGATTTTTTGACAATTTCCCATCGAGGACGAGCACGAGCTAAGCCGAGCCTGTGCTGACGACGACGTCACAGAAAACCAATATTTTCAAATTTTACCAAGTTGGGTACCGTTCGGTAGAGTTTTTGATAGCGAATTGAACGGTTTCATTTATAGTAGCGAGAAGTGTAATCTGAGCGAGTAAGGGCGCGGAGAATATCGACCGTTGATGTGCCAAATTACACGCGCGGGCGTGTTTGGAGGACAACAACTCCGTCAAGCTTGAATCCTTTCGGCAACAGCTCGTGGGTTTTGTAGTCAGTAAGAAGTTCTAGCAGCGCTCCAAAGCACAGCGACGTAACTTGAGAACGGGCAAAGTTATAGCGGTGCGAATATGCAGGTTAGGTTTGAGTGACAGGATTTTTTCCGAATTCAGTCGACCACTGCGGTGAGACCCGGAAAGCTACGAGCCCGAAAATGCGAAGGTGAGCAGAGTTGTGAAGGTTCTTCACACCGACATGATCACAACTCTCCACCTTCCTATATTGTCTTAACCCAAGCTGCCGTTTTAGGGCGACGGACTTAGCGGCTGAAGATTCTTCCGCCCTTGCTCGCCCACATTTGAGTATTCGACGCTTGCAACAATAACATTTTGTTTAGCTCAAAAAGCTCTATCGAACGGTGTCAATCTCGGCCAATTTCGGAAAGTTTGATTTTTTGACAATTTCCCATCGAGGACGAGCACGAGCTAAGCCGAGCCTGTGCTGACGACGACGTCACAGAAAACCAATATTTTCAAATTTTACCAAGTTGGGTACCGTTCGGTAGAGTTTTTGATAGCGAATTGAACGGTTTCATTTATAGTAGCGAGAAGTGTAATCTGAGCGAGTAAGGGCGCGGAGAATATCGACCGTTGATGTGCCAAATTACACGCGCGGGCGTGTTTGGAGTACAACAACTCCGTCAAGCTTGAATCCTTCCGGCAACAGCTTGTGGGTTTTGTAGTCAGTAAAATGTTCTACGAGCGCTCTAAAGCACAGCGACGTACCTTGAGAACGGGCAAAGTTATAGCGGTGCGAATATGCAGGTTAGGTTTGAGTGACAGGATTTTTTCCGAATTCAGTCGACCACTGCGGTGAGACCCGGAAAGCTACGAGCCCGAAAATGCGAAGGTGAGCAGAGTTGTGAAGGTTCTTCACACCGACATGATCACAACTCTCCACCTTCCTATATTGTCTTAACCCAAGCTGCCGTTTTAGGGCGACGGACTTAGCGGCTGAAGATTCTTCCGCCCTTGCTCGCCCACATTTGAGTATTCGACGCTTGCAACAATAACATTTTGTTTAGCTTGAAAAGCTCTATCGAACGGTACTAATCCCGTCCAATTTCGGAAAGTTTGATTTTTTGACAATTTCCCATCGAGGACGAGCACGAGCTAAGCCGAGCCTGTGCTGACGACGACGTCACAGAAAACCAATATTTTCAAATTTTACCAAGTTGGGTACCGTTCGGTAGAGTTTTTGATAGCGAATTGAACGGTTTCATTTATAGTAGCGAGAAGTGTAATCTGAGCGAGTAAGGGCGCGGAGAATATCGACCGTTGATGTGCCAAATTACACGCGCGGGCGTGTTTGGAGGACAACAACTCCGTCAAGCTTGAATCCTTTCGGCAACAGCTCGTGGGTTTTGTAGTCAGTAAGAAGTTCTAGCAGCGCTCCAAAGCACAGCGACGTAACTTGAGAACGGGCAAAGTTATAGCGGTGCGAATATGCAGGTTAGGTTTGAGTGACAGGATTTTTTCCGAATTCAGTCGACCACTGCGGTGAGACCCGGAAAGCTACGAGCCCGAAAATGCGAAGGTGAGCAGAGTTGTGAAGGTTCTTCACACCGACATGATCACAACTCTCCACCTTCCTATATTGTCTTAACCCAAGCTGCCGTTTTAGGGCGACGGACTTAGCGGCTGAAGATTCTTCCGCCCTTGCTCGCCCACATTTGAGTATTCGACGCTTGCAACAATAACATTTTGTTTAGCTCAAAAAGCTCTATCGAACGGTGTCAATCTCGGCCAATTTCGGAAAGTTTGATTTTTTGACAATTTCCCATCGAGGACGAGCACGAGCTAAGCCGAGCCTGTGCTGACGACGACGTCACAGAAAACCAATATTTTCAAATTTTACCAAGTTGGGTACCGTTCGGTAGAGTTTTTGATAGCGAATTGAACGGTTTCATTTATAGTAGCGAGAAGTGTAATCTGAGCGAGTAAGGGCGCGGAGAATATCGACCGTTGATGTGCCAAATTACACGCGCGGGCGTGTTTGGAGTACAACAACTCCGTCAAGCTTGAATCCTTCCGGCAACAGCTTGTGTGTTTTGTAGTCAGTAAAATGTTCTACGAGCGCTCTAAAGCACAGCGACGTACCTTGAGAACGGGCAAAGTTATAGCGGTGCGAATATGCAGGTTAGGTTTGAGTGACAGGATTTTTTCCGAATTCAGTCGACCACTGCGGTGAGACCCGGAAAGCTACGAGCCCGAAAATGCGAAGGTGAGCAGAGTTGTGAAGGATCTTCACACCGACATGATCACAACTCTCCACCTTCCTATATTGTCTTAACCCAAGCTGCCGTTTTAGGGCCACGGACTTAGCGGCTGAAGATTCTTCCGCCCTTGCTCGCCCACATTTGAGTATTCGACGCTTGCAACAATAAGATTTTGTTTAGCTCAAAAAGCTCTATCGAACCGTGTCAATCTCGACCAATTTCGGAAGAACTGATTTTTTGACAATTTCCCATCGAGGACGAGCACGAGCTAAGCCGAGCCTGTGCTGACGACGACGTCACAGAAAACCAATGTTTTCAAATTTCGCCATGTTGGGAACCATTCGATAGCGCTTTTGATGAAGAATTGAGAGGTTTTACTTAGGGTAGCGAGAATTGTAATCTGAGCGAGTAAGGGCGCGGAGAACATCGACCGTTGATGTGCCAAATTGCACGCGCGGGCGTGTTAGGAGGACAACAACTCCGTCAAGCTTGAATCCTTCCGGCAACAGCTTGTGGGTTTTGTAGCCAGTAAGAAGTTCTAGTAGCGCTCCAAAGCACAGAGACGTAGCTCAAGGAGGGGCAAAGTTATAGCGGTGAGAATGTGCAGGTTAGGCTTGACGACAGGATTTTTTCCGAATTCAGTCGACCACTGCGGTGAGACCCGGAAAGCTACGAGCCCGAAAATGCGAAGGTGAGCAGAGTTGTGAAGGTTCTTCACACCGACATCATCACAACTCCACCTTCCTATATTGTCTTAACCCAAGCTGCCGTTTTAGGGCCACGGACTTAGCGGCTGAAGATTCTTCCGCCCTTGCTCGCCCACATTTGAGTATTCGACGCTTGCAACAATAAGATTTTGTTTAGCTCAAAAAGCTCTATCGAACCGTGTCAATCTCGACCAATTTCGGAAGAACTGATTTTTTGACAACAGGTGCTGCGACACGCCTAACGGCGTGTCTCGCACTTGCCCGCTTCGCGGGGTGATACAGTTAGTCCTTTTCTAGGAACTACTCTTGTACAAAGAAAGATGTGCGCTTCAAAAAAGATTTATTTATAGCGCAACGAAAATGGTTTAATTTTTTACCCAAACATCTCGGTGAATACTACGTTTGATATAGTTTTCCGTCCTGGTGGTAGCCAAATTTTGATCTCTGTCGAACACGTGAGTACGCCACCTACAGTTGACCATGAGAAAAAACTGGGCTGGAGAGGTATACACCGACTCTGTCAAATGTTTGTCCCTGACTCTTGTTTATTGTCATTGCGTAGGCCAAACGCACAGGAAATTGTCTCTTCTTAAATCTGCACGGTGAGGCGTCATAGGCAGGCGGACAGAATATTATTCTAGGAATAAGGACGTACTGTCCTTTGTTCGCTCCAGTTGCAATTTTGCAGCCTAGAATGTACCTATCCATATGTTCAACGGTGAGTCGCGTACCACTGCATAGACCCCGGTTGACTCTAAGATTCCGCAGAAGCATTATGACTGCTCCTTTCTTTAGATGGAGTTCATGTGGCTGGTATCACTGTGGTGTCAAGCTATTTAGAAACTCCAATGAATACTCTGTGTCGTTGTTAGCTTCATTTTCGTCATTCATAACCTCATCTATGCTTCTGTAAATCTTCTCCTGCCCAGGTAGTTTCGAAAGCACTTTGTTGTTTATCTCCAAAGAGTCGAAATTCCTAGGCGTCAAAATCACTCTACCGACTGCAGCGGACATATCTTCTAAGGTCACTATATCACCAAATATCTCATCTGCTATATCTCCAGAGCTCAGCATATCGTCGGGCACTTCCACTTCATTGGAATCGTTTTGGAGCTTTCCGTTTTCAAGTTGAATTAGAAAGTTAGACCAACCGATTCCACTGCTGGACGCCCTCACATTCTCAGTCAATCTGTATTTAAAGAAATGAGGCCACAGTGGGGAGGTCTTGATAGAAACGTTCAGAATTTTGGACCGTCCTGCTTTTGGCACGACAGGAGGAATTTGTCTGAAATCACCACCTAGGATAATCCAGATGCCTCCTGCCTCTTAATCCAGTTGCCTCTAGCGCGACGTAGACGACCTTTTTTTCTGAATCGAGACGTTTAGAAATACGTGTAGTTGCCGTTGTGCCAAGCAGGAGGAGGCTATACTTCCTCTGTAGATCAGTATCCCATGTTGAATTCTGAAAGCGCCTGCACGCCGCAGCACGCCGGTGACACAATTCCTTAATTCAGATGCTTCTAGGGCGGCGTAGAGAACCTGTCCTCTGAAACCAGCACCTCAGAAGACCCACCTTCTGAATGCAGAGGATCAGAAGCGCGCACAGTTGCCGCTGTGTCAAGCATGAAGAGGCTGCGCATATGGCAGATTCCTTGTTTCGCGTATAAATTTTCTTACGGCTCCCTTCTTGCTGGTTCCCCGTCCTGGTTCCGCCTCCAGGTCCCTTGTTCCTGGTCGATCTCTCCCCCCCCCTAGGAATCCTCGTTAATACTCTTCCCAATTAAGTAGCTCTCCCACGCTCACACACAACGACGGCGAGCGAACGCCCATTGCGTGGCATCGGTGTCACATCTTCTAAATCCGTACTCTCTTATTGGTAATGGATCCCCTTACTCATCCTCTTAACTGCTCCCCCCGATTGCTAACTCCCTATTGGTCCCTCCTTAATGCTTCATTGATCCCCCTATCGACCCCCCCCCCCTTCCCGATGATTCCTCCAAGTCGCTACCTCCTGGTCGCTGTCGATTCTCCACCCTCGAAGTCCCCCCTTATACTCTTCCCCCTTTAGTGGTTATGCTAATGGCACGAAGTCGGCGGCACGGCTTCTGAATCTGGACGCTCAGGAACGCGCGTAAGTGCTGTTGTGTCAAGCAGTGAAAGGATGCGCTTTTTATGCTGCAGCAATTCCCGCGTTCAATGGGAAATTTCGACCGCGCTGTGGATGATACAGCGTACCTCACTTAGGTTAGATCACTCGACCGCTCCCGCTGTGGGTGATGCAGCGTACCTCACTTAGGTTGGATCATTCGACCGCTCTCGCTATGGGTGATGCGACGTACCTAACTTAGGTTAGATCATTCGACCGCTCTCGCTGTGGGTGGTGCGGCGTACCCAACTTAGGTTAGATCATTCGACCGCTCTCGCTGTGGGTGATGCGGCGAATGCGGCGTATCTCACTTAGATTAGATCACTCGACGGACAAACTCTTTTATATATAGGTGATGATTTCCCATCGAGGACCAGCACGAGCTAAGCCGAGCCTGTGCTGACGACGACGTCACAGAAAACCAATGTTTTCAAATTTCGCCATGTTGGGAACCATTCGATAGCGCTTTTGATGAAGAATTGAGAGGTTTTACTTAGGGTAGCGAGAATTGTAATCTGAGCGAGTAAGGGCGCGGAGAACATCGACCGTTGATGTGCCAAATTGCACGCGCGGGCGTGTTTGGAGGACAACAACTCCGTCAAGCTTGAATCCTTCCGGCAACAGCTTGTGGGTTTTGTAGTCAGTAAGAAGTTCTAGTAGCGCTCCAAAGCACAGAGACGTAGCTCAAGGAGGGGCAAAGTTATAGCGGTGAGAATATGCAGGTTAGGCTTGACGACAGGATTTTTTCCGAATTCAGTCGACCACTGCGGTGAGACCCGGAAAGCTACGAGCCCGAAAATGCGAAGGTGAGCAGAGTTGTGAAGGTTCTTCACACCGACATGATCAAAACTCTCCACCTCCCTATATTGCCTTAACCCAAGCTGTCGTTTTAGGGCGACGGACTTAGCGGCTGAAGCTTGTTCCGCCCTTGCTCGCCGACATTTGAGTATTCGACGCTTGCATCAATACCATTTTGTTTAGCTCAAAAAGCTCTATCGAACGGTATCAATCTCGACCAATTTCGGAAAAACTGATTTTTTGACAATTTCCCATCGAGGACCAGCACGAGCTAAGCCGAGCCTGTGCTGACGACGACGTCACAGAAAACCAATGTTTTCAAATTTCGCCATGTTGGGAAACATTCGATAGCGCTTTTGATGAAGAATTGAGAGGTTTTACTTAGGGTAGCGAGAATTGTAATCTGAGCGAGTAAGGGCGCGGAGAACATCGACCGTTTATGTGCCAAATTGCACGCGCGGGCGTGTTTGGAGGACAACAACTCCGTCAAGCTTGAATCCTTCCGGCAACAGCTTGTGGGTTTTGTAGTCAGTAAGAAGTTCTAGTAGCGCTCCAAAGCACAGAGACGTAGCTCAAGGAGGGGCAAAGTTATAGCGGTGAGAATATGCAGGTTAGGCTTGACGACAGGATTTTTTCCGAATTCAGTCGACCACTGCGGTGAGACCCGGAAAGCTACGAGCCCGAAAATGCGAAGGTGAGCAGAGTTGTGAAGGTTCTTCACACCGACATGATCACAACTCTCCACCTTCCTATATTGTCTTAACCCAAGCTGCCGTTTTAGGGCCACGGACTTAGCGGCTGAAGATTCTTCCGCCCTTGCTCGCCGACATTTGAGTATTCGACGCTTGCATCAATACGATTTTGTTTAGCTCAAAAGGCTCTATCGAACGGTGTCAATCTCGACCAATTTGGGAAAAACTGATTTTTTGACAATTTCCCCTCGGGGACGAGCACGAGCTAAGCCGAGTCTATGCTGACAGCGACGTCACAGAAAACCAATATTTTCAAATTTTTCCAAGTTGGGTACCGTTCGGTAGAGTTTTTGATAGCGAACTGAACGGTTTCATTTATAGTAGCGAGAAGTGTAATCTGAGCGAGTAAGGGCGCGGAGAATATCGACCGTTGATGTGCCAAATTACACGCGCGGGCGTGTTTGGAGTACAACAACTCCGTCAAGCTTGAATCCTTCCGGCAACAGCTTGTGGGTTTTGTAGTCAGTAAGAAGTTCTAGCAGCGCTCCAAAGCACAGCGACGTACCTTGAGAACGGGCAAAGTTATAGCGGTGCGAATATGCAGGTTAGGTTTGAGTGACAGGATTTTTTCCGAATTCAGTCGACCACTGCGGTGAGACCCGGAAAGCTACCAGCCCGAAAATGCGAAGGTGAGCAGAGTTGTGAAGGTTCTTCACACCGACATGATCACAACTCTCCACCTTCCTATATTGTCTTAACCCAAGCTGCCGTCTTAGGGCCACGGACTTAGCGGCTGAAGCTTCTTCCGCCCTTGCTCGCCGACATTTGAGTATTCGACGCTTGCAACAATAACATTTTATTTAGCTCGAAAAGCTCTATCGAACGGTGTCAATCTCGACCAATTTCGGAAAAACTGATTTTTTGACAATTTCCCATCGAGGACGAGCACGAGCTAAGCCGAGCCTGTGCTGACGACGACGTCACAGAAAACCAATTTTTTCAAATTTTACCAATTTGGGTACCGTTTGGTAGAGTTTTTGATAGCGAATTGAACGATTTCATTTATAGTAGCGAGAAGTGTAATCTGAGCGAGTAAGGGCGCGGAGAATATCGACCGTTGATGTGCCAAATTACACGCGCGGGCGTGTTTGGAGTACAACAACTCCGTCAAGCTTGAATCCTTCCGGCAACAGCTTGTGGGTTTTGTAGCCAGTAAAATGGTCTACGAGCGCTCTAAAGCACAGCGACGTACCTTGAGAACGGGCAGAGTTATAGCGGTGCGAATATGCAGGTTAGGTTTGAGTGACAGGATTTTTTCCGAATTCAGTCGACCACTGCGGTGAGACCCGGAAAGCTACCAGCCCGAAAATGCGAAGGTGAGCAGAGTTGTGAAGGTTCTTCACACCGACATGATCACAACTCTCCATCTTCCTATATTGTCTTAACCCAAGCTGCCGTTTTAGGGCGACGGACTTAGCGGCTGAAGCTTCTTCCGCCATTGCTCGCCCACATTTGAGTATTCGACGCTTGCAACAATAAGATTTTGTTTAGCTCAAAAAGCTCTATCAAACGGTGTCAATCTCGACCAATTTCGGAAAAACTGATTTTTTGACAATTTCCCATCGAGGACGAGCACGAGCTAAGCCGAGCCTGTGCTGACGACGACGTCACAGAAAACCAATTTTTTCAAATTTTACCAATTTGGGTACCGTTCGGTAGAGTTTTTGATAGCGAATTGAACGGTTTCATTTATAGTAGCGAGAAGTGTAATCTGAGCGAGTAAGGGCGCGGAGATTATCGACCGTTGATGTGCCAAATTACACGCGCGGGCGTGTTTGGAGCACAACAACTCCGTCAAGCTTGAATCCTTCCGGCAACAGCTTGTGGGTTTTGTAGTCAGTAAGAAGTTCTAGTAGCGCTCCAAAGCACAGAGACGTAGCTCAAGGAGGGGCAAAGTTATAGCGGTGAGAATATGCAGGTTAGGCTTGAGCGACAGGATTTTTTCCGAATTCAGTCGACCACTGCGGTGAGACGCGGAAAGCTAACGGCCTAAATGTGCGTAGGTGAGCAGAAGGATGAAGGTTCTTCACATCGGTATGATCAAAACTCTCCACCTCCCTATATTGCCTTAACCCAAGCTGTCGTTTTAGGGCGACGGACTTAGCGGCTGAAGCTTGTTCCGCCCTTGCTCGCCGACATTTGAGTATTCGACGCTTGCAACAATAAGATTTTGTTTAGCTCAAAAAGCTCTATCAAACGGTGTCAATCTCGACCAATTTCGGAAAAACTGATTTTTTGACAATTTCCCATCGAGGACCAGTACGAGCTAAGCCGAGCCTGTGCTGGCGACGACGTCACAGAAAACCAATGTTTTCAAATTTCGCCATGTTGGGAACCATTCGATAGCGCTTTTGATGAAGAATTGAGAGGTTTTACTTAGGGTAGCGAGAATTGTAATCTGAGCGAGTAAGGGTGCGGAGAACATCGACCGTTGATGTGCCAAATTGCACGCGCGGGCGTGTTTGGAGGACAACAACTCCGTCAAGCTTGAATCCTTCCGGCAACAGCTTGTGGGTTTTGTATTTAGTAAGAAGTTCTAGTAGCGCTCCAAAGCACAGGGACGTAGCTCAAGGACGGGCAAAGTTATAGCGGTGAGAATATGCAGGTTAGGCTTGACGACAGGATTTTTTCCGAATTCAGTCGACCACTGCGGTGAGACCCGGAAAGCTACGAGCCCGAAAATGCGAAGGTGAGCAGAGTTGTGAAGGTTCTTCACACCGACATGATCAAAACTCTCCACCTCCCTATATTGCCTTAACCCAAGCTGTCGTTTTAGGGCGACGGACTTAGCGGCTGAAGCTTGTTCCGCCCTTGCTCGCCGACATTTGAGTATTCGACGCTTGCATCAATACGATTTTGTTTAGCTCAAAAAGCTCTATCGAACGGTGTCAATCTCGACCAATTTCGGAAAAACTGATTTTTTGACAATTTCCCATCGAGGACCAGCACGAGCTAAGCCGAGCCTGTGCTGACGACGACGTCACAGAAAACCAATGTTTTCAAATTTCGCCATGTTGGGAACCATTCGATAGCGCTTTTGATGAAGAATTGAGAGGTTTTACTTAGGGTAGCGAGAATTGTAATCTGAGCGAGTAAGGGCGCGGAGAACATCGACCGTTGATGTGCCAAATTGCACGCGCGGGCGTGTTAGGAGGACAACAACTCCGTCAAGCTTGAATCCTTCCGGCAACAGCTTGTGGGTTTTGTAGCCAGTAAAATGGTCTACGAGCGCTCTAAAGCACAGCGACGTACCTTGAGAACGGGCAGAGTTATAGCGGTGCGAATATGCAGGTTAGGTTTGAGTGACAGGATTTTTTCCGAATTCAGTCGACCACTGCGGTGAGACCCGGAAAGCTACCAGCCCGAAAATACGAAGGTGAGCAGAGTTGTGAAGGTTCTTCACACCGACATGATCACAACTCTCCATCTTCCTATATTGTCTTAACCCAAGCTGCCGTTTTAGGGCGACGGACTTAGCGGCTGAAGCTTCTTCCGCCCTTGCTCGCCCACATTTGAGTATTCGACGCTTGCAACAATGCGATTTTGTTTAGCTCAAAAAGCTCTATCGAACGGTGTCAATCTCGACCAATTTCGGAAAAACTGATTTTTTGACAATTTCCCATCGAGGACGAGCACGAGCTAAGCCGAGCATGTGCTGACGACGACGTCACAGAAAACCAATTTTTTCAAATTTTACCAATTTGGGTACCGTTCGGTAGAGTTTTTGATAGCGAATTGAACGGTTTCATTTATAGTAGCGAGAAGTGTAATCTGAGCGAGTAAGGGCGCGGAGAATATCGACCGTTGATGTGCCAAATTACACGCGCGGGCGTGTTAGGAGGACAACAACTCCGTCAAGCTTGAATCCTTCCGGCAACAGCTTGTGGGTTTTGTAGTCAGTAAGAAGTTCTAGTAGCGCTCCAAAGCACAGAGACGTAGCTCAAGGAGGGGCAAAGTTATAGCGGTGAGAATATGCAGGTTAGGCTTGACGACAGGATTTTTTCCGAATTCAGTCGACCACTGCGGTGAGACCCGGAAAGCTACGAGCCCGAAAATGCGAAGGTGAGCAGAGTTGTGAAGGTTCTTCACACCGACATGATCAAAACTCTCCACCTTCCTATATTGTCTTAACCCAAGCTGCCGTTTTAGGGCCACGGACTTAGCGGCTGAAGATTCTTCCGCCCTTGCTCGCCCACATTTGAGTATTCGACGCTTGCAACAATGCGATTTTGTTTAGCTCAAAAAGCTCTATCGAACGGTGTCAATCTCGACCAATTTCGGAAAAACTGATTTTTTGACAATTTCCCATCGAGGACCAGCACGAGCTAAGCCGAGCCTGTGCTGACGACGACGTCACAGAAAACCAATGTTTTCAAATTTCGCCATGTTGGGAACCATTCGATAGCGCTTTTGATGAAGAATTGAGAGGTTTTACTTAGGGTAGCGAGAATTGTAATCTGAGCGAGTAAGGGCGCGGAGAACATCGACCGTTGATGTGCCAAATTACACGCGCGGGCGTGTTTGGAGTACAACAACTCCGTCAAGCTTGAATCCTTCCGGCAACAGCTTGTGGGTTTTGTAGTCAGTAAGAAGTTCTAGCAGCGCTCCAAAGCACAGCGACGTACCTTGAGAACGGGCAAAGTTATAGCGGTGCGAATATGCAGGTTAGGTTTGAGTGACAGGATTTTTTCCGAATTCAGTCGACCACTGCGGTGAGACCCGGAAAGCTACCAGCCCGAAAATGCGAAGGTGAGCAGAGTTGTGAAGGTTCTTCACACCGACATGATCACAACCCTCCACCTTCCTATATTGTCTTAACCCAAGCTGCCGTCTTAGGGCCACGGACTTAGCGGCTGAAGATTCTTCCGCCCTTGCTCGCCGACATTTGAGTATTCGACGCTTGCAACAATAACGTTTTGTTTAGCTCGAAAAGCTCTATCGAACGGTACTAATCCCGTCCAATTTCGGAAAGTTTGATTTTTTGACAATTTCCCATCGAGGACGAGCACGAGCTAAGCCGAGCCTGTGCTGACGACGACGTCACAGAAAACCAATATTTTCAAATTTTACCAAGTTGGGTACTTTTCGGTAGAATTTTTGATAGCGAATTGAACGGTTTCATTTATAGTAGCGAGAAGTGTAATCTGAGCGAGTAAGGGCGCGGAGAATATCGACCGTTGATGTGCCAAATTACACGCGCGGGCGTGTTTGGAGTACAACAACTCCGTCAAGCTTGAATCCTTCCGGCAACAGCTTGTGGGTTTTGTAGTCAGTAAGAAGTTCTAGTAGCGCTCCAAAGCACAGAGACGTAGCTCAAGGAGGGGCAAAGTTATAGCGGTGAGAATATGCAGGTTAGGCTTGACGACAGGATTTTTTCCGAATTCAGTCGACCACTGCGGTGAGACCCGGAAAGCTACGAGCCCGAAAATGCGAAGGTGAGCAGAGTTGTGAAGGTTCTTCACACCGACATGATCAAAACTCTCCACCTTCCTATATTGTCTTAACCCAAGCTGCCGTTTTAGGGCCACGGACTTAGCGGCTGAAGATTCTTCCGCCCTTGCTCGCCCACATTTGAGTATTCGACGCTTGCAACAATGCGATTTTGTTTAGCTCAAAAAGCTCTATCGAACGGTGTCAATCTCGACCAATTTCGGAAAAACTGATTTTTTGACAATTTCCCATCGAGGACCAGCACGAGCTAAGCCGAGCCTGTGCTGACGACGACGTCACAGAAAACCAATGTTTTCAAATTTCGCCATGTTGGGTACCGTTCGGTAGAGTTTTTGATAGCGAACTGAACGGTTTCATTTATAGTAGCGAGAAGTGTAATCTTAGCGAGTAAGGGCGCGGAGAACATCGACCGTTGATGTGCCAAATTGCACGCGCGGGCGTGTTTGGAGGACAACAACTCCGTCAAGCTTGAATCCTTCCGGCAACAGCTTGTGGGTTTTGTAGTCAGTAAGAAGTTCTAGTAGCGCTCCAAAGCACAGAGACGTAGCTCAAGGAGGGGCAAAGTTATAGCGGTGAGAATATGCAGGTTAGGCTTGACGACAGGATTTTTTCCGAATTCAGTCGACCACTGCGGTGAGACCCGGAAAGCTACGAGCCCGAAAATGCGAAGGTGAGCAGAGTTGTGAAGGTTCTTCACACCGCCATGATCACAACTCTCCACCTTCCAATATTGTCTTAACCCAAGCTGCCGTTTTAGGGCCACGGACTTAGCGGCTGAAGATTCTTCCGCCCTTGCTCGCCCACATTTGAGTATTCGACGCTTGCAACAATGCGATTTTGTTTAGCTCAAAAAGCTCTATCGAACGGTGTCAATCTCGACCAATTTCGGAAAAACTGATTTTTTGACAATTTCCCATCGAGGACGAGCACGAGCTAAGCCGAGCCTGTGCTGGCGACGACGTCACAGAAAACCAATATTTTCAAATTTCGCTATGTTGGGAACCATTCGATAGCGCTTTTGATGAAGAATTGAAAGGTTTTACTTAGGGTAGCGAGAATTGTAATCTGAGCGAGTAAGGGCGCGGAGAACATCGACCGTTGATGTGCCAAATTGCACGCGCGGGCGTGTTAGGAGGACAACATCTCCGTCAAGCTTGAATCCTTCCGGCAACAGCTTGTGGGTTTTGTAGTCAGTAAGAAGTTCTAGTAGCGCTCCAAAGCACAGAGACGTAGCTCAAGGAGGGGCAAAGTTATAGCGGTGAGAATATGCAGGTTAGGCTTGACGACAGGATTTTTTCCGAATTCAGTCGACCACTGCGGTGAGACCCGGAAAGCTACGAGCCCGAAAATGCGAAGGTGAGCAGAGTTGTGAAGGTTCTTCACACCGACATGATCACAACTCTCCACCTTCCTATATTGTCTTAACCCAAGCTGCCGTTTTAGGGCCACGGACTTAGCGGCTGAAGATTCTTCCGCCCTTGCTCGCCCACATTTGAGTATTCGACGCTTGCAACAATAAGATTTTGTTTAGCTCAAAAAGCTCTATCGAACCGTGTCAATCTCGACCAATTTCGGAAAAACTGATTTTTGACAATTTCCCATCGAGGACGAGCACGAGCTAAGCCGAGCCTGTGCTGGCGACGACGTCACAGAAAACCGATATTTTCAAATTTCGCTATGTTGGGAACCATTCGATAGCGCTTTTGATGAAGAATTGAGAGGTTTTACTTAGGGTAGCGAGAATTGTAATCTGAGCGAGTAAGGGCGCGGAGAACATCGACCGTTGATGTGCCAAATTGCACGCGCGGGCGTGTTAGGAGGACAACAACTCCGTCAAGCTTGAATCCTTCCGGCAACAGCTTGTGGGTTTTGTAGCCAGTAAAATGGTCTACGAGCGCTCTAAAGCACAGCGACGTACCTTGAGAACGGGCAGAGTTATAGCGGTGCGAATATGCAGGTTAGGTTTGAGTGACAGGATTTTTTCCGAATTCAGTCGACCACTGCGGTGAGACCCGGAAAGCTACCAGCCCGAAAATGCGAAGGTGAGCAGAGTTGTGAAGGTTCTTCACACCGACATGATCACAACTCTCCATCTTCCTATATTGTCTTAACCCAAGCTGCCGTTTTAGGGCGACGGACTTAGCGGCTGAAGCTTCTTCCGCCCTTGCTCGCCCAAATTTGAGTATTCGACGCTTGCAACAATGCGATTTTGTTTAGCTCAAAAAGCTCTATCGAACGGTGTCAATCTCGACCAATTTCGGAAAAACTGATTTTTTGACAATTTCCCATCGAGGACGAGCACGAGCTAAGCCGAGCATGTGCTGACGACGACGTCACAGAAAACCAATTTTTTCAAATTTTACCAATTTGGGTACCGTTCGGTAGAGTTTTTGATAGCGAATTGAACGGTTTCATTTATAGTAGCGAGAAGTGTAATCTGAGCGAGTAAGGGCGCGGAGAATATCGACCGTTGATGTGCCAAATTACACGCGCGGGCGTGTTAGGAGGACAACAACTCCGTCAAGCTTGAATCCTTCCGGCAACAGCTTGTGGGTTTTGTAGTCAGTAAGAAGTTCTAGTAGCGCTCCAAAGCACAGAGACGTAGCTCAAGGAGGGGCAAAGTTATAGCGGTGAGAATATGCAGGTTAGGCTTGACGACAGGATTTTTTCCGAATTCAGTCGACCACTGCGGTGAGACCCGGAAAGCTACGAGCCCGAAAATGCGAAGGTGAGCAGAGTTGTGAAGGTTCTTCACACCGACATGATCAAAACTCTCCACCTTCCTATATTGTCTTAACCCAAGCTGCCGTTTTAGGGCCACGGACTTAGCGGCTGAAGATTCTTCCGCCCTTGCTCGCCCACATTTGAGTATTCGACGCTTGCAACAATGCGATTTTGTTTAGCTCAAAAAGCTCTATCGAACGGTGTCAATCTCGACCAATTTCGGAAAAACTGATTTTTTGACAATTTCCCATCGAGGACCAGCACGAGCTAAGCCGAGCCTGTGCTGACGACGACGTCACAGAAAACCAATGTTTTCAAATTTCGCCATGTTGGGAACCATTCGATAGCGCTTTTGATGAAGAATTGAGAGGTTTTACTTAGGGTAGCGAGAATTGTAATCTGAGCGAGTAAGGGCGCGGAGAACATCGACCGTTGATGTGCCAAATTACACGCGCGGGCGTGTTTGGAGTACAACAACTCCGTCAAGCTTGAATCCTTCCGGCAACAGCTTGTGGGTTTTGTAGTCAGTAAGAAGTTCTAGCAGCGCTCCAAAGCACAGCGACGTACCTTGAGAACGGGCAAAGTTATAGCGGTGCGAATATGCAGGTTAGGTTTGAGTGACAGGATTTTTTCCGAATTCAGTCGACCACTGCGGTGAGACCCGGAAAGCTACCAGCCCGAAAATGCGAAGGTGAGCAGAGTTGTGAAGGTTCTTCACACCGACATGATCACAACCCTCCACCTTCCTATATTGTCTTAACCCAAGCTGCCGTCTTAGGGCCACGGACTTAGCGGCTGAAGATTCTTCCGCCCTTGCTCGCCGACATTTGAGTATTCGACGCTTGCAACAATAACGTTTTGTTTAGCTCGAAAAGCTCTATCGAACGGTACTAATCCCGTCCAATTTCGGAAAGTTTGATTTTTTGACAATTTCCCATCGAGGACGAGCACGAGCTAAGCCGAGCCTGTGCTGACGACGACGTCACAGAAAACCAATATTTTCAAATTTTACCAAGTTGGGTACCTTTCGGTAGAATTTTTGATAGCGAATTGAACGGTTTCATTTATAGTAGCGAGAAGTGTAATCTGAGCGAGTAAGGGCGCGGAGAATATCGACCGTTGATGTGCCAAATTACACGCGCGGGCGTGTTTGGAGTACAACAACTCCGTCAAGCTTGAATCCTTCCGGCAACAGCTTGTGGGTTTTGTAGTCAGTAAGAAGTTCTAGCAGCGCTCCAAAGCACAGCGACGTACCTTGAGAACGGGCAAAGTTATAGCGGTGCGAATATGCAGGTTAGGTTTGAGTGACAGGATTTTTTCCGAATTCAGTCGACCACTGCGGTGAGACCCGGAAAGCTACCAGCCCGAAAATGCGAAGGTGAGCAGAGTTGTGAAGGTTCTTCACACCGACATGATCACAACTCTCCACCTTCCTATATTGTCTTAACCCAAGCTGCCGTTTTAGGGCGACGGACTTAGCGGCTGAAGCTTCTTCCGCCCTTGCTCGCCGACATTTGAGTATTCGACGCTTGCAACAATAACATTTTATTTAGCTCGAAAAGCTCTATCGAACGGTGTCAATCTCGACCAATTTCGGAAAAACTGATTTTTTGACAATTTCCCATCGAGGACGAGCACGAGCTAAGCCGAGCCTGTGCTGACGACGACGTCACAGAAAACCAATTTTTTCAAATTTTACCAATTTGGGTACCGTTCGGTAGAGTTTTTGATAGCGAATTGAACGGTTTCATTTATAGTAGCGAGAAGTGTAATCTGAGCGAGTAAGGGCGCGGAGAACATCGACCGTTGATGTGCCAAATTGCACGCGCGGGCGTGTTTGGAGGACAACAACTCCGTCAAGCTTGAATCCTTCCGGCAACAGCTTGTGGGTTTTGTAGTCAGTAAGAAGTTCTAGTAGCGCTCCAAAGCACAGAGACGTAGCTCAAGGAGGGGCAAAGTTATAGCGGTGAGAATATGCAGGTTAGGCTTGACGACAGGATTTTTTCCGAATTCAGTCGACCACTGCGGTGAGACCCGGAAAGCTACGAGCCCGAAAATGCGAAGGTGAGCAGAGTTGTGAAGGTTCTTCACACCGACATGATCACAACTCTCCACCTTCCAATATTGTCTTAACCCAAGCTGCCGTTTTAGGGCCACGGACTTAGCGGCTGAAGATTCTTCCGCCCTTGCTCGCCCACATTTGAGTATTCGACGCTTGCAACAATGCGATTTTGTTTAGCTCAAAAAGCTCTATCGAACGGTGTCAATCTCGACCAATTTCGGAAAAACTGATTTTTTGACAATTTCCCATCGAGGACCAGCACGAGCTAAGCCGAGCCTGTGCTGACGACGACGTCACAGAAAACCAATGTTTTCAAATTTCGCCATGTTGGGTACCGTTCGGTAGAGTTTTTGATAGCGAACTGAACGGTTTCATTTATAGTAGCGAGAAGTGTAATCTGAGCGAGTAAGGGCGCGGAGAACATCGACCGTTGATGTGCCAAATTGCACGCGCGGGCGTGTTAGGAGGACAACAACTCCGTCAAGCTTGAATCCTTCCGGCAACAGCTTGTGGGTTTTGTAGCCAGTAAAATGGTCTACGAGCGCTCTAAAGCACAGCGACGTACCTTGAGAACGGGCAGAGTTATAGCGGTGCGAATATGCAGGTTAGGTTTGAGTGACAGGATTTTTTCCGAATTCAGTCGACCACTGCGGTGAGACCCGGAAAGCTACCAGCCCGAAAATGCGAAGGTGAGCAGAGTTGTGAAGGTTCTTCACACCGACATGATCACAACCCTCCACCTTCCTATATTGTCTTAACCCAAGCTGCCGTTTTAGGGCGACGGACTTAGCGGCTGAAGCTTCTTCCGCCCTTGCTCGCCGACATTTGAGTATTCGACACTTGCAACAATAAGATTTTGTTTAGCTCAAAAAGCTCTATCGAACGGTACTAATCTCGACCAATTTCGGAAAAACTGATTTTTTGACAATTTCCCATCGAGGACGAGCACGAGCTAAGCCGAGCCTGTGCTGACGACGACGTCACAGAAAACCAATTTTTTCAAATTTTACCAATTTGGGTACCGTTCGGTAGAGTTTTTGATAGCGAATTGAACGGTTTCATTTATAGTAGCGAGAAGTGTAATCTGAGCGAGTAAGGGCGCGGAGAATATCGACCGTTGATGTGCCAAATTACACGCGAGGGCGTGTTTGGAGCACAACAACTTCGTCAAGCTTGAATCCTTCCGGCAACAGCTTGTGGGTTTTGTAGTCAGTAAAATGGTCTACGAGCGCTCTAAAGCACAGCGACGTACCTTGAGAACGGGCAAAGTTATAGCGGTGCGAATATGCAGGTTAGGTTTGAGTGACAGGATTTTTTCCGAATTCAGTCGACCACTGCGGTGAGACCCGGAAAGCTACGAGCCCGAAAATGCGAAGGTGAGCAGAGTTGTGAAGGTTCTTCACACCGACATGATCACAACTCTCCACCTTCCAATATTGTCTTAACCCAAGCTGCCGTTTTAGGGCCACGGACTTAGCGGCTGAAGATTCTTCCGCCCTTGCTCGCCCACATTTGAGTATTCGACGCTTGCAACAATGCGATTTTGTTTAGCTCAAAAAGCTCTATCGAACGGTGTCAATCTCGACCAATTTCGGAAAAACTGATTTTTTGACAATTTCCCATCGAGGACCAGCACGAGCTAAGCCGAGCCTGTGCTGACGACGACGTCACAGAAAACCAATGTTTTCAAATTTCGCCATGTTGGGTACCGTTCGGTAGAGTTTTTGATAGCGAACTGAACGGTTTCATTTATAGTAGCGAGAAGTGTAATCTGAGCGAGTAAGGGCGCGGAGAACATCGACCGTTGATGTGCCAAATTGCACGCGCGGGCGTGTTAGGAGGACAACAACTCCGTCAAGCTTGAATCCTTCCGGCAACAGCTTGTGGGTTTTGTAGCCAGTAAAATGGTCTACGAGCGCTCTAAAGCACAGCGACGTACCTTGAGAACGGGCAGAGTTATAGCGGTGCGAATATGCAGGTTAGGTTTGAGTGACAGGATTTTTTCCGAATTCAGTCGACCACTGCGGTGAGACCCGGAAAGCTACCAGCCCGAAAATGCGAAGGTGAGCAGAGTTGTGAAGGTTCTTCACACCGACATGATCACAACCCTCCACCTTCCTATATTGTCTTAACCCAAGCTGCCGTTTTAGGGCGACGGACTTAGCGGCTGAAGCTTCTTCCGCCCTTGCTCGCCGACATTTGAGTATTCGACACTTGCAACAATAAGATTTTGTTTAGCTCAAAAAGCTCTATCGAACGGTACTAATCTCGACCAATTTCGGAAAAACTGATTTTTTGACAATTTCCCATCGAGGACGAGCACGAGCTAAGCCGAGCCTGTGCTGACGACGACGTCACAGAAAACCAATTTTTTCAAATTTTACCAATTTGGGTACCGTTCGGTAGAGTTTTTGATAGCGAATTGAACGGTTTCATTTATAGTAGCGAGAAGTGTAATCTGAGCGAGTAAGGGCGCGGAGAATATCGACCGTTGATGTGCCAAATTACACGCGCGGGCGTGTTTGGAGCACAACAACTCCGTCAAGCTTGAATCCTTCCGGCAACAGCTTGTGGGTTTTGTAGTCAGTAAAATGGTCTACGAGCGCTCTAAAGCACAGCGACGTAGCTCAAGGAGGGGCAAAGTTATAGCGGTGAGAATATGCAGGTTAGGCTTGAGCGACAGGATTTTTTCCAAATTCAGTCGACCACTGCGGTGAGACGCGGAAAGCTAACGGCCTAAATGTGCGTAGGTGAGCAGAAGGATGAAGGTTCTTCACAACGGTATGATCAAAACTCTCCACCTCCCTATATTGCCTTAACCCAAGCTGTCGTTTTAGGGCGACGGACTTAGCGGCTGAAGCTTGTTCCGCCCTTGCTCGCCGACATTTGAGTATTCGACGCTTGCATCAATACGATTTTGTTTAGCTCAAAAAGCTCTATCGAACGGTGTCAATCTCGACCAATTTCGGAAAAACTGATTTTTTGACAATTTCCCATCGAGGACGAGCACGAGCTAAGCCGAGCCTGTGCTGGCGACGACGTCACAGAAAACCAATATTTTCAAATTTCGCTATGTTGGGAACCATTCGATAGCGCTTTTGATGAAGAATTGAAAGGTTTTACTTAGGGTAGCGAGAATTGTAATCTGAGCGAGTAAGGGCGCGGAGAACATCGACCGTTGATGTGCCAAATTGCACGCGCGGGCGTGTTTGGAGGACAACAACTCCGTCAAGCTTGAATCCTTCCGGCAACAGCTTGTGGGTTTTGTAGTCAGTAAGAAGTTCTAGTAGCGCTCCAAAGCACAGAGACGTAGCTCAAGGAGGGGCAAAGTTATAGCGGTGAGAATATGCAGGTTAGGCTTGACGACAGGATTTTTTCCGAATTCAGTCGACCACTGCGGTGAGACCCGGAAAGCTACGAGCCCGAAAATGCGAAGGTGAGCAGAGTTGTGAAGGTTCTTCACACCGACATGATCACAACTCTCCACCTTCCTATATTGTCTTAACCCAAGCTGCCGTTTTAGGGCCACGGACTTAGCGGCTGAAGATTCTTCCGCCCTTGCTCGCCCACATTTGAGTATTCGACGCTTGCAACAATAAGATTTTGTTTAGCTCAAAAAGCTCTATCGAACCGTGTCAATTTCGACCAATTTCGGAAGAACTGATTTTTTGACAATTTCCCATCGAGGACGAGCACGAGCTAAGCCGAGCCTGTGCTGGCGACGACGTCACAGAAAACCAATATTTTCAAATTTCGCTATGTTGGGAACCATTCGATAGCGCTTTTGATGTAGAATTGAAAGGTTTTACTTAGGGTAGCGAGAATTGTAATCTGAGCGAGTAAGGGCGCGGAGAACATCGACCGTTGATGTGCCAAATTGCACGCGCGGGCGTGTTAGGAGGACAACAACTCCGTCAAGCTTGAATCCTTCCGGCAACAGCTTGTGGGTTTTGTAGTCAGTAAAATGGTCTACGAGCGCTCTAAAGCACAGCGACGTACCTTGAGAACGGGCAGAGTTATAGCGGTGCGAATATGCAGGTTAGGTTTGAGTGACAGGATTTTTTCCGAATTCAGTCGACCACTGCGGTGAGACCCGGAAAGCTACCAGCCCGAAAATGCGAAGGTGAGCAGAGTTGTGAAGGTTCTTCACACCGACATGATCACAACCCTCCACCTTCCTATATTGTCTTAACCCAAGCTGCCGTTTTAGGGCGACGGACTTAGCGGCTGAAGCTTCTTCCGCCCTTGCTCGCCGACATTTGAGTATTCGACACTTGCAACAATAAGATTTTGTTTAGCTCAAAAAGCTCTATCGAACGGTACTAATCTCGACCAATTTCGGAAAAACTGATTTTTTGACAATTTCCCATCGAGGACGAGCACGAGCTAAGCCGAGCCTGTGCTGACGACGACGTCACAGAAAACCAATTTTTTCAAATTTTACCAATTTGGGTACCGTTCGGTAGAGTTTTTGATAGCGAATTGAACGGTTTCATTTATAGTAGCGAGAAGTGTAATCTGAGCGAGTAAGGGCGCGGAGAATATCGACCGTTGATGTGCCAAATTACACGCGCGGGCGTGTTTGGAGCACAACAACTCCGTCAAGCTTGAATCCTTCCGGCAACAGCTTGTGGGTTTTGTAGTCAGTAAAATGGTCTACGAGCGCTCTAAAGCACAGCGACGTAGCTCAAGGAGGGGCAAAGTTATAGCGGTGAGAATATGCAGGTTAGGCTTGAGCGACAGGATTTTTTCCAAATTCAGTCGACCACTGCGGTGAGACGCGGAAAGCTAACGGCCTAAATGTGCGTAGGTGAGCAGAAGGATGAAGGTTCTTCACAACGGTATGATCAAAACTCTCCACCTCCCTATATTGCCTTAACCCAAGCTGTCGTTTTAGGGCGACGGACTTAGCGGCTGAAGCTTGTTCCGCCCTTGCTCGCCGACATTTGAGTATTCGACGCTTGCATCAATACGATTTTGTTTAGCTCAAAAAGCTCTATCGAACGGTGTCAATCTCGACCAATTTCGGAAAAACTGATTTTTTGACAATTTCCCATCGAGGACGAGCACGAGCTAAGCCGAGCCTGTGCTGGCGACGACGTCACAGAAAACCAATATTTTCAAATTTCGCTATGTTGGGAACCATTCGATAGCGCTTTTGATGAAGAATTGAAAGGTTTTACTTAGGGTAGCGAGAATTGTAATCTGAGCGAGTAAGGGCGCGGAGAACATCGACCGTTGATGTGCCAAATTGCACGCGCGGGCGTGTTTGGAGGACAACAACTCCGTCAAGCTTGAATCCTTCCGGCAACAGCTTGTGGGTTTTGTAGTCAGTAAGAAGTTCTAGTAGCGCTCCAAAGCACAGAGACGTAGCTCAAGGAGGGGCAAAGTTATAGCGGTGAGAATATGCAGGTTAGGCTTGACGACAGGATTTTTTCCGAATTCAGTCGACCACTGCGGTGAGACCCGGAAAGCTACGAGCCCGAAAATGCGAAGGTGAGCAGAGTTGTGAAGGTTCTTCACACCGACATGATCACAACTCTCCACCTTCCTATATTGTCTTAACCCAAGCTGCCGTTTTAGGGCCACGGACTTAGCGGCTGAAGATTCTTCCGCCCTTGCTCGCCCACATTTGAGTATTCGACGCTTGCAACAATAAGATTTTGTTTAGCTCAAAAAGCTCTATCGAACCGTGTCAATTTCGACCAATTTCGGAAGAACTGATTTTTTGACAATTTCCCATCGAGGACGAGCACGAGCTAAGCCGAGCCTGTGCTGGCGACGACGTCACAGAAAACCAATATTTTCAAATTTCGCTATGTTGGGAACCATTCGATAGCGCTTTTGATGTAGAATTGAAAGGTTTTACTTAGGGTAGCGAGAATTGTAATCTGAGCGAGTAAGGGCGCGGAGAACATCGACCGTTGATGTGCCAAATTGCACGCGCGGGCGTGTTAGGAGGACAACAACTCCGTCAAGCTTGAATCCTTCCGGCAACAGCTTGTGGGTTTTGTAGTCAGTAAGAAGTTCTAGTAGCGCTCCAAAGCACAGAGACGTAGCTCAAGGAGGGGCAAAGTTATAGCGGTGAGAATATGCAGGTTAGGCTTGACGACAGGATTTTTTCCGAATTCAGTCGACCACTGCGGTGAGACCCGGAAAGCTACCAGCCCGAAAATGCGAAGGTGAGCAGAGTTGTGAAGGTTCTTCACACCGACATGATCACAACTCTCCACCTTCCTATATTGTCTTAACCCAAGCTGCCGTTTTAGGGCCACGGACTTAGCGGCTGAAGATTCTTCCGCCCTTGCTCGCCCACATTTGAGTATTCGACGCTTGCAACAATAAGATTTTGTTTAGCTCAAAAAGCTCTATCGAACGGTGTCAATCTCGACCAATTTCGGAAGAACTGATTTTTTGACAATTTCCCATCGAGGACGAGCACGAGCTAAGCCGAGCCTGTGCTGACGACGACGTCACAGAAAACCAATTTTTTCAAATTTTACCAATTTGGGTACCGTTCGGTAGAGTTTTTGATAGCGAATTGAACGGTTTCATTTATAGTAGCGAGAAGTGTAATCTGAGCGAGTAAGGGCGCGGAGATTATCGACCGTTGATGTGCCAAATTACACGCGCGGGCGTGTTTGGAGCACAACAACTCCGTCAAGCTTGAATCCTTCCGGCAACAGCTTGTGGGTTTTGTAGTCAGTAAGAAGTTCTAGTAGCGCTCCAAAGCACAGAGACGTAGCTCAAGGAGGGGCAAAGTTATAGCGGTGAGAATATGCAGGTTAGGCTTGAGCGACAGGATTTTTTCCGAATTCAGTCGACCACTGCGGTGAGACGCGGAAAGCTAACGGCCTAAATGTGCGTAGGTGAGCAGAAGGATGAAGGTTCTTCACATCGGTATGATCAAAACTCTCCACCTCCCTATATTGCCTTAACCCAAGCTGTCGTTTTAGGGCGACGGACTTAGCGGCTGAAGCTTGTTCCGCCCTTGCTCGCCGACATTTGAGTATTCGACGCTTGCATCAATAAGATTTTGTTTAGCTCAAAAAGCTCTATCGAACGGTGTCAATCTCGACCAATTTCGGAAAAACTGATTTTTTGACAATTTCCCATCGAGGACCAGTACGAGCTAAGCCGAGCCTGTGCTGGCGACGACGTCACAGAAAACCAATATTTTCAAATTTCGCCATGTTGGGAACCATTCGATAGCGCTTTTGATGAAGAATTGAAAGGTTTTACTTAGGGTAGCGAGAATTGTAATCTGAGCGAGTAAGGGTGCGGAGAACATCGACCGTTGATGTGCCAAATTGCACGCGCGGGCGTGTTTGGAGGACAACAACTCCGTCAAGCTTGAATCCTTCCGGCAACAGCTTGTGGGTTTTGTATTTAGTAAGAAGTTCTAGTAGCGCTCCAAAGCACAGGGACGTAGCTCAAGGACGGGCAAAGTTATAGCGGTGAGAATATGCAGGTTAGGCTTGACGACAGGATTTTTTCCGAATTCAGTCGACCACTGCGGTGAGACCCGGAAAGCTACGAGCCCGAAAATGCGAAGGTGAGCAGAGTTGTGAAGGTTCTTCACACCGACATGATCAAAACTCTCCACCTCCCTATATTGCCTTAACCCAAGCTGTCGTTTTAGGGCGACGGACTTAGCGGCTGAAGCTTGTTCCGCCCTTGCTCGCCGACATTTGAGTATTCGACGCTTGCATCAATACGATTTTGTTTAGCTCAAAAAGCTCTATCGAACGGTGTCAATCTCGACCAATTTCGGAAAAACTGATTTTTTGACAATTTCCCATCGAGGACCAGCACGAGCTAAGCCGAGCCTGTGCTGACGACGACGTCACAGAAAACCAATGTTTTCAAATTTCGCCATGTTGGGAACCATTCGATAGCGCTTTTGATGAAGAATTGAGAGGTTTTACTTAGGGTAGCGAGAATTGTAATCTGAGCGAGTAAGGGCGCGGAGAACATCGACCGTTGATGTGCCAAATTGCACGCGCGGGCGTGTTAGGAGGACAACAACTCCGTCAAGCTTGAATCCTTCCGGCAACAGCTTGTGGGTTTTGTAGCCAGTAAAATGGTCTACGAGCGCTCTAAAGCACAGCGACGTACCTTGAGAACGGGCAGAGTTATAGCGGTGCGAATATGCAGGTTAGGTTTGAGTGACAGGATTTTTTCCGAATTCAGTCGACCACTGCGGTGAGACGCGGAAAGCTAACGGCCTAAATGTGCGTAGGTGAGCAGAAGGATGAAGGTTCTTCACATCGGTATGATCAAAACTCTCCACCTCCCTATATTGCCTTAACCCAAGCTGTCGTTTTAGGGCGACGGACTTAGCGGCTGAAGCTTGTTCCGCCCTTGCTCGCCGACATTTGAGTATTCGACGCTTGCATCAATACGATTTTGTTTAGCTCAAAAAGCTCTATCGAACGGTGTCAATCTCGACCAATTTCGGAAAAACTGATTTTTTGACAATTTCCCATCGAGGACCAGCACGAGCTAAGCCGAGCCTGTGCTGACGACGACGTCACAGAAAACCAATGTTTTCAAATTTCGCCATGTTGGGAACCATTCGATAGCGCTTTTGATGAAGAATTGAGAGGTTTTACTTAGGGTAGCGAGAATTGTAATCTGAGCGAGTAAGGGTGCGGAGAACATCGACCGTTGATGTGCCAAATTGCACGCGCGGGCGTGTTTGGAGGACAACAACTCCGTCAAGCTTGAATCCTTCCGGCAACAGCTTGTGGGTTTTGTAGTCAGTAAGAAGTTCTAGTAGCGCTCCAAAGCACAGCGATGTACCTTGAGAACGGGCAAAGTTATAGCGGTGCGAATATGCAGGTTAGGTTTGAGTGACAGGATTTTTTCCGAATTCAGTCGACCACTGCGGTGAGACCCGGAAAGCTAACGGCCTAAATGTGCGTAGGTGAGCAGAAGGATGAAGGTTCTTCACATCGGTATGATCAAAACTCTCCACCTCCCTATATTGCCTTAACCCAAGCTGTCGTTTTAGGGCGACGGACTTAGCGGCTGAAGCTTGTTCCGCCCTTGCTCGCCGACATTTGAGTATTCGACGCTTGCATCAATAAGATTTTGTTTAGCTCAAAAGGCTCTATCGAACGGTGTCAATCTCGACCAATTTCGGAAAAACTGATTTTTTGACAATTTCCCATCGAGGACCAGCACGAGCTAAGCCGAGCCTGTGCTGACGACGACGTCACAGAAAACCAATGTTTTCAAATTTCGCCATGTTGGGAACCATTCGATAGCGCTTTTGATGAAGAATTGAGAGGTTTTACTTAGGGTAGCGAGAATTGTAATCTGAGCGAGTAAGGGCGCGGAGAACATCGACCGTTGATGTGCCAAATTGCACGCGCGGGCGTGTTAGGAGGACAACAACTCCGTCAAGCTTGAATCCTTCCGGCAACAGCTTGTGGGTTTTGTAGCCAGTAAAATGGTCTACGAGCGCTCTAAAGCACAGCGACGTACCTTGAGAACGGGCAGAGTTATAGCGGTGCGAATATGCAGGTTAGGTTTGAGTGACAGGATTTTTTCCGAATTCAGTCGACCACTGCGGTGAGACCCGGAAAGCTACCAGCCCGAAAATGCGAAGGTGAGCAGAGTTGTGAAGGTTCTTCACACCGACATGATCACAACTCTCCATCTTCCTATATTGTCTTAACCCAAGCTGCCGTTTTAGGGCGACGGACTTAGCGGCTGAAGCTTCTTCCGCCCTTGCTCGCCCACATTTGAGTATTCGACGCTTGCAACAATGCGATTTTGTTTAGCTCAAAAAGCTCTATCGAACGGTGTCAATCTCGACCAATTTCGGAAAAACTGATTTTTTGACAATTTCCCATCGAGGACGAGCACGAGCTAAGCCGAGCCTGTGCTGACGACGACGTCACAGAAAACCAATTTTTTCAAATTTTACCAATTTGGGTACCGTTCGGTAGAGTTTTTGATAGCGAATTGAACGGTTTCATTTATAGTAGCGAGAAGTGTAATCTGAGCGAGTAAGGGCGCGGAGATTATCGACCGTTGATGTGCCAAATTACACGCGCGGGCGTGTTTGGAGCACAACAACTCCGTCAAGCTTGAATCCTTCCGGCAACAGCTTGTGGGTTTTGTAGTCAGTAAGAAGTTCTAGTAGCGCTCCAAAGCACAGAGACGTAGCTCAAGGAGGGGCAAAGTTATAGCGGTGAGAATATGCAGGTTAGGCTTGACGACAGGATTTTTTCCGAATTCAGTCGACCACTGCGGTGAGACCCGGAAAGCTACGAGCCCGAAAATGCGAAGGTGAGCAGAGTTGTGAAGGTGCTTCACACCGACATGATCACAACTCTCCACCTTCCTATATTGTCTTAACCCAAGCTGCCGTTTTAGGGCCACGGACTTAGCGGCTGAAGATTCTTCCGCCCTTGCTCGCCCACATTTGAATATTCGACGCTTGCAACAATGCGATTTTGTTTAGCTCAAAAAGCTCTATCGAACCGTGTCAATCTCGACCAATTTCGGAAGAACTGATTTTTTGACAATTTCCCATCGAGGACGAGCACGAGCTAAGCCGAGCCTGTGCTGGCGACGACGTCACAGAAAACCAATATTTTCAAATTTCGCTATGTTGGGAACCATTCGATAGCGCTTTTGATAAAGAATTGAAAGGTTTTACTTAGGGTAGCGAGAATTGTAATCTGAGCGAGTAAGGGCGCGGAGAACATCGACCGTTGATGTGCCAAATTGCACGCGCGGGCGTGTTAGGAGGACAACAACTCCGTCAAGCTTGAATCCTTCCGGCAACAGCTTGTGGGTTTTGTAGCCAGTAAAATGGTCTACGAGCGCTCTAAAGCACAGCGACGTACCTTGAGAACGGGCAGAGTTATAGCGGTGCGAATATGCAGGTTAGGTTTGAGTGACAGGATTTTTTCCGAATTCAGTCGACCACTGCGGTGAGACCCGGAAAGCTACCAGCCCGAAAATGCGAAGGTGAGCAGAGTTGTGAAGGTTCTTCACACCGACATGATCACAACTCTCCATCTTCCTATATTGTCTTAACCCAAGCTGCCGTTTTAGGGCGACGGACTTAGCGGCTGAAGCTTCTTCCGCCCTTGCTCGCCCACATTTGAGTATTCGACGCTTGCAACAATAAGATTTTGTTTAGCTCAAAAAGCTCTATCGAACGGTGTCAATCTCGACCAATTTCGGAAAAACTGATTTTTTGACAATTTCCCATCGAGGACGAGCACGAGCTAAGCCGAGCCTGTGCTGACGACGACGTCACAGAAAACCAATTTTTTCAAATTTTACCAATTTGGGTACCGTTCGGTAGAGTTTTTGATAGCGAATTGAACGGTTTCATTTATAGTAGCGAGAAGTGTAATCTGAGCGAGTAAGGGCGCGGAGATTATCGACCGTTGATGTGCCAAATTACACGCGCGGGCGTGTTTGGAGCACAACAACTCCGTCAAGCTTGAATCCTTCCGGCAACAGCTTGTGGGTTTTGTAGTCAGTAAGAAGTTCTAGTAGCGCTCCAAAGCACAGAGACGTAGCTCAAGGAGGGGCAAAGTTATAGCGGTGAGAATATGCAGGTTAGGCTTGACGACAGGATTTTTTCCGAATTCAGTCGACCACTGCGGTGAGACCCGGAAAGCTACGAGCCCGAAAATGCGAAGGTGAGCAGAGTTGTGAAGGTTCTTCACACCGACATGATCAAAACTCTCCACCTTCCTATATTGTCTTAACCCAAGCTGCCGTTTTAGGGCCACGGACTTAGCGGCTGAAGATTCTTCCGCCCTTGCTCGCCCACATTTGAGTATTCGACGCTTGCAACAATGCGATTTTGTTTAGCTCAAAAAGCTCTATCGAACGGTGTCAATCTCGACCAATTTCGGAAAAACTGATTTTTTGACAATTTCCCATCGAGGACCAGCACGAGCTAAGCCGAGCCTGTGCTGACGACGACGTCACAGAAAACCAATGTTTTCAAATTTCGCCATGTTGGGTACCGTTCGGTAGAGTTTTTGATAGCGAACTGAACGGTTTCATTTATAGTAGCGAGAAGTGTAATCTGAGCGAGTAAGGGCGCGGAGAACATCGACCGTTGATGTGCCAAATTGCACGCGCGGGCGTGTTTGGAGGACAACAACTCCGTCAAGCTTGAATCCTTCCGGCAACAGCTTGTGGGTTTTGTAGTCAGTAAGAAGTTCTAGTAGCGCTCCAAAGCACAGCGATGTACCTTGAGAACGGGCAAAGTTATAGCGGTGCGAATATGCAGGTTAGGTTTGAGTGACAGGATTTTTTCCGAATTCAGTCGACCACTGCGGTGAGACCCGGAAAGCTAACGGCCTAAATGTGCGTAGGTGAGCAGAAGGATGAAGGTTCTTCACATCGGTATGATCAAAACTCTCCACCTCCCTATATTGCCTTAACCCAAGCTGTCGTTTTAGGGCGACGGACTTAGCGGCTGAAGCTTGTTCCGCCCTTGCTCGCCGACATTTGAGTATTCGACGCTTGCATCAATAAGATTTTGTTTAGCTCAAAAGGCTCTATCGAACGGTGTCAATCTCGACCAATTTCGGAAAAACTGATTTTTTGACAATTTCCCATCGAGGACCAGCACGAGCTAAGCCGAGCCTGTGCTGACGACGACGTCACAGAAAACCAATGTTTTCAAATTTCGCCATGTTGGGAACCATTCGATAGCGCTTTTGATGAAGAATTGAGAAGTTTTACTTAGGGTAGCGAGAATTGTAATCTGAGCGAGTAAGGGCGCGGAGAACATCGACCGTTGATGTGCCAAATTGCACGCGCGGGCGTGTTTGGAGGACAACAACTCCGTCAAGCTTGAATCCTTTCGGCAACAGCTCGTGGGTTTTGTAGTCAGTAAGAAGTTCTAGCAGCGCTACAAAGCACAGCGACGTAACTTGAGAACGGGCAGAGTTATAGCGGTGCGAATATGCAGGTTAGGTTTGAGTGACAGGATTTTTTCCGAATTCAGTCGACCACTGCGGTGAGACCCGGAAAGCTACCAGCCCGAAAATGCGAAGGTGAGCAGAGTTGTGAAGGTTCTTCACACCGACATGATCACAACTCTCCATCTTCCTATATTGTCTTAACCCAAGCTGCCGTTTTAGGGCGACGGACTTAGCGGCTGAAGCTTCTTCCGCCCTTGCTCGCCCACATTTGAGTATTCGACGCTTGCAACAATGCGATTTTGTTTAGCTCAAAAAGCTCTATCGAACGGTGTCAATCTCGACCAATTTCGGAAAAACTGATTTTTTGACAATTTCCCATCGAGGACGAGCACGAGCTAAGCCGAGCATGTGCTGACGACGACGTCACAGAAAACCAATTTTTTCAAATTTTACCAATTTGGGTACCGTTCGGTAGAGTTTTTGATAGCGAATTGAACGGTTTCATTTATAGTAGCGAGAAGTGTAATCTGAGCGAGTAAGGGCGCGGAGAATATCGACCGTTGATGTGCCAAATTACACGCGCGGGCGTGTTAGGAGGACAACAACTCCGTCAAGCTTGAATCCTTCCGGCAACAGCTTGTGGGTTTTGTAGTCAGTAAGAAGTTCTAGTAGCGCTCCAAAGCACAGAGACGTAGCTCAAGGAGGGGCAAAGTTATAGCGGTGAGAATATGCAGGTTAGGCTTGACGACAGGATTTTTTCCGAATTCAGTCGACCACTGCGGTGAGATCCGGAAAGCTACGAGCCCGAAAATGCGAAGGTGAGCAGAGTTGTGAAGGTTCTTCACACCGACATGATCACAACTCTCCACCTTCCTATATTGTCTTAACCCAAGCTGCCGTTTTAGGGCCACGGACTTAGCGGCTGAAGATTCTTCCGCCCTTGCTCGCCCACATTTGAGTATTCGACGCTTGCAACAATGCGATTTTGTTTAGCTCAAAAAGCTCTATCGAACGGTGTCAATCTCGACCAATTTCGGAAAAACTGATTTTTTGACAATTTCCCATCGAGGACCAGCACGAGCTAAGCCGAGCCTGTGCTGACGACGACGTCACAGAAAACCAATGTTTTCAAATTTCGCCATGTTGGGTACCGTTCGGTAGAGTTTTTGATAGCGAACTGAACGGTTTCATTTATAGTAGCGAGAAGTGTAATCTGAGCGAGTAAGGGCGCGGAGAACATCGACCGTTGATGTGCCAAATTGCACGCGCGGGCGTGTTTGGAGGACAACAACTCCGTCAAGCTTGAATCCTTCCGGCAACAGCTTGTGGGTTTTGTAGTCAGTAAGAAGTTCTAGTAGCGCTCCAAAGCACAGCGATGTACCTTGAGAACGGGCAAAGTTATAGCGGTGCGAATATGCAGGTTAGGTTTGAGTGACAGGATTTTTTCCGAATTCAGTCGACCACTGCGGTGAGACCCGGAAAGCTACCAGCCCGAAAATGCGAAGGTGAGCAGAGTTGTGAAGGTTCTTCACACCGACATGATCACAACCCTCCACCTTCCTATATTGTCTTAACCCAAGCTGCCGTCATAGGGCGACGGACTTAGCGGCTGAAGCTTGTTCCGCCCTTGCTCGCCGACATTTGAGTATTCGACGCTTGCAACAATAACGTTTTGTTTAGCTCGAAAAGCTCTATCGAACGGTACTAATCCCGTCCAATTTCGGAAAGTTTGATTTTTTGACAATTTCCCATCGAGGACGAGCACGAGCTAAGCCGAGCCTGTGCTGACGACGACGTCACAGAAAACCAATATTTTCAAATTTTACCAAGTTGGGTACCGTTCGGTAGAGTTTTTGATAGCGAATTGAACGGTTTCATTTATAGTAGCGAGAAGTGTAATCTGAGCGAGTAAGGGCGCGGAGAATATCGACCGTTGATGTGCCAAATTACACGCGCGGGCGTGTTTGGAGGACAACAACTCCGTCAAGCTTGAATCCTTTCGGCAACAGCTCGTGGGTTTTGTAGTCAGTAAGAAGTTCTAGCAGCGCTACAAAGCACAGCGACGTAACTTGAGAACGGGCAAAGTTATAGCGGTGCGAATATGCAGGTTAGGTTTGAGTGACAGGATTTTTTCCGAATTCAGTCGACCACTGCGGTGAGACCCGGAAAGCTACCAGCCCGAAAATGCGAAGGTGAGCAGAGTTGTGAAGGTTCTTCACACCGACATGATCACAACCCTCCACCTTCCTATATTGTCTTAACCCAAGCTGCCGTCATAGGGCCACGGACTTAGCGGCTGAAGATTCTTCCGCCCTTGCTCGCCGACATTTGAGTATTCGACGCTTGCAACAATAACGTTTTGTTTAGCTCGAAAAGCTCTATCGAACGGTACTAATCCCGTCCAATTTCGGAAAGTTTGATTTTTTGACAATTTCCCATCGAGGACGAGCACGAGCTAAGCCGAGCCTGTGCTGACGACGACGTCACAGAAAACCAATATTTTCAAATTTTACCAAGTTGGGTACCGTTCGGTAGAGTTTTTGATAGCGAATTGAACGGTTTCATTTATAGTAGCGAGAAGTGTAATCTGAGCGAGTAAGGGCGCGGAGAATATCGACCGTTGATGTGCCAAATTACACGCGCGGGCGTGTTTGGAGGACAACAACTCCGTCAAGCTTGAATCCTTTCGGCAACAGCTCGTGGGTTTTGTAGTCAGTAAGAAGTTCTAGCAGCGCTACAAAGCACAGCGACGTAACTTGAGAACGGGCAAAGTTATAGCGGTGCGAATATGCAGGTTAGGTTTGAGTGACAGGATTTTTTCCGAATTCAGTCGACCACTGCGGTGAGACCCGGAAAGCTACCAGCCCGAAAATGCGAAGGTGAGCAGAGTTGTGAAGGTTCTTCACATCGGTATGATCAAAACTCTCCACCTCCCTATATTGCCTTAACCCAAGCTGTCGTTTTAGGGCGACGGACTTAGCGGCTGAAGCTTGTTCCGCCCTTGCTCGCCGACATTTGAGTATTCGACGCTTGCATCAATACGATTTTGTTTAGCTCAAAAAGCTCTATCGAACGGTGTCAATCTCGACCAATTTCGGAAAAACTGATTTTTTGACAATTTCCCATCGAGGACCAGCACGAGCTAAGCCGAGCCTGTGCTGACGACGACGTCACAGAAAACCAATGTTTTCAAATTTCGCCATGTTGGGAACCATTCGATAGCGCTTTTGATGAAGAATTGAGAGGTTTTACTTAGGGTAGCGAGAATTGTAATCTGAGCGAGTAAGGGCGCGGAGAACATCGACCGTTGATGTGCCAAATTGCACGCGCGGGCGTGTTTGGAGGACAACAACTCCGTCAAGCTTGAATCCTTCCGGCAACAGCTTGTGGGTTTTGTAGTCAGTAAGAAGTTCTAGTAGCGCTCCAAAGCACAGAGACGTAGCTCAAGGAGGGGCAAAGTTATAGCGGTGAGAATATGCAGGTTAGGCTTGACGACAGGATTTTTTCCGAATTCAGTCGACCACTGCGGTGAGACCCGGAAAGCTACGAGCCCGAAAATGCGAAGGTGAGCAGAGTTGTGAAGGTTCTTCACACCGACATGATCACAACTCTCCACCTTCCTATATTGTCTTAACCCAAGCTGCCGTTTTAGGGCCACGGACTTAGCGGCTGAAGATTCTTCCGCCCTTGCTCGCCCACATTTGAGTATTCGACGCTTGCAACAATAAGATTTTGTTTAGCTCAAAAAGCTCTATCGAACCGTGTCAATCTCGACCAATTTCGGAAGAACTGATTTTTTGACAACAGGTGCTGCGACACGCCTAACGGCGTGTCTCGCACTTGCCCGCTTCGCGGGGTGATACAGTTAGTCCTTTTCTCAGGAAGTACTCTTGTACAAAGAAAGATGTGCGCTTCAAAAAAGATTTATTTATAGCGCAACGAAAATGGTTTAATTTTTTACCCAAACATCTCGGTGAATACTACGTTTGATATAGTTTTCCGTCCTGGTGGTAGCCAAATTTTGATCTCTGTCGAACACGTGAGTACGCCACCTACAGTTGACCATGAGAAAAAACTGGGCTGGAGAGGTATACACCGACTCTGTCAAATGTTTGTCCCTGACTCTTGTTTATTGTCATTGCGTAGGCCAAACGCACAGGAAATTGTCTCTTCTTAAATCTGCACGGTGAGGCGTCATAGGCAGGCGGACAGAATATTATTCTAGGAATAAGGACGTACTGTCCTTTGTTCGCTCCAGTTGCAATTTTGCAGCCTAGAATGTACCTATCCATATGTTCAACGGTGAGTCGCGTACCATTGCATAGACCCCGGTTGACTCTAAGATTCCGCAGAAGCATTATGACTGCTCCTTTCTTTAGATGGAGTTAATGTGGCGGGTATCACTGTGGTGTCAAGCTATTTAGAAACTCCAATGAATACTCTGTGTCGTTGTTAGCTTCATTTTCGTCATTCATAACCTCATCTATGCTTCTGTAAATCTTCTCCTGCCCAGGTAGTTTCGAAAGCACTTTGTTGTTTATCTCCAAAGAGTCGAAATTCCTAGGCGTCAAAATCACTCTACCGACTGCAGCGGACATATCTTCTAAGGTCACTATATCACCAAATATCTCATCTGCTATATCTCCAGAGCTCAGCATATCGTCGGGCACTTCCACTTCATTGGAATCGTTTTGGAGCTTTCCGTTTTCAAGTTGAATTAGAAAGTTAGACCAACCGATTCCACTGCTGGACGCCCTCACATTCTCAGTCAATCTGTATTTAAAGAAATGAGGTCACAGTGGGGAGGTCTTGATAGAATCGTTCAGAATTTTGGACCGTCCTGCTTTTGGCACGACAGGAGGAATTTGTCTGAAATCACCACCTAGGATAATCCAGATGCCTCCTGCCTCTTAATCCAGTTGCCTCTAGCGCGACGTAGACGACCTTTTTTTCTGAATCGAGACGTTTAGAAATACGTGTAGTTGCCGTTGTGCCAAGCAGGAGGAGGCTATACTTCCTCTGTAGATCAGCATCCCATGTTGAATTCTGAAAGCGCCTGCACGCCGCAGCACGCCGGTGACACAATTCCTTAATTCAGATGCTTCTAGGGCGGCGTAGAGAACCTGTCCTCTGAAACCAGCACCTCAGAAGACCCACCTTCTGAATGCAGAGGATCAGAAGCGCGCACAGTTGCCGCTGTGTCAAGCATGAAGAGGCTGCGCATATGGCAGATTCCTTGTTTCGCGTATAAATTTTCTTACGGCTCCCTTCTTGCTGGTTCCCCGTCCTGGTTCCGCCTCCAGGTCCCTTGTTCCTGGTCGATCTCTCCCCCCCCCCCCCTAGGAATCCTCGTTAATACTCTTCCCAATTAAGTAGCTCTCCCACGCTCACACACAACGACGGCGAGCGAACGCCCATTGCGTGGCATCGGTGTCACATCTTCTAAATCCGTACTCTCTTATTGGTAATGGATCCCCTTACTGATCCTCTTAACTGCTCCCCCGATTGCTAACTCCCTATTGGTCCCTCCTTAATGCTTCATTGATCCCCCTATCGACCCCCCCCCCTTCCCGATGATTCCTCCAAGTCGCTACCTCCTGGTCGCTGTCGATTCTCCACCCTCGAAGTTCCCCCTTATACTCTTCCCCCTTTAGTGGTTATGCTAATGGCACGAAGTCGGCGGCACGGCTTCTGAATCTGGACGCTCAGGAACGCGCGTAAGTGCTGTTGTGTCAAGCAGTGAAAGGATGCGCTTTTTATGCTGCAGCAATTCCCACGTTCAATGGGAAATTTCGACCGCGACCATCTGTGGATGATACAGCGTACCTCACTTAGGTTAGATCACTCGACCGCTCCCGCTGTGGGTGATGCAGCGTACCTCACTTAGGTTGGATCATTCGACCGCTCTCGCTATGGGTGATGCGACGTACCTAACTTAGGTTAGATCATTCGACCGCTCTCGCTGTGGGTGGTGCGGCGTACCCAACTTAGGTTAGATCATTCGACCGCTCTCGCTGTGGGTGATGCGGCGTACCTCACTTATGTTAGATCATTCGACCGCTCTCGCTGTGGGTGATGCGGCGAATGCGGCGTATCTCACTTAGATTAGATCACTCGACGGACAAACTCTTTTATATATAGGTGATGATTTCCCATCGAGGACGAGCACGAGCTAAGCCGAGCCTGTGCTGGCGACGACGTCACAGAAAACCAATATTTTCAAATTTCGCCATGTTGGGAACCATTCGATAGCGCTTTTGATGAAGAATTGAAAGGTTTTACTTAGGGTAGCGAGAATTGTAATCTGAGCGAGTAAGGGCGCGGAGAACATCGACCGTTTATGTGCTCTAAACACGCGCGGGCGTGTTTGGAGCACAACAAGTCCGTCAAGCTTGAATCCTTCCGGCAACAGCTTGTGGGTTTTGTAGTCAGCAAAATGGTATACGAGCGCTCTAAAACACAACGACGTAGCTTGAGAACGGGCAAAGTTATAGCGGTGCGAATATGCAGGTTAGGTTTGAGTGACAGGATTTTTTCCGAATTCAGTCGACCACTGCGGTGAGACCCGGAAAGCTACGATCCCGAAAATGCGAAGGTGAGCAGAGTTGTGAAGGTTCTTCACACCGACATGATCACAACTCTCCATCTTCCTATATTGTCTTAACCCAAGCTGCCGTTTTAGGGCGACGGACTTAGCGGCTGAAGCTTCTTCCGCCCTTGCTCGCCCACATTTGAGTATTCGACGCTTGCAACAATACGATTCTGTTTAGCTCGGAAAGCTCTATCGAAAAGTGTCAATCTCGACCAATTTCGGAAAAACTGATTTTTTGACAATTTTCCCCCGGGGACGAGCACGAGCTAAGCCGAGCCTGTGCTGACAGCGACGTCACAGAAAACCAATATTTTCAAATTTCGCCAACGGTTTGACTTACCAGGGAACTACCTAAAGTGTGAGTCTGAACCAGTGATCCGATGCATACGGGCTGAAGCGTCTCCCTCTCAGAAATAACAATGTGCAAGTATCTCGACCCGAGTTCTACTTTGAGCAGAATTACGTCCCGTAGAAGCTGCCCCATTCAAACGGACTAGTGAAGCAAGCGAGAAGGTTGGTATGTTATCACCCTTGAATTCATTGTTCTCTTGAATCCGTGCCTCGACGGGGGTAGTTGGCAGACTTACTAGCGGAAGGTTGGGGTTTGGGTCCTGCGTGGGACTTGTCTTTTGCATTTTCACAAACTTCATATTCATGGTAGGCGTCCATACGCTGATTGAAGAGAAGGTAAACAACAGGTTCACATGTTGCTAACCCTTATGAAGGAGAAAGGTTGGTGTCACCATAACCCGGTCTGGGATGCGCCGTGTATTCAACTCTTATGGGACATCGTTAAAGCAGGATCATGCGAACATTGCCTTTACAGTGGCTTGCGGTGTCAACCGATTGATTGTAAGAGTTTATCCTTCCGAGACAAAATGCAAAATCTGGGTGGAAAACCTGTATTTAGTCCTGGTGAGACCAGTACCAAAACCATGAGTTCTGGGTACTCTACATGTGGAATTGGACTGGTACTTTTCATGTTTCATGCTTACATAGGTGTAACGGAGATGGAGTTTTTCGGGGGCATCCCGAATTCAGGGTCACAGTGTCGGGTCCTGCCAAACCATAAAGATCTGGGTCTACCAAACCAGAAAGGTCGCGATGTCGATAACACCAATCTTTAGTCAAGAGAAGTGAATGCTGGCCGACTTCCTGTATGTGAGAGTGTTAGATAGAGTCCAGTGCCACCAAGAGCGTCGAAGAACTGGAGACGACAAAGGACGTCCGCTTCCATGCCCTCCCATTCGACTTCACTGCTCTTCCTGCGCTAACGTACCATACAACAGCAGGATGATCTAATGATCATCATCCCGCAGCGAGCAATCAAAAGGACGATGCTTGGAGTCAAGTCAAGGCCTCTCATGAGAGATTGCATGCTCTGACAGCAGAGCAGGTAAGCAACAGGTTTACGTGTCATTCAATCTTGGCCTATACCACCTGTCGTCTGCTGATCATCGGTTGCTCCAACGGCGCCAACAACGTCCTATTTCGTTCCTGTCGTCTGCCAGAACGCTCCAATGGGTCAACCTCGCTGTAGGAAAACGACCGTTCATTTAAGGCTTTTACGCAGAAGTCCGAGCGTACTGGTGTTTCTTTGAAAAATCCCTCTCCCCCCAGGATCCAGTCTGTGATCATCCTCGTCCAGCGGGTGTCTCCGAAACGCAATTCGTAGCCGGTTCACGTAATTTTCGACGGCTAGCTCATTCAGCAGTGTCTCTAGTGCTCAAACGTTAACAATGCTCCGGAGGCCCATTTGTTTGAATCGTTTGACTCCAAGCATCGTCCTTTTGATTGCTCGCTGCGGGATGATGATCATTTGATCATCCTGCTGTTGTATGGTACGTTAGCGCAGGAAGAGCAGTGGAGTCGAATGGGAGGGCATGGAGGGAGGCGGACGTCCTTTGTCTTCTCCACGAGTTCCTCGACGCTCTTGATGGCACTGGACTGTATCTAACGCTCTCACATACAGGAAGGGGAGATTGCGCCGTTTCTGGAACAGTTTACAGGATCACCTGTCACAGATGCGGTGAGAATTATATCGGCGAAACTTCTCGTCCACTCCATGTGCGCGCCAAGGAACACTTGGAGGGCAAACAAAGGTCGCGGGTTTCCATGCACTGGGTCGCCACAGGGTCAACGCCCACCACGGAGAGGACTTCGGGGTCACATTCAAAATTCTAGCGCGTGAGCCCCAAACGTCTGCGCGGAAGGCCCTTGAGGCATTTTGGGTACAGGCTACTGACCCAAAAATCAACCGGAAGGGGGAGTGCCTATATATAACCCGGGAGCTCAGGCCATACCTCCGGCTAGCATTCTAGTCAGGGTACGGTTTTCGCTAGTACCATCACCCCTGGCGATCCTTGATTAGGTGAGGTCGATTGCTGTCTCGTTCTCATCTTGTGGACGTCTAATTGGTCTCAAAATCCAGTAGGGTTGAGGAGACCCTTGGTCGAGTGATCACACTTAGGTTTGTTTCCTTTCAGGCTCTGAAGAAGGCGATCTCGCCGAAACGTAAGCCAAATAAACGCTTTTAGCAACCTCGCCCAGAGTTCAAACAGGAGCTACTACGAATACGTCTTCATAAATAGTAACGACCGAGTGTTCGAAATTTGTCTGATTGCCATGTTACTACTTGCTGATACGGTCAAACCCAATGCCCTATACCTTATGCCACTATATATCCAAGATGATAGGCCGACGATAACCTGTTTGCCGTTGTAAGTCATATTTAGATCATTTAGTGCTTTTCAGTCTAAATGATTAACGTGAGCCCCCCCCCCCCTTCCCGAACAAAATTGTAGGTTCTGTTCCTATCGCCAAGCCGTGTCGGACTGTTCGCAATTCCTCGTGGCGGGAGTTTTTCGAGTGCAACGGGAATACCGACGTCACTAGATTCCGAATGGGCAGGCTCTTAGAGTGTGTCGCTCTTAAATGCCAATTTTCGGAGTCATGAGTGATCGATTTTGGCACCCCATGTGCGCAGTACGGAATGGGTGGTACTCGCAAAACGATGTTTTTCTTTCATTTTTCAGTACTAGAGCTCACTGTTCTAGCACAGTCCTAGTGGATGGGGGAAGGGGTAGGCCATCGCTAGGAAAGCGAAATATTCTATCCTGCCGCAGGCTGTCTGTCGGAAATATATGCAAGCACAGGATGGACTGCCCCCCCCCCCCCCCACCCTCCGTCTCAATCTTGTTGCGCCCACACCGGCGAGATGAGGCTCGGGTGAATTAAAAGTTTTACGCAGTACTGGTTTGTTCCACCCCAGTAGTGGACTGTCCCTGGCCACTCCAGGTGTAACTCATGTGCCTTCTTACGAAGGCGGAAGTATAAACTGACTGTATTGTGCCGGCGTTTATCACGTCAAATTAGACATTTCAAAGACAGACATGGACACTACTGAGCAAGCTCGACGCCTTTGAAGGCAAATTTAACACCTTCCAAATACGAGCTTTTTCCTATTAAAATAGAGACCACGGAGGCGGTTAGAATAAATTTTGTTTATTCAAGAAAAAACTACTATGACTTTCTTTGAATTTTTCATTAAATTTACCTGGCGCAATTAGTATACACACTGTATGAAACTTTGTAATAATTAAGTTGTGTTTCAAAGCGAGTGTGCGTCGCAATCTCTTAGTAAATGGAAATAGGAGATCGCCTGTATAGTCGCTATCAAAAATTCTGTTTGCATGGAGTAACACAGATATAGACTACAACAAAAATAGATATATTAGGTTGGCAACTAAATTCGTGGACTCACTCGAAGTCACATCTTTTATCAGAGGTTATTGGGTTGTTTGTGCAAGAATTCTCTTGCTCTTTTCACTATTTGAAACCAATTGGTCTGCGCTTCTCGACACTACTTTGTTTGTCCTGACATTCCGATTTAGTGGGAAGCTTTTCAGTCTGAAGTGAAGGGACACAAAGACACTATTCGCGAACGCCTTCTTTATGAGTACCAGCTCGGCCACTCTGCAGCTGAGCCCGACAGAACATTAGGGCAGCAGTAGGAGATGAAGTTTTCCAACGAATGACAGTGTTCAAATGGTCCAAGAGGTTTCGTGAGGGCAACGTTGGCACTGAAGACAAGTGACGCACCGGACGACCCATCGCCCTCGATCGTCGAGCTGTAATAAGCGCCATCGAAGGAAATCCGAGCTTGACAACGTTGGCACTCGTCTTTAGAAGCCACATACCTTTAGTTAGAAGATTCGGCACAGCGCTGGCTTTTCCGCAAAGCTCGGTAAATGGGTGCCTCACGACTTGACTCTATCGCAGAGGAACAAACGTCTGGATGCCGCGAAAGAATTGTTGGATCATCACAAGGAGGAACCATTTCTCCACCGATTGCTAGCATGTGATGAAAATTGGATTCCACTGGATGATCGCCAGCGCTCTAATCAGTAGCTTAGAGTGAAACAGAAGCCGCTGCCAACGCCTAAGCCTGACCCCATCAGAGCAAGTTGATGCTCTCCGTTTGGTAGTATCGGGGAGGTGTTATCTTCTGGGAACTCATCGAGAGCAGTTCCAGCATTGATGTCGAAGTATAATACTCTTCTCAACTTGACTGCGTGCAGGCCGAACCCCTCAAGAATCGGTTCCGACAGCTCTTCAGTAGTGGCATTACCCTTCAGCAGGATAACGCCAGACCACACGTCGCGAACCAGACTCTTCAAAAAATCTAAGACCTTGGCTGGGAGCGTCGAACTCATTCCACCTTACAGCACAGACTGTGCGCCGAGTGACTTCCACCTTTTTCGTTCGCTGCAGCACTCCTTGGCTGGAAGACGATTTACCAATGTGGACCAGGTCAAAATTCACCTCCACCGATTTTGCGCCTTAAAACCACAAGAATTCTACAGTCGTGGGATCGACCAGCCACCTGATAAATGGAAAGCGGTTCTGCGTTCCAACGGATCTTACTTCGATTAAAGGTTGTTATTAGTTATTTGTTAATAAACACCTTTGTTGAAGGTTCTTGAGAGTCCATGAATTTAGTTGCCAACCTAATAAATTGTTAGCTGCATTTTGAGCACCTTTGTCTCGTTTAAAACATTTACTAAAGTATTAAACAGGTAGAGCTTCTATCCAAATAAATGTTTTGGAAGATAAAACCTTAGAAGAACTCGTTGTTCTCACAACTCCGAGTAAACAGCATTTACACCATTAATCAAATCAGCCTGTCAACACACTGGATGGGTGCATGGCGCAATCCCTAGCATAACACCTTCGCTTAAGATTTTCACTTCTCAGCGCTTTAAAATGAGCATAGAAACCTATCGGTGGGTAAATGATGAAAATTTTTTACCATTCAGGCGAACGAAACTTTTGGAGCACCCTGCATAACGGTAATGAATCACAGCATATCTTATGGGTGAGAACGTCCTTGAAAAGCCTAAACGGTCTTAGTCGCCAATTTGGGCAGCATTTGAAGGTGTGGATGCGAAACCCAATCAGGTCGCATCGAGTGGGCCTGCCAGTCAGAGGTGATGTACGATCGATGCCCTGATTGGCCAGTGCGTATTCGGTCAGCGCTCTGATTGGTGAATACACGCATGGGCGTGTGATAGCGCAGTAGGAGAAAACGCCAATTGTCGTGTGTATTCCGATTCAAGGTTTATGGTTCGGATTTCCCGCCAACGCCAAGCAAGCCTTCCATTTCTCCGTGGTCGATAAATCGATACCAAACTCTTATGGGAAGGATAAATCACGGCTTTGTTATCGGCTGGTCACCGTAAGTCATTGTATGCGCATTTAAATTGCCTCCACAATATCCCGTAAAGTACATAGAACGCATGGCGCATCTTAAGGAGTGATTGATTAACGCCGTCTGTTACACGACTTCTCTTCTGACTTTAAGTTAGACAACTTTTTAAGTCCGCGCTTTACACTGCAGCTGGTCCTCGGAAGGACGACTTTCTTTCCTCCTGTAACGCGTGAATCCTGTCCAAACCACTGCTAAAACTCTCCAACTATTCAGAATGACGTTGGTCGAGCATTCAAACGATTAAGGTGCCTCTACTTACTTCAATTGACTGTATTAGCAAACAAGGTCTAGTGGACACAACATCCTCGGAAATTTCTATAAAGCTGAGCTTTTTTCGCCAGCCTAGCAGTGCTATCTATATATGGCCTTTAGTAGGTTTTACTTACTCGTAGTACAATAGAAAGCTCTTTGATAACAATTACAGGGCGGCCCGTGAGCTTTGCAACAAAATTAGGCAACTTTTTTAGAAGACTTTCTTCAATTTTACAGCATAACATATTAACAGCTATGTAGTGCTATACTCTTTTCAATTATCACGGTTGTAGCTATTCATAGTACAATAGAAAGTAATGTTCTAAGACTAAAGGCTTTTGCTCCTGATCCGCAACGGGATACTCCCATTCCGAAGTGGCTAAATTTCCGAAGATTGGTGGTTGAACATTCTGTGTTATGTTAGGGTATAGGCCATTTCAGGATCATTCAAGAGCGAACATTAGATGAATGAATCTAAGCTACGGTTGAAGAACGCTATTAGTTTGCCCATCATACGCAACAAAGCAACGAAGTGAAACAAATTGTATATTTAGTCGTGGGCGTAACGTATTATTATGCAATGTTCAGTAGTTTTTTAAAGAACTGCAAGAACGGCTCTACAAGATCGCAAGCGTAGCAAGGATTCAACTGTGAGAAGGAGAGAATAGGAGAGAAGGAAAAAATTTAGCGTAGCTACTGTGCGTCGCACAAACTAGTTATTCAGCCGTCGCTTCCTTTGATGAAAAATTTAAAATGGAAATTTTGGAAATGTGCCTCTTTAACAATCAGTACTAGTACACATTTCGCTAATACGATTCAGTGTTCTCGTTGAAAAAAACTGAAAAAGCTGTATGCCTCAAGGGTGGCCCACTGCGGTACTGTTTTCTATGATGAAACGCCTTTTCTAGCTGAAAGGATTTCCAGCGATCAAATTCATGGTAAACATTGGTGATCAGGGGCCAGATTCATCAACCACTTACCGGCCGGCAACGGTAAAAGGTACCGCCAAAACCCCATGATAAGACATTCATTAATATGCGGTGTGGTAACTTTGGGGTCAAACTCTCTGTGTTGGTTACTACGTAGGCCGGTATGGTGAATCCGGCGGTATCGTTGATGAATCTGACCCCAGTCAAAACTCATCAACAAGACAAAATGTGGAAGCGATCTTAATGTGGTGGTGGAGACAAGCTTGTATTTTTATATAAAACAAGTTAAATTCAGCACCGAGGAACTCGATGGTGCCAGTGCCATCGCAACAGTTCCACTTTTTGTCCAACCTGTTCGCTTTTTTCTATACATTTGCTCAAGCGTGGAGCGGTTGGTACAGGGATAATTTGCCGTTACCGAATGTTTTGTTGCCATCAAAACTCTTGCGCAAGGCGAATTCGCTTTTTTACTTGGTGCAGAACCGATTTCTATGTTGAATGTGGCATTCGGGTGCTCCACTTGACTCTACTAGAGCTACGAACGAGCTCTTCTTTGTTCTTCCTACTAAATGGAAAAACACCTGATACATATAACGCAGTTATGTATGAAGCAAGTCATGATCTAAAAAACGGCACGCTATACTCTGCATTGAAGGGCCGGCTTCAAAGTGCACGGGACGAGACAAAGGCCTTTGCTTAATACAGTACAGGGACAGCTAGAGAACTACAACTTGAACTATTATACTTAGTGTGAAACGCTACGAGATCGACGAAGTCCCGCCATAAAATTGTTGCTCAGTTTTGGCTTCAAGGCCCTTTTCAATTAACGCCAACTGCACGTGGTTTTAGGACTGCCTCTAAGTCTTCATCATAAGGATTAAAAAATAATAAAAGATGGCCTTAATCCACTCCTTATCGGAATGTGACATGCATTCTAATTCTATGAGATGTCGTCGAGGCAATTTGAATGAGTATTTGTCCCATACAATGACTTGCGAAGGTCAGACGATGATTTATTCTTCCCAGACTAGCCTAATACCAATACACCGACCGCGGAATGAGGCAAGGGTTCGTTGGCCTGGTCGGATAAGTGTACATCTTTGGCGGTTAACGAATTGACGATGTTTTCCGTTAAAATTTGGCCTAACGACTTAACGGAATAACGGATTTTTCAGAAATTGCCATGGATTGAAGATCTATCGACACATTTGCTGATCTGCGGATGTTTTTCGAACTTCTCTACCCGTCATCAGACCCCTTTTTCATATTTTTCGCCTTCACGCCGAGGAGGCATACCGTTTCGCTTCTGCGTCCAGTTTGAAACTGAGTAGGGTCTCGCACTTTATACTCAAGATGGTGACTCGGCGCTTCTTTGCCATAAGGACTTTCGTTACGGAAGTAATCGGCAGAGGTTTGAGGTCGTCAGTTATTTTGATGCAGTTTTTTGTGACTCAACAAGCATAGTTCCACTACTCTATTTCTAGCGGCGTTTCTTCGCGACCGCCCTCGAGGTCTCGGGCTTCTGCAGCTTCCGACCGGAATGACGGATGAGCGTTCAGCTCCATTCCTTCCAAACCTACACATACATGGTGGGAGACTAGGTAAGGTAACACTACACCTCCAGGGCATTGCTCCATCTTCGCGACGACAGCACACTGGGGAGGAAGTCTCCGTTGAGTTGGTGCAATATCTGTCCTACCCCCTATTCCTAGAGCCTGCCTTCTTAGCGATATAACTCCATTGGCACATTAATGATGGTCTTATTATAAGGAATAAGAGAATGGTCTATGAAGTGGGAGCTTTTCATTGCGGCTGAGAAGACCTTTGTTTTGTCTAAGGGAATCTTTCCTCTGCTTCTTTCAACTGCACATTGGGTTTAAATAAAGTCGATGAAGTGCGGGACCTAGGGTTTCTGATCAACTCCAAACTTGATTTTTCTTCCCATATCAGGTTTCTTGTCAATAAGGCTACGACTCGAACGTTTAACCTTTTCAAAACTCTTAGGTCTACAAACCCAAATATTTGGATCAAAGCCTACAAAATCTAAATTCGCTCCATCCTTGAACACGGCACTACAGTTTTCAATCCGTCAAAACTAAAGGACATCACTTTATTAAAAAGCGTGCAGAACAATTTCACCCGCAAAATTTTTATCAGGTGCTTTGGTCTTGACTACGCCGCAATTCCTAATGGAGCATCTAGGGCTAATCAGTTAGGTTTGTCCTCCCTCAAGTACAGAAGAATCAAAGATGACATGGTCATGATGTTCAAGATCCTTAAGGGTATTGTCAATGTTCCGTTGCACCAGTTCTTCGTTTTCACGTCCAGTCGGACTAGAAATGGTGGCCTTAGACTAGCGGGGCCGGTTGCAAAAAGTAAGGCTAGGATCAGCTTCTTTTCTAACAGAACTATTCGACTCTTCCTCCCCCTTCTAAAAGAGAACGCTCTTCAAATGTCGCTCAAAGGTTTCAAAAGCTTTCTTGACCGTCGACTCAAAGGAGATCAATCACTTTTTCCATGAAATTCATCATTTTGTTCTGTTTGCTCACACTTTTTACTTTTTTTAAGTGGTACGGTTTCAAGGTTGTACTGTGTTTTGTTGGTCTTTTAATATAAGGTTTACGTGTCATTATCACGTCTCCAATAAATAAATAAATAAATAAATAAATAAATAAATAAATTATTTTTAGACTGGCGAAAAACCAGCGTCAGTTCCGGACGTTCTCTTCCAGGACAAATGGCTGTATGCAGTGGAAGGTGAGAGGGTCCCATGTCACGGCCTTTTTCACTCTTCTGAATGGCTTTCAGGTCCGCATTCAACCCTTTCACTCACGCCGTTGCAGCGACGTTCAATGAGGATCTTTCGGATTCGTGGGGCTCAGGATTCGCCGTGAATGTAAGCACAAGCCACCAAGAACTTCAGCACATCTAAAGCAGCCTTCTGAGCCGAGAACTGACGCAGCTCTTTTACAGGGTGTGAACAACTTCAATCTTCAAGTACGACGCAACTTCGATCAGTACGCGGACGCACCTCTCGACCGTAACGACGGGATGTATCAGCCGTTTTTGACGACAGGCACCGTCGGCGGGGATTACGACCTGAGCAAAATCCGAGAAGTGGCTGGTAGATTCCCGATTTTTAGACTGATGCGACGAAGTATCTTCCACTAGTCTTGAGTTTCTAGGTCACCTTGACCTGCCAATAGTCGGAGTGAATGAGCTGTTCGACTTCGACGGTAGAATCATGCTCAAAGGTGCGATATTTTTTTAAAAATTTTCTCCGTTGAGTTGGTGCAATGTCTGTTCATCATTAATTTTTTAAGCCGTAATCGTTACCTTTTCTGAATGATGGATTATCTTTTGTTCTCATATAAAATGTAAAAAAGGTAAAAAAGGGTATATGGATGCACTTCTTGGGATCTTAAGATATTTTCGATCTACCTCTCCTTGTCCGGAGGACCACCTTGAAGATGCACTTGCGTCCTTACTCTCATGCCATACGACTGCATTGCCTAAGCTGTCCAACATCATGTTGCAGCTAATAGGGCCTTCGGTGAAACTTAGAGAGGACGACTGTTGGACAAAACTACCTGTACCCACTCCCTTTTGGGATAGATCCGAAATTTCTTCTTTTAGCCAAATGTCTGCAATTCCTAAGTGTAGCTGGAAGAATACGTGAATGATGGTGATATTCTCCTTCAGGAGGCGGCAACGGTATTCTGAACAGTGCGATGGAGTTCCCGCTGACGCTGTCCGACCCGAACAAGCGTGCGCCGTACACCTTCAAATACCTCCACTTCATGGCGGATCGACACATGCAGTATGGCCATGTGGTGCCGAACATGAATCTGTTCACCGTCGGAAAGGACAAGATCATGAGTCGACTGTCTCAGAACACCCTCAACCCCACTATGGTTGGGTAGATCACTTGTGCTTTCAGAAGTGTTGCTTGTTCGAATTACTGTTCTCAATATCCTCCTCAGAATCGCTGAAAATTGGGCACAGAATTCTGCTGCACTCTTGAAAATTTAAATGCCGAGTACATGTCTTGAATGTGTACAGCATTGTAAGGAGTGGAACGTCGGCTGATCATAGCCAATCGAAAGACCGACCGAACGCGCGCTGGCCGATCAAGTCACCTATCTCTCTGACTGGCACGAGCATGTGTTGCCGCCCGATTGGCTGGTTGTTCCACATTCTCACCTCTCAATACTTCCCACATTCGCCACTAGTACCGTGGCAGTTAACGGCATGTTACTTGTCAAGATTGCGCCGCGCTCTTGTCCGATACGTCGCGAGGCCTATTTGACTAATACTGTAAACTCTGTTCACTTGCTTTCTTGAGCTGATCTTCTTTAGACCTTCTGTTTAATCAATAGCTTAGTTTTATTGATTGATTAGGCTGTCAGAGCACGCAAATAGCATTTACACTATTAACCAAATCAGCTTTGCGGCATGCTGGCTGGGTGCATGGCGCGGTCCTTGTGTACTACACCTATAAGATTTTCGCCTTTCAGCACTTTAAAAAGAGCATAGAAACCTGTCTGTAGCTAAATAGTGAGAAATTGATTGCCATTTAGCTAAACGGTCAGAATTTTATGGAAATTCGAACAGTGCAAACATTTTTGGGGAGTATATCTTCTGGGTGATACCGTCCTTGAAAATTGTCAACGGTCCTTCTCGCGAATGTGGTCAGCACTGCAAGGTGGGAATGCGCAAGCCGATCAGGCTGCATCGAATGGGCGTGCCATTTAGAGACGGTGTTCGATTGGTGCCCTGATTTGTCAGCGCTCGTTCACTAACTGTTGTGTCGGAAGAGGCGCCGGTTCTCGTGTGCACCCCAAATGGGCGCACAGTATTACCAAGCGTTCCATCCTTATAGGGGTCGTAAAGTTGGCACCAGAGATGTAAACCCTTCGAAATAGCCGGCGCTTTCATTGGCTGACCACCGAAAGTGTTTATATCGACCTAGTGTGCATTGGAATCGCCTCTGTGAAATGTTGCATGGAAGCAGAGTGTGTGGCGCATTCCACAGTGATTGATTAACACCTATCCTTGTCCCCATTTCCCGTTATTATCTCTTAGCTACAGTCATGCATTTACTCAATACATCGCGATGTTTTATTGATTGTTAGCGTGAAAACCATGCACCTAGAGTTTTCAAATCTAGAAAAGTGCGATTTTTTGCGCATCTGCCATAATTTTATTTAAGCAGCAATTTGCCTTATTCAGCCAGTGTTGCTTCTAAAATTTGAACCCAACCCCTTGTTTCGAAGTGAACACAAAACTGATTATCCGAATTTTTCTGTTTTGTAATGGCAAAGAATTATGAATTAACCATGATTTGGTAGGAAATCCGCCCACACAAAGTCAGTCCCCCTCACGGTATCGAAAAAACGATCATGTTATTGACGATGCGACCAGTGGTGGTAGAATCAGTGGCAGATAGATGACCGATCGTGGCTTAACCCATAATTCATCCCTTATATCTTTGAGACCGTTTGCGCCAGGAAACTTGTTCCTTGGTGAAAAAAGTTATTCAGCTATTGACTGAAGCAATATTTGTGGCTCACCGCTTTATAATCTATTTCAGACAACTAAGATTAAAAGAAGTTCCGAAAAATTCAAGCCTAAACATTTTGTATTTTTCAGCAAGGTATCTAAAAAGATGACTACAATCTTTGAACGATCATAAAACTTTCCGCGATTTTAGCTGCAACTACGTGCTAACTGTTTGGATTAGTCGCACCTCGAAAACCGTGTTATAAGTACAGGGGCCGTATTCATCAACGACTTACAGCAATTTAACGGAGAAAATACAGCCGAAATTCCTGATAGCACTGCCTATCAAGTGAAATGTTTCACCATATTGCTTGATAAGCCGATAAGGTGCATCTCGAAGTGTCGACAAGGAATATGTAGCGAAAACACCGTACTGCAGCATACTCAATAAAAACTATCGGATAGCGTTTCTCCACGGAAATTCTATACTAGGGTAAAAGTGCTAAACCCGGCAGCTTTGGAATTGAACCCTAAGTATCATGACATAAGGCAGCTCCCCCTACCGTTGCGCCACCAAGGAAATGCCGCAACATCCTTAATCCTCCGCGGTAAGCTCGACCCTGCGAACCCTTAACCGCTAAAATTTTCGGTGCCTCCTACTCGTTCGCCTCAAGGGCTGGGCAAAAACAAAACATGTTTTCGTACTATACGGAGGATGTAGATTTTTCCCATAGTATCAGTTCTCGCCTTTCCGACGTACCGTTGTCAGTGTTTATACCCATCAGTTGTCAGTTTTTTACTATTTATTCGTTGTGATCAGATTCAGTTTTGCTCATGTATTATGGCTGCACGTAAAGATTGCTTTACTTTGTTGACTCATTTGTTTCGGTGGATTGTAATAAATAATTTCACGGCTAAGGTTCGCACATATAGTACCATCCTTCATCTGAGGGGGTGGAAAACACGACTGAGAAGATAGTGTCACGATGCAACGACATGAAATTGATTGATATTGAATGTTGCCAAGAAGAAACTAATAACTATTGGGAGCAATACGTGGAAAAGCGAAGAAGATGGACTTCTGGAGAGCTCAACTGCTTTTACACCGCATCATTTTAGGCTACATAGTTCAAGGACTAGAATTCGATAGGCCTATAATTAGGAAGAACACGATTCCGGCTTCCCTCAAACATACGCTAAGGCCTCCATTGCGATCTAGCCCAAAACACAAGCTGCGGCATTGAATTGGTCTCAGGTTTCGCCTTAAATCAAAACTGCCTTCGGCTTTTATTGGCATGGGTGACACAGGGTGACGACCTCGGCTTAGACTTTATCTATGGCATCCACTTCACCGTTTTCGTCAGTTGCCTCTTTCTGTATACAATAGGGTTAATCATCGAGCATCGATTAAGGCCGATCGGCTTACACTTGGACAACGATTTCATTTTACGTCTCGAATTTGGGATTGGGTCTGAATCTCGGCTTCGGCTTCGGCTTCGGCTTAGGCTTCGGATTCAGGGTTGAACCTCGATTTCGGCTTAGGCTTAGGCTTCGGATTCGGGGTTGGGTCTCGATTTCGGCTTAGGCTTAGGCTTCGGATTCAGGCTTGGACCTCGATTTCGGCTTAGGCTTAGGCTTCGGATTCTGGGTTGGACCTCGATTTCGGCTTAGGCTTAGGCTTCGGATTCGGAGTTGGATATCGATTTCGGCTTAGGCTTAGGCTTCGGCTTCGGAGTTGGACCTCGATTTCGGCTTAAGCTTCGGCTTCGGAGTTGGACCTCGATTGCGGCTTAGGCTTCGGATTCGGGGTTGGGCCTCGATTTCGGCTTAGGGTAAGGCTTTGGGTTCGGGGTTGGACGGAGGATGTAGATTTTTCCTATAGTATCAGTTCTCGCCCTTCCAACGTACCGTTGAGACAGTTCCCTTGTCAGTGTTTACTGTTGTTTACTGTTTATCAGTTGCCAGTTTTTTACTACTTATTCGTTGTGATCAGATTCAGTTTTGCTCATGTATTATGGCTGCACGTAAAGATTGCTTTACTTTGTTGACTGTTCGTGTTCACTAAAGATTGCTTTAATTTGTTGTTTCGGTGGATTGTAATAAATAATTTCACGGCTAAGGTTCGCACATATAGTACCATCCTTCATCTGAGGGGGTGGAAAACACGACAGGGAAGACAGCGTCATGACGCAACGACATGAAATTGATTGATATTGAATGTTGTCAAGAAGAAACTAATAACTGTTGGGAGCAATTCGTGGAAAAACGAAGAAGATGGACTCTGGAGAGCTCAACTGCTTTTACACCGCATCATTTTAGGCTACATAGTTCAAGGACTAGAATTCGATAGGCCTATAATTAGGAAGAACACGATTCCGGCTTCCCTCAAACATACGCTAAGGCCTCCATTGCGATCTAGCCCAAAACACAAGCTGCGGCATTGAATTGGTCTCAGGTTTCGCCTTAAATCAAAACTGCCTTCGGCTTTTATTGGCATGGGTGACACAGGGTGACGACCTCGGCTTAGACTTTATCTATGGCATCCACTTCACCGTTTTCGTCAGTTGCCTCTTTCTGTATACAATAGGGTTAATCATCGAGCATCGATTAAGGCCGATCGGCTTACACTTGGACAACGATTTCATTTTACGTCTCGAATTTGGGATTGGGTCTGAATCTCGGCTTCGGCTTCGGCTTCGGCTTAGGCTTCGGATTCAGGGTTGAACCTCGATTTCGGCTTAGGCTTAGGCTTCGGATTCGGGGTTGGGTCTCGATTTCGGCTTAGGCTTAGGCTTCGGATTCAGGCTTGGACCTCGATTTCGGCTTAGGCTTAGGCTTCGGATTCTGGGTTGGACCTCGATTTCGGCTTAGGCTTAGGCTTCGGATTCGGAGTTGGATATCGATTTCGGCTTAGGCTTGGCTTCGGCTTCGGAGTTGGACCTCGATTTCGGCTTAAGCTTCGGCTTCGGAGTTGGACCTCGATTGCGGCTTAGGCTTCGGATTCGGGGTTGGGCCTCGATTTCGGCTTAGGGTAAGGCTTTGGGTTCGGGGTTGGACGGAGGATGTAGATTTTTCCTATAGTATCAGTTCTCGCCCTTCCAACGTACCGTTGAGACAGTTCCCTTGTCAGTGTTTACTGTTGTTTACTGTTTATCAGTTGCCAGTTTTTTACTACTTATTCGTTGTGATCAGATTCAGTTTTGCTCATGTATTATGGCTGCACGTAACGATTGCTTTACTTTGTTGACTGTTCGTGTTCACTAAAGATTGCTTTAATTTGTTGTTTCGGTGGATTGTAATAAATAATTTCACGGCTAAGGTTCGCACATATAGTACCATCCTTCATCTGAGGGGGTGGAAAACACGACAGGGAAGACAGCGTCATGACGCAACGACATGAAATTGATTGATATTGAATGTTGTCAAGAAGAAACTAATAACTGTTGGGAGCAATTCGTGGAAAAACGAAGAAGATGGACTCTGGAGAGCTCAACTGCTTTTACACCGCATCATTTTAGGCTACATAGTTCAAGGACTAGAATTCGATAGGCCTATAATTAGGAAGAACACGATTCCGGCTTCCCTCAAACATACGCTAAGGCCTCCATTGCGATCTAGCCCAAAACACAAGCTGCGGCATTGAATTGGTCTCAGGTTTCGCCTTAAATCAAAACTGCCTTCGGCTTTTATTGGCATGGGTGACACAGGGTGACGACCTCGGCTTAGACTTTATCTATGGCATCCACTTCACCGTTTTCGTCAGTTACCTCTTTCTGTATACAATAGGGTTAATCATCGAGCATCGATTAAGGCCGATCGGCTTACACTTGGACAACGATTTCATTTTACGTCTCGAATTTGGGATTGGGTCTGAATCTCGGCTTCGGCTTCGGCTTCGGCTTAGGCTTCGGATTCAGGGTTGAACCTCGATTTCGGCTTAGGCTTAGGCTTCGGATTCGGGGTTGGGTCTCGATTTCGGCTTAGGCTTAGGCTTCGGATTCAGGCTTGGACCTCGATTTCGGCTTAGGCTTAGGCTTCGGATTCTGGGTTGGACCTCGATTTCGGCTTAGGCTTAGGCTTCGGATTCGGAGTTGGATATCGATTTCGGCTTAGGCTTAGGCTTCGGCTTCGGAGTTGGACCTCGATTTCGGCTTAAGCTTCGGCTTCGGAGTTGGACCTCGATTGCGGCTTAGGCTTCGGATTCGGGGTTGGGCCTCGATTTCGGCTTAGGGTAAGGCTTTGGGTTCGGGGTTGGACGGAGGATGTAGATTTTTCCTATAGTATCAGTTCTCGCCCTTCCAACGTACCGTTGAGACAGTTCCCTTGTCAGTGTTTACTGTTGTTTACTGTTTATCAGTTGCCAGTTTTTTACTACTTATTCGTTGTGATCAGATTCAGTTTTGCTCATGTATTATGGCTGCACGTAAAGATTGCTTTACTTTGTTGACTGTTCGTGTTCACTAAAGATTGCTTTAATTTGTTGTTTCGGTGGATTGTAATAAATAATTTCACGGCTAAGGTTCGCACATATAGTACCATCCTTCATCTGAGGGGGTGGAAAACACGACAGGGAAGACAGCGTCATGACGCAACGACATGAAATTGATTGATATTGAATGTTGTCAAGAAGAAACTAATAACTGTTGGGAGCAATTCGTGGAAAAACGAAGAAGATGGACTCTGGAGAGCTCAACTGCTTTTACACCGCATCATTTTAGGCTACATAGTTCAAGGACTAGAATTCGATAGGCCTAGAAGAAGAACACGGCTTCCCTCAAACGGCTTCCCTCAAACATACGCTTAGGCCTCCATTGCGATCTCAAAACACAAACTGCGGCATTGAATTGGCCTGGTTTCCCCTTAAATCTAAACTGCCTTCGGCTTTTATAGGCATGGGCGACACAGGGTGACGACCTCGGCATAAACTTTATATATGGCATCGACTTCACCGCTTTCGTCAGTTGCCTCTTTCTGTATACAATAGGGTTGATCATCTAGCATCGAGTTAGGCCTAGGCCTCTACAATCGGCTTACACTTGGACAACGATTTCATTTGGGATCTCGGATTTCATTCGGATTCGGAGTTAGGCTTAGGCTTCGGATTCGGAGTTAGGCTTAGGCTTCGGATTCGGAGTTAGGCTTAGGCTTCGGATTCGGAGTTAGGCTTAGGCTTCGGATTCGGAGTTAGGCTTAGGCTTCGGATTCGGAGTTAGGCTTAGGCTTCGGATTCGGAGTTAGGCTTAGGCTTCGGATTCGGAGTTAGGCTTAGGCTTCGGATTCGGAGTTAGGCTTAGGCTTCGGATTCGGAGTTAGGCTTAGGCTTCGGATTCGGAGTTAGGCTTAGGCTTCGGATTCGGAGTTAGGCTTAGGCTTCGGATTCGGAGTTAGGCTTAGGCTTCGGATTCGGAGTTAGGCTTAGGCTTCGGATTCGGAGTTAGGCTTAGGCTTCGGATTCGGAGTTAGGCTTAGGCTTCGGATTCGGAGTTAGGCTTAGGCTTCGGATTCGGAGTTAGGCTTAGGCTTCGGATTCGGAGTTAGGCTTAGGCTTCGGATTCGGAGTTAGGCTTAGGCTTCGGATTCGGAGTTAGGCTTAGGCTTCGGATTCGGAGTTAGGCTTAGGCTTCGGATTCGGAGTTAGGCTTAGGCTTCGGATTCGGAGTTAGGCTTAGGCTTCGGATTCGGAGTTAGGCTTAGGCTTCGGATTCGGAGTTAGGCTTAGGCTTCGGATTCGGAGTTAGGCTTAGGCTTCGGATTCGGAGTTAGGCTTAGGCTTCGGATTCGGAGTTAGGCTTAGGCTTCGGATTCGGAGTTAGGCTTAGGCTTCGGATTCGGAGTTAGGCTTAGGCTTCGGATTCGGAGTTAGGCTTAGGCTTCGGATTCGGAGTTAGGCTTAGGCTTCGGATTCGGAGTTAGGCTTAGGCTTCGGATTCGGAGTTAGGCTTAGGCTTCGGATTCGGAGTTAGGCTTAGGCTTCGGATTCGGAGTTAGGCTTAGGCTTCGGATTCGGAGTTAGGCTTAGGCTTCGGATTCGGAGTTAGGCTTAGGCTTCGGATTCGGAGTTAGGCTTAGGCTTCGGATTCGGAGTTAGGCTTAGGCTTCGGATTCGGAGTTAGGCTTAGGCTTAGGCTTAGGCTTAGGCTTAGGCTTAGGCTTAGGCTTAGGCTTAGGCTTAGGCTTAGGCTTAGGCTTAGGCTTAGGCTTAGGCTTAGGCTTAGGCTTAGGCTTAGGCTTAGGCTTAGGCTTAGGCTTAGGCTTAGGCTTAGGCTTAGGCTTAGGCTTAGGCTTAGGCTTAGGCTTAGGCTTAGGCTTAGGCTTAGGCTTAGGCTTAGGCTTAGGCTTAGGCTTAGGCTTAGGCTTAGGCTTAGGCTTAGGCTTAGGCTTAGGCTTAGGCTTAGGCTTAGGCTTAGGCTTAGGCTTAGGCTTAGGCTTAGGCTTAGGCTTAGGCTTAGGCTTAGGCTTAGGCTTAGGCTTAGGCTTAGGCTTAGGCTTAGGCTTAGGCTTAGGCTTAGGCTTAGGCTTAGGCTTAGGCTTAGGCTTAGGCTTAGGCTTAGGCTTAGGCTTAGGCTTAGGCTTAGGCTTAGGCTTAGGCTTAGGCTTAGGCTTAGGCTTAGGCTTAGGCTTAGGCTTAGGCTTAGGCTTAGGCTTAGGCTTAGGCTTAGGCTTAGGCTTAGGCTTAGGCTTAGGCTTAGGCTTAGGCTTAGGCTTAGGCTTAGGCTTAGGCTTAGGCTTAGGCTTAGGCTTAGGCTTAGGCTTAGGCTTAGGCTTAGGCTTAGGCTTAGGCTTAGGCTTAGGCTTAGGCTTAGGCTTAGGCTTAGGCTTAGGCTTAGGCTTAGGCTTAGGCTTAGGCTTAGGCTTAGGCTTAGGCTTAGGCTTAGGCTTAGGCTTAGGCTTAGGCTTAGGCTTAGGCTTAGGCTTAGGCTTAGGCTTAGGCTTAGGCTTAGGCTTAGGCTTAGGCTTAGGCTTAGGCTTAGGCTTAGGCTTAGGCTTAGGCTTAGGCTTAGGCTTAGGCTTAGGCTTAGGCTTAGGCTTAGGCTTAGGCTTAGGCTTAGGCTTAGGCTTAGGCTTAGGCTTAGGCTTAGGCTTAGGCTTAGGCTTAGGCTTAGGCTTAGGCTTAGGCTTAGGCTTAGGCTTAGGCTTAGGCTTAGGCTTAGGCTTAGGCTTAGGCTTAGGCTTAGGCTTAGGCTTAGGCTTAGGCTTAGGCTTAGGCTTAGGCTTAGGCTTAGGCTTAGGCTTAGGCTTAGGCTTAGGCTTAGGCTTAGGCTTAGGCTTAGGCTTAGGCTTAGGCTTAGGCTTAGGCTTAGGCTTAGGCTTAGGCTTAGGCTTAGGCTTAGGCTTAGGCTTAGGCTTAGGCTTAGGCTTAGGCTTAGGCTTAGGCTTAGGCTTAGGCTTAGGCTTAGGCTTAGGCTTAGGCTTAGGCTTAGGCTTAGGCTTAGGCTTAGGCTTAGGCTTAGGCTTAGGCTTAGGCTTAGGCTTAGGCTTAGGCTTAGGCTTAGGCTTAGGCTTAGGCTTAGGCTTAGGCTTAGGCTTAGGCTTAGGCTTAGGCTTAGGCTTAGGCTTAGGCTTAGGCTTAGGCTTAGGCTTAGGCTTAGGCTTAGGCTTAGGCTTAGGCTTAGGCTTAGGCTTAGGCTTAGGCTTAGGCTTAGGCTTAGGCTTAGGCTTAGGCTTAGGCTTAGGCTTAGGCTTAGGCTTAGGCTTAGGCTTAGGCTTAGGCTTAGGCTTAGGCTTAGGCTTAGGCTTAGGCTTAGGCTTAGGCTTAGGCTTAGGCTTAGGCTTAGGCTTAGGCTTAGGCTTAGGCTTAGGCTTAGGCTTAGGCTTAGGCTTAGGCTTAGGCTTAGGCTTAGGCTTAGGCTTAGGCTTAGGCTTAGGCTTAGGCTTAGGCTTAGGCTTAGGCTTAGGCTTAGGCTTAGGCTTAGGCTTAGGCTTAGGCTTAGGCTTAGGCTTAGGCTTAGGCTTAGGCTTAGGCTTAGGCTTAGGCTTAGGCTTAGGCTTAGGCTTAGGCTTAGGCTTAGGCTTAGGCTTAGGCTTAGGCTTAGGCTTAGGCTTAGGCTTAGGCTTAGGCTTAGGCTTAGGCTTAGGCTTAGGCTTAGGCTTAGGCTTAGGCTTAGGCTTAGGCTTAGGCTTAGGCTTAGGCTTAGGCTTAGGCTTAGGCTTAGGCTTAGGCTTAGGCTTAGGCTTAGGCTTAGGCTTAGGCTTAGGCTTAGGCTTAGGCTTAGGCTTAGGCTTAGGCTTAGGCTTAGGCTTAGGCTTAGGCTTAGGCTTAGGCTTAGGCTTAGGCTTAGGCTTAGGCTTAGGCTTAGGCTTAGGCTTAGGCTTAGGCTTAGGCTTAGGCTTAGGCTTAGGCTTAGGCTTAGGCTTAGGCTTAGGCTTAGGCTTAGGCTTAGGCTTAGGCTTAGGCTTAGGCTTAGGCTTAGGCTTAGGCTTAGGCTTAGGCTTAGGCTTAGGCTTAGGCTTAGGCTTAGGCTTAGGCTTAGGCTTAGGCTTAGGCTTAGGCTTAGGCTTAGGCTTAGGCTTAGGCTTAGGCTTAGGCTTAGGCTTAGGCTTAGGCTTAGGCTTAGGCTTAGGCTTAGGCTTAGGCTTAGGCTTAGGCTTAGGCTTAGGCTTAGGCTTAGGCTTAGGCTTAGGCTTAGGCTTAGGCTTAGGCTTAGGCTTAGGCTTAGGCTTAGGCTTAGGCTTAGGCTTAGGCTTAGGCTTAGGCTTAGGCTTAGGCTTAGGCTTAGGCTTAGGCTTAGGCTTAGGCTTAGGCTTAGGCTTAGGCTTAGGCTTAGGCTTAGGCTTAGGCTTAGGCTTAGGCTTAGGCTTAGGCTTAGGCTTAGGCTTAGGCTTAGGCTTAGGCTTAGGCTTAGGCTTAGGCTTAGGCTTAGGCTTAGGCTTAGGCTTAGGCTTAGGCTTAGGCTTAGGCTTAGGCTTAGGCTTAGGCTTAGGCTTAGGCTTAGGCTTAGGCTTAGGCTTAGGCTTAGGCTTAGGCTTAGGCTTAGGCTTAGGCTTAGGCTTAGGCTTAGGCTTAGGCTTAGGCTTAGGCTTAGGCTTAGGCTTAGGCTTAGGCTTAGGCTTAGGCTTAGGCTTAGGCTTAGGCTTAGG
>CANDYH010000013.1:0-106894 GCA_947396885.1 Heligmosomoides polygyrus polygyrus
TTCACAGCTCGCACCGCTACGGGAATCTATTCGCCTATTCAGCAACCGAAGGAATTTGATGGCGCGACCGAGAGGAAAGAATTTCGAAAAGAAAATTATTTTCTCGTGCGGTGCTTGCTGTACATTTTCGAGTACTCCCTCCGGAGTGGCATTCCCCCTCGAGGAAGGCGATGAATACCGCGGCTGAGTAGAAGCTTTAGTGCAAGCCGCTTGGTTGCACTGAGACGGGTTCCAACCATCCGCCGCGGCGCCGGACTGCGATAGTGGTTCGCCGAGCTAGTTGTCACGCAGCACACCATCAGCTTTGGTTTAATTACCCAAGTTTGAGGTACTTTTAAGATCCGACCCAATTCACATTGTGGTCAGACAAATTTTGGAAACCTCTCCTCAAAGGAGAGAACAATCACGAATCAATAAATGGGCTGGGACGCTACGTTTCTCGAAGAAACGTGCTGGTGAGCTGCTTCACGTAACGTAGGCCAGGTGGAGGGAATTGCCAATGAAAACATGTGTCCGTAACGGATTTTTGGAGTGTAGAGTGACCGAAGGACATGAAGAACGAATTAAATTTTAAAAGTAGTTTGAATTTTTTAGAAAAAATTGAATCGAACGTTAGAAATTGTTGAAGAAAAAATTATCCACAAAGATCAAATAATATAAGATGTTTCCTTTTTTTGGTAAGAGGAAAAAGCTTTCCTGATCAATGTTTTTTTTTTGTTGAAATACGCAAAAGCTTACGACACCTGGGATTCCCAAGCCGTCTCCGATCCAAGTACTAACCAGGCCCAACGTTGCTTAACTTGCCAGATCGGACGGGATGGCGTGCTTTCAACGTGGTATGGCCGTAAGCGAACGTTTGTGCTGCGCTAGTCGCAGACATGGCGAGTGGTGAACAGGTGATCCTTGCCTTGCACGTCGCTGGACCATGTCAGGGAAGCAAGCCGGGACCTCCTAGCCTTCGTCCAGCCCGCGACTGTGAGCAGCAGCGAGACAGGACGGCTGCCAAGACGAGGAGCTTGCCGCGTATTCGCCTTCTGGGCGCCGTGCTTCCACCATCTTGACACTCCTCTTCAAAATCCATAGTCCCAGTCCGTGCCTTCGTTTCACAGCTCGCACCGCTACGGGAATCTATTCGCCTATTCAGCAACCGAAGGAATTTGATGGCGCGACCGAGAGGAAAGAATTTCGAAAAGAAAATTATTTTCTCGTGCGGTGCTTGCTGTACATATTCGAGTACTCCCTCCGGAGTGGCATTCCCCCTCGAGGAAGGCGATGAATACCGCGGCTGAGTAGAAGCTTTAGTGCAAGCCGCTTGGTTGCACTGAGACGGGTTCCAACCATCCGCCGCGGCGCCGGACTGCGATAGGGGTTCGCCGAGCTAGTTGTCACGCAGCACACCATCAGCTTTGGTTTAATTACCCAAGTTTGAGGTACTTTTAAGATCCGACCCAATTCACATTGTGGTCAGACAAATTTTGGAAACCTCTCCTCAAAGGAGAGAACAATCACGAATCAATAAATGGGCTGGGACGCTACGTTTCTCGAAGAAACGTGCTGGTGAGCTGCTTCACGTAACGTAGGCCAGGTGGAGGGAATTGCCAATGAAAACATGTGTCCGTAACGGATTTTTGGAGTGTAGAGTGACCGAAGGACATGAAGAACTAATTAAATTTTAAAAGTAGTTTGAATTTTTTAGAAAAAAATTGAATCGAACGTTAGAAATTGTTGAAGAAAAAATTATCCACAAAGATCAAATAATATAAGATGTTTCCTTTTTTTGGTAAGAGGAAAAAGCTTTCCTGATCAATGTTTTTTTTTGTTGAAATACGCAAAAGCTTACGACACCTGGGATTCCCAAGCCGTCTCCGATCCAAGTACTAACCAGGCCCAACGTTGCTTAACTTGCCAGATCGGACGGGATGGCGTGCTTTCAACGTGGTATGGCCGTAAGCGAACGTTTGTGCTGCGCTAGTCGCAGACATGGCGAGTGGTGAACAGGTGATCCTTGCCTTGCACGTCGCTGGACCATGTCAGGGAAGCAAGCCGGGACCTCCTAGCCTTCGTCCAGCCCGCGACTGTGAGCAGCAGCGAGACAGGACGGCTGCCAAGACGAGGAGCTTGCCGCGTATTCGCCTTCTGGGCGCCGTGCTTCCACCATCTTGACACTCCTCTACAAAATCCATAGTCCCAGTCCGTGCCTTCGTTTCACAGCTCGCACCGCTACGGGAATCTATTCGCCTATTCAGCAACCGAAGGAATTTGATGGCGCGACCGAGAGGAAAGAATTTCGAAAAGAAAATTATTTTCTCGTGCGGTGCTTGCTGTACATATTCGAGTACTCCCTCCGGAGTGGCATTCCCCCTCGAGGAAGGCGATGAATACCGCGGCTGAGTAGAAGCTTTAGTGCAAGCCGCTTGGTTGCACTGAGACGGGTTCCAACCATCCGCCGCGGCGCCGGACTGCGATAGGGGTTCGCCGAGCTAGTTGTCACGCAGCACACCATCAGCTTTGGTTTAATTACCCAAGTTTGAGGTACTTTTAAGATCCGACCCAATTCACATTGTGGTCAGACAAATTTTGGAAACCTCTCCTCAAAGGAGAGAACAATCACGAATCAATAAATGGGCTGGGACGCTACGTTTCTCGAAGAAACGTGCTGGTGAGCTGCTTCACGTAACGTAGGCCAGGTGGAGGGAATTGCCAATGAAAACATGTGTCCGTAACGGATTTTTGGAGTGTAGAGTGACCGAAGGACATGAAGAACTAATTAAATTTTAAAAGTAGTTTGAATTTTTTAGAAAAAATTGAATCGAACGTTAGAAATTGTTGAAGAAACGCTCCGCAAAGATCAAATAATATAAAATGTTTTCTTTTCTTGGCAATAGGAAAAAGCTTCCCAATGATCAATGTTTTTTTTTGTTGAAATACGCAAAAGCTTACGACACCTGGGATTCCCAAGCCGTCTCCGATCCAAGTACTAACCAGGCCCAACGTTGCTTAACTTGCCAGATCGGACGGGATGGCGTGCTTTCAACGTGGTATGGCCGTAAGCGAACGTGTGTGCTGCGCTAGTCGCACACATGGCGAGTGGCGAACAGGTGATCCTTGCCTTGCACGTCGCTGGACCATGTCAGGGAAGCAAGCCGGGACCTCCTAGCCTTCGTCCAACCCGCGACTGCGAGCAGCAGCGGGTCGAGGGACGACAGGACGGCTGCCAGGACGAGGATCTTGCTGCGTATTCGCCGTCTGGACGCCGTCCTTCCACCATCTTGACACTCCTCTACAAAATCCATAGTCCCAGTCCGTGCCTTCGTTTCACAGCTCGCACCGCTACGGGAATCTATTCGCCTATTCAGCAACCGAAGGAATTTAATGGCGCGACCGAGAGGAAAGAATTTCGAAAAGAAAATTATTTTCTCGTGCGGTGCTTGCTGTACATATTCGAGTACTCCCTCCGGAGTGGCATTCCCCCTCGAGGAAGGCGATGAATACCGCGGCTGAGTAGAAGCTTTAGTGCAAGCCGCTTGGTTGCACTGAGACGGGTTCCAACCATCCGCCGCGGCGCCGGACTGCGATAGGGGTTCGCCGAGCTAGTTGTCACGCAGCACACCATCAGCTTTGGTTTAATTACCCAAGTTTGAGGTACTTTTAAGATCCGACCCAATTCACATTGTGGTCAGACAAATTTTGGAAACCTCTCCTCAAAGGAGAGAACAATCACGAATCAATAAATGGGCTGGGACGCTACGTTTCTCGAAGAAACGTGCTGGTGAGCTGCTTCACGTAACGTAGGCCAGGTGGAGGGAATTGCCAATGAAAACATGTGTCCGTAACGGATTTTTGGAGTGTAGAGTGACCGAAGGACATGAAGAACTAATTAAATTTTAAAAGTAGTTTGAATTTTTTAGAAAAAATTGAATCGAACGTTAGAAATTGTTGAAGAAAAAATTATCCACAAAGATCAAATAATATAAGATGTTTCCTTTTTTTGGTAAGAGGAAAAAGCTTTCCTGATCAATGTTTTTTTTTTGTTGAAATACGCAAAAGCTTACGACACCTGGGATTCCCAAGCCGTCTCCGATCCAAGTACTAACCAGGCCCAACGTTGCTTAACTTGCCAGATCGGACGGGATGGCGTGCTTTCAACGTGGTATGGCCGTAAGCGAACGTTTGTGCTGCGCTAGTCGCAGACATGGCGAGTGGTGAACAGGTGATCCTTGCCTTGCACGTCGCTGGACCATGTCAGGGAAGCAAGCCGGGACCTCCTAGCCTTCGTCCAGCCCGCGACTGTGAGCAGCAGCGAGACAGGACGGCTGCCAAGACGAGGAGCTTGCCGCGTATTCGCCTTCTGGGCGCCGTGCTTCCACCATCTTGACACTCCTCTACAAAATCCATAGTCCCAGTCCGTGCCTTCGTTTCACAGCTCGCACCGCTACGGGAATCTATTCGCCTATTCAGCAACCGAAGGAATTTGATGGCGCGACCGAGAGGAAAGAATTTCGAAAAGAAAATTATTTTCTCGTGCGGTGCTTGCTGTACATATTCGAGTACTCCCTCCGGAGTGGCATTCCCCCTCGAGGAAGGCGATGAATACCGCGGCTGAGTAGAAGCTTTAGTGCAAGCCGCTTGGTTGCACTGAGACGGGTTCCAACCATCCGCCGCGGCGCCGGACTGCGATAGGGGTTCGCCGAGCTAGTTGTCACGCAGCACACCATCAGCTTTGGTTTAATTACCCAAGTTTGAGGTACTTTTAAGATCCGACCCAATTCACATTGTGGTCAGACAAATTTTGGAAACCTCTCCTCAAAGGAGAGAACAATCACTAACCAATGAATGGGCTGGAACGCTACGTTTCTCGAAGAAACGTGCTGGTGAGCGGCTTCGCGTAACGAGGGCCTGGTGGAGGGAATTCCCATAGAAAGCGTGTGTCCGTAGTGGATTTTTGAAGAGTAGAGTGACCGAAGAACATGAAAAACTAATTAAATTTTAAAAGTAACTTGAATTTTTTAGAATAAATTGAATCGAACGTTAGAAATCGTTGAAGAAACGCTCCGCAAAGATCAAATAATATAAAATGTTTTCTTTTCTTGGCAATAGGAAAAAGCTTCCCAATGATCAATGTTTTTTTTTGTTGAAATACGCAAAAGCTTACGACACCTGGGATTCCCAAGCCGTCTCCGATCCAAGTACTAACCAGGCCCAACGTTGCTTAACTTGCCAGATCGGACGGGATGGCGTGCTTTCAACGTGGTATGGCCGTAAGCGAACGTGTGTGCTGCGCTAGTCGCACACATGGCGAGTGGCGAACAGGTGATCCTTGCCTTGCACGTCGCTGGACCATGTCAGGGAAGCAAGCTGGGACCTCCTAGCCTTCGTCCAACCCGCGACTGCGAGCAGCAGCGGGTCGAGGGACGACAGGACGGCTGCCAGGACGAGGATCTTGCTGCGTATTCGCCGTCTGGACGCCGTCCTTCCACCATCTTGACACTCCTCTACAAAATCCATAGTCCCAGTCCGTGCCTTCGTTTCACAGCTCGCACCGCTACGGGAATCTATTCGCCTATTCAGCAACCGAAGGAATTTGATGGCGCGACCGAGAGGAAAGAATTTCGAAAAGAAAATTATTTTCTCGTGCGGTGCTTGCTGTACATATTCGAGTACTCCCTCCGGAGTGGCATTCCCCCTCGAGGAAGGCGATGAATACCGCGGCTGAGTAGAAGCTTTAGTGCAAGCCGCTTGGTTGCACTGAGACGGATTCCAACCATCCGCCGCGGCGCCGGACTGCGATAGGGGTTCGCCGAGCTAGTTGTCACGCAGCACACCATCAGCTTTGGTTTAATTACCCAAGTTTGAGGTACTTTTAAGATCCGACCCAATTCACATTGTGGTCAGACAAATTTTGGAAACCTCTCCTCAAAGGAGAGAACAATCACGATATCAATTGGGTCCTCTTTAAAAAAGGATCACTTTAAAAAAACCGGCGGTGCAGTTCAGGGAAGTCTTCATGGTCTACTGTTCAAAGCAGAACTACTTGGGTACCAAAACATCAAGTAAAGTGGGAACTTCTGGAAGCGTCTTGCTTTAGACGTTGTTTCTTGAAAAAGATGCTCTCTATTACACTTTGCACAGCGGTAGGTCCGTCACTTAATTTCACTTGCTGCTAGGAGAAGAGAGGGGTGAAGCGCAATCGGAGCAGATGCCTGCTGTCTGCGCTATATCCTTCCCAGACAAATCTGGTACCAATTCTCCGACCCCGAAGGGATGGAAGGATTGGTTGACCTTTGCGGGAAAACCTAACCAAGAACCCGATATCAGATGCATGCGATCGCCGGCACCTCCTCCGCCTGCGCTACAGGAGCCCCACATGCATTATTTTCAAAAACTCAAAGCTCAACTTTCAACTTTCCTGAAAACATTGAAATATCTATGCTGATTTCAATAGTTTTTTCAGGAACAGTCCTAATCGGGAGGCTTAGACCTGTAACATTAAAGAATACTAAGGGTAAATGTGATAAACTCATTGAAAAAATTGGAAAATCCATTAAAGTTCTAAAAATTTCCGTTAAGTCGGTAAGACAGATTTTAACAAAAAATGCTGTTAATTCGTTAAACACGTTAAATCGTTAACCGTCAAATGTGCACCCCTGGTGGAATTCCTAGATAGGTGGAGTGCTGTGGTAGACAGTTGAGAGATTTTCTCGGTCTGGTTCAACGAACCATTTATTGCTCCTGCGACTTAGCTCCAAACCTACAAGAGAGCTGGAGATGAGATAGCCTAGTTCACCAAATAACAGTGCGAGACTGGGTCCTTTGCGCTCCGAAATAACGTTTTAGATGTATTGTAGCTAACGATTTTGGTACGATTTTCATGTTCCTTCATGCAGTCTTTTCTTGTGGTGGCACCATGCACAGCGTTTTAACTGCAAGGAGCACGGTAACGGATTCTTTGTCTTAATTCGAGTTAACAAGTAGCATAGTAGTTCATTGACGAAAACAGACCTCTTCTGCTCCTCACTCAGATTCCAAAAATTCGGAGCATAAAATATGGATGTATATGAAAACGTTGGAAATCGGATCCATCAGAAGTGTCGTATTTGCTTTTAATCGCCTTTTAATAAGCTCCCTATCTCTCCCTTGGTGGAACCAAAGGAATATGGGCTTACTCGGTATCATCTCGAAGGATCTGATAGGCGAGACACGATCGCGTCCAGCGTCGGTGATACCGGATGGTCCCTATCCTCAAGAAAGTCCCTCAGTTGACTGCACTTTGGCAGAAACGCGGGAGCGCCTCATCGAGTGCTCGGCACTGTTGCGAAATACGGGCGCGCGCCAACTTTAAAGTTCCTGGCGAGCTCTCCATTGATGACTCATAGTCACAGTGGAAGCGACTATGAATCAGCAAGGGAGGGTTCGCGAGGAACTGTGCGAGAAACTCGTAGCATAAATTGGAGATGATGGGGCTTGGGAGAGAGGTAATAGATACTAAGCCCAAGTACACTGGAACGCTATGAAATTCCTATCGAGTTAGGATATCCCGTATGGCTCCTAAAGCTGACGACCCCGGATGAAGCCTTCAGCGAGGCCTGACGCTTACCACCCAACACCTACTGCACTGACAGGTTGTCGATTAGCGTGGCCCCGTACAAAGCACGCGCGACTGCGCCTCTCCATCATTTGTCCAGAACACTGTTACACCGCAATCGCTTATATCAAGCGGATCGCTAGCAAATCCTCCGAATGCCAACGTTCCAGCTGCGGGCGGTTAGACCATGCATCAGATTCACAATAACTCCGACCAGAGGATGATGTTCAAGGTGAAGCTCAGCAACACCGACGACTATCGTGTCCCTCCGGTCTTCGGCTTCGTCGACGCGTCGTCCAACGCCAACATTGAAGTTATACGTAAGAAAGGAGCACCGAGGAATGACCGTGGTGGTCCAGCTTGTCCCGCCGCCGCAGGACGCCTTGTCCTGGCTCCGCAGGACGACCGTACGCGTGAAGAATCCCTCCCATCAGTATAGCAACCGTTAGAACCTCCGCCATGTTCTCGAGTGCAGTGATTGAGAGGAGAAACATCTAGGATGCAACAGCAACACTCTGGGTGTGACGAAGGAGCACCTCAAGGAGGCTAGTTTAGGCGCTATGACCGGGAATACTCGGAAAGTAGAACGACCTTCGAGATTTCGAGACGATCACTTGGTTTCAATCGACCTGTATGTTTTGGACGAGTGACGAATCGCTCCCGTCGCGAAGTACGAACAGGCCGTGGGAGATCGTTTAGTGTGCACGCAACGAGCGACGCGATGTTATGGTAAGCTTCCATATCGATCGCGCGACGCGGTGAATCGATATGGTTGCCTACCGTAACATCGCGTCGCGCGTATCGTGCACATTAAACGACCTCTTAGGCCTATGTTATACTTCGGCGACGCGTCGGCGACGCTGTGCTGCGCGGGCTGCTACTCTCTGCGTGGAAGCCCGCGTAACATTGTCGCCGACGTCGCCGACAACAGCGTCGCCGAAGTATAACATAGGCCTTAGTGTGCGCGCTACGTGCGACGCGATGCCACGTGTAGTGGCCGAGTCGCTCGATCAATTTGGCCAGTACACATGCATCGCATGGCGCGTCGCGCGCACACTAAACGACTCCTAACGGTAGCCGAATTATCACGCGAGAATGGCGCTGAAGCATTCATTGCAGATCACTGAAAGGATCCCTCCATTGCGCATGCTCCAGGGCTTATCCAGAAGCCGCCTTGTTTAATAGAATACTACGACGACGAAGCTCCCCGAGGTATCGGCGCCAAAGAAGCGCAGAAGGCCTGAAAATTGGTGACCAATTGGGCCGCGATACGCCCACGGACCGCCGCCTGTGTCAAAATCGGGTCTTGGAGCGGTAATGTTCGGCATGTCGGCCGAGCTGGTGGCAGGGGCCGCCACGACGGCCGCCGTTGGTTTCGGTGGTGGCAGTATTAGCCGTCTATGTTAAGAATGAATAAGAAATAAGAATAAGAATGACGAATCTGATACCCGTTTCCGAAATTTCGGCCTATTACGTTAGGTTACGGTAAGTGCAGGTGAGTTGAGGCTCTCGGAGACATGGTGACCGTTTTCGCTGAAAATTCGCTCAAGATGGTTGTTATTGGTTGGGTGCTGATCACGAATCTAACATCCGTTTTCTGATTTCGAAGCGAGAACGGTACCACTGCAACATCGTCTCAGCTGTTAGCCTGCTAAACGCACGTGACAAGAAGTCGATAACAGGAACTTCGACCAGCCAGTACTCGCTCAGGAGACCAATTTAGCAAGCTTGCTCTATAAAAATATATGCTAAAAAATTAGATAACTGCATTCGTTTAGCGTTTGGTGCGCTAAGAGTTAGATTTTTAGGACGGGGCGAATTTTCCGGATTTATTGATATATAATTTGCTGTTTGAATTATTTAAAAATTGCCTAAAAATAAAAATAAAAATTAAAAATTTTTAGCTTCGTGAAGAAAAGTAGAGGGCTTGGCATATGGTGCTGTGGCAGCCAACAGCCACAAAATCGCTAAATTTTCCAACTTCACTTTCGAAATGCTCTTAGGGGGTCGAAAAATTAGATAACTGCATTCGTTTAGCGTTTGGTGCGCTAAGAGTTAGATTTTTAGGACGGGGCGAATTTTCCGGATTTATTGATATATAATTTGCTGTTTGAATTATTTAAAAATTGCCTAATAATAAAAAATGAATAAAAAATTTTAGCTTCGTGAAGAAAAGTAGAGGGCTTGGCATATGGTGCTGTGGCAGCCAACAGCCACAAAATCGCTAAATTTTCCAACTTCACTTTCGAAATGCTCTTAGGGGGTCGAAAAATTAGATAACTGCATTCGTTTAGCGTTTGGTGTGCTAAGAGTTAGAATTTTAGGACGGGGCGAATTTTCCGGATTTACTGATATATAATTTGCTAATTTAGGCCCATTTCGGGTCTAGTATCTTTCCTAATAAGTAAGATAGTGAACCCCAGAAAGGCGCCGGCGCCTTCCTGTTTGGCTCAGAGTCGGCTGAGGAGGGCGCCGGCGCCTTTCTGAGGCCGCCGCCACTTAGTCATCTTACTGAGATGTTTGTTACCGCACCCCTCGGCCGCAGATGGACCTTTTTGGCTTGATTTTTGCTCCGTTTGCATCTCTCTGAGGTCTCTGAGGGCAGGAAGCCGGGCAAACGCTGAAGATGAAGAAGAAGAAGACTGTTTCCACTTGCGTTTCAGAAATTGAAAAAGGTGTGCTATGAGCGGGGAAGCTGCATCTTCAGAGCTTGCATCAAAAAGAACCGACGTAAAAATGAAGGTGTTCAACTGGATAGCTTTCTGATTGAATCAGATTCGCAGAAGTGTGGTCAACGAACCGCTGCAAGTGGTTGCTGATAATTGCCAAAAGCAAACAACAACTTTTGAAAGATAGCAACTGGTGGGTTTAGTTCCTCACGTTTTTCCCTCAAACGGCACTTAACTAAAACGGCTTATGTCAAGAATTAGATACGTATTACTGCCATGCAACGGGTAGGCAAAAACTGCCCTTTGCTATTCGGGAACCGTAGATTTTTCGACTCCATGGGTTGTGCACAAATTTATCCCTGAGATCTATGAATGAGATGATTCCATGATTAAATATCGAAATCGCTTCCTTGACAAATCATGCAAAGAAATGAAATTATAAGAAGAACGTTTTGAATGCCTTGGGCCTTTTCCCACCATTGTTTCTACTGTTTTAGGTATGATTTTCTTTTCATCACATGGATATCCAAGGCATATTAGCATCAGCGTTTGTAGCGGATTTGGAGGAGGTGCCAGCTGTCGCGTGCATCCGATACTAGGTTCCTGGTTCGGAATTCCCACCCAGGCCAACCACGTCCTCCATCCCTACGGGGTCGTAAAATTGGTACCAGACTTGTCCGGGAAGGAAAGAGTGCTGACTTGTTCATCGGCTGGTCACCGCAAGTCACCGTGTGGCCAAATACGCATCCAAGTCGCTTACACGGCATCTCGTAGAAGTAGGATGCGTGGCGCATCCCAAACGGGATTGACTAACCAGTAGCAGCGGTAGGTACCTGTTTCAGAGATCCATAGGTCGGGTTCATGAACCACTTCACCCAGGGTTATCTGGGTAGAGGGTAGAAATTAAATCATTACCTGGAATTCGCAAAAGCGTGGAGATGGGTGGATGGTGGGGTAGAGTTGTGTCATTCACTTAATTATACCATTTTCACGTCGAATTGCGCACTTTTCAAACCAAACTGGACACTCTTCTAATCCAGCTTAAAGATTTTTGAAAACAAAGCGATCTCTTCCAAATCGAATAGGCCTTGACGCAGGTTAAATTACAGACTCAATAAGATGGTTAGAATAATTTTTTGTTCAAGGAAAATTTGGTACAGTTTTTCTTAATTTTTGAGTTTATCTGCCCCAATAAGCGTAATATTTTCGTAAAATTTGTATTTTCATAGAAAAACAATAAATTAAAATTTGTCTTAAAGCGAAGCAAAAAAGCAAGCATATAACGCATTAAAAGATTAGCGCTAAAAGAGTTAGTCCCAACTTTATTTGATTGGTAGTGTAAATTCCACTTACATGAACACTCAAAATAAGGTGTTTTTACAGTTGTTTTTGTGTTGTCGTTAACAGGTGTCAAACTTCATGCAAAATAAAGTCTGGTATTAATCGAATAAAAAACGACAACGTCTTGGACGAGGGCGTGGCGCATTCTGTTTTTGGCACTAAAAATGGCCTCTCTGCTCTTTACAGCAAGCTTTGGACCATTGTTTTTCCTTAAAAATGGAAATTTTGTAGTTCCTTGAAAAAAAATTTTATAGAATTTTAAACAGTTTCGATTTTGAAGAGTATGTTTTGATTCCAAAAGCATTAGGATAGCTTAGAAGTGGTGTCCAATTTAAAATGATATATATCATATCATCGAGTACCAAACCTGCCGTCTGTCCACTATTCTTCGTTGCTAAACTCGTTGATGACGATTTACCTCAAACTTGGGTAATTAAACACACAGTATGAAACCATCTCATATACAATATGATGTGATGAGAGCACCTTAAATGCATAGTATGAGAAGCTAGCTTGAAAAAATGAAAAGGGAAATGAGGTGAGCACAATACCAATTTACCATATAACTGTCTTTTATAGTGTGTTTTTTGTTTGCCCAGTGCTATGATCTGATAGTGCTCGAAGCCAAATCCTATCACACGAATCATTCCGTAGTCGCGAGAAAGTCACGATAAACCCATTATCTTGTCAATCATGATTCCGTCCTCAGGAGCACCTCCAGTTCAGGTTTGTTGGGCTTGTCTCCACCTGGAAGCAGTGCTAACGGCACTAACCAATCCCGCTGTCGGACAGGCAAGGCGTTTCACCCCAAAGAGTGATTATAGGACAGTTTGAATGCGGTTTGAAGGAAGAGGAGACGCATTGAGGCCGAGGCCTAGAGACACATTCAAGAGGTAGTGCAAGCTGCGTGTGAGGCCTAGATTCGCTAACTGTGCCAGGCTGTACTTTTTTCCGTACGAGACTTATCTGAGAACGGTAACTAACTGACTTTTCCGTCAGCTGGTGAACACAAGCCATTTCATAGGCCAAATACGTATTTAAATTGCCTCCACGATGCGATAGAAGAGTAGAGTGCATGGCGCATCCCAAAAAGAATTTTATGTTTCCTTCCTTAGCAATTTCATGACAGTAAAGAGAAACTGTAGAATTTTGTGACAGTATGGCTTTTAAGGAAGAGTTGGTTAACAATTTTATGATATTATTTCATCGAACATTGATTCCAAAACTTGTAACATTCTACTACGACGGACTTCATACTTTATCCATTAGTTTTGTAGAGGCGCAATTATTGGAAATTAATTTTAATAATTATATTATGTTAGGTTGCCGTAGTCTTATTCTCTTCTATCACATCCTGAATAGTGAAAATATCTTCGAAAATTGTTGCTCAGTCGGAGGTGGCGCCGACTATCGTCTATATCTCGAATTAGGTCCTTGACTCGGATTTCCATCCTAGGCCAACTAAACTTCCATCCCTACGGAATCGGTAAATTGATCCGGACTTGTCTGGGAAGTACATCGGCTGACCACAGCAAGGTATTGTGTGGCCAACTACGACTCAACTCGTGTTCACGATTTCCGGTAGAAATAGAATGCGTGGCGCATCTCAACGGGGATCGACCTACGCTATTCCAGGTCCCCTGTTTTCGAATACAGTATGGATTCCTCAACGGGTGTTCGGTAGAAACAATTCTTCCCAGCAGCTCGAGCGATGCACCTGACGATTGAGACCCGTACGGACGTAGGCAAGCAGCAGCAGCAGCACAGCACACGAAGAATCGGCAGACTCTCATCGCGAGCCACCCCTCTGTAGTACCTGATACCACAGCACTAACTGTCACGATCATCGCACATCTACTCACTTCACAACTAAGACAAACAACAATGAACCACACAGATACTTTATTCGCAGAACACATGGCGACTCTCTGCTTCGTAGCTGGAGCAATTGTGGCCCTAAAGAGGGCCTTTGGGTTAGATGAATAGCGTGAGTCTCGTTGCGAGAGCTTCTTATCCGCCGAAGCCGTACAGGGTACGTCCTTGGCGTTTCAGAGCGTAGACGACGTCCATGGCGGTGACGGTCTTTCTCTTGGCGTGCTCGCAGTAGGTGACCGCATCACGGATCACGTTCTCAAGGAACACCTTGAGGACACCGCGGGTCTCCTCGTAGATGAGACCGCTGATGCGCTTCACTCCACCACGGCGGGCGAGACGACGGATAGCCGGCTTCGTGACTCCCTGGATGTTGTCGCGAAGCACCTTGCGATGGCGCTTGGCGCCTCACTTGCCGAGTCCTTTGCCTCCTTTACCACGTCCAGACATAGCGACGATTCGATTGAGTAGTACTCACGAGTGAGATATGATCGAGGAGGCGCGCGCCGCTTATATAGGCCACGGCTGCTCGTCGCCGGGTCATCACGCGGGGACCCCTCCCCCGTGAAGCTTCGAACGACTCCCCGTCGGTGCAACAGAACACTGTACGCGGTTACGGTAGTGGATATTGGAGAACCGACCCGCCGAGACGGATCTTCCTCATCAAACATCTGAACTGGTATCACCAGGAAACTCAGGTAGAAGCTATCTTGCGCTTTTGAGATACATGGAAGGTGAAGGTGTTTTTTTGTACAGTTCGTGGTACTGGACGGGAGCTGATGCTCGTATCAAGACTGCAACAGAATGTTCGTATGCATATTCTCCTAGGCTCCAGTCATAGAGCTAGGCAATCTGGGGATGTGACGAACACACCACTTTACGAAGGAAAACCCACAAGTCCCACGCACGGCGCAACCGTACCCCATGCCCCACTCTTTGCAAACGAATTCTTCCACAGCGCGGATCGGCCCACCCCTCCGGGGGAATAAGAATGATCAGAAGAATGGGAAGAGGGGAGCGAGCAATGCAAGGATACGAGGGCTAAATCGAAAATGTCTAGTCGAATCGTGAAGCGGTAGAACTGTGGCTGAAGGGCACTTCATCAACAAAACAGAACACGCAGAGCCGTTTTCATTCTGCTTTGGCAAAGAATACTCCTTTTTTACCTGTCCCGTTCATCAAGACTGTTAGCCGAGCCCGAGTGATCCCGGCAACTCTAAGCTAAGGCGTAGGCAAATTTTATTCGTCGATGTCAGAAGGAAGAGACTAGTCTACGTCTGCTGGCTTCGCTCTTCCAGCTCGACTGAGATCTGAACTCGTCGCGATCGCTTAAAAAAACTTCGCCTCTTCCTCAGTGATATTCCCTATCGACAGAACCCGATGCCCGCAATTTTCACAGAGGGCTCATACACAAAAACAACATGCGAACGACTATAGCAAACTGTTTATTCAATCAATACAGACACATTTTCGATTCGTGTAGCAGAGGCAGATGTGGCCCTAAAGAGGGCCGTTGGGTTAGATGATGGCGTACGCCGCGAGCAATTTACTTGCTGAGGTGCTCGAGCTAGCCGGTAACGCCGCTCGCGACAACAAGAAGACCAGGATCAACCTTCACCATCTGCAGCTCACTGTCCGCAACGATGAGGAGCTCAACGAGCTTCTCTCCGGTGTGACCATCGCTCAGGGAGGTGTTCTGCCTAACATCCAGGCGGTGCTCCTGCCCAAGAACACCGCCGGTGACAAGGAATAAACGCACTCTCGTGCTCTCTCATCTAACCCAATGGCCCTCTTTAGGACCACATATGTGTAATCGCACGAATCCAATTTGAGAAACGATTGGTTGAACAAATCTTGTAATAAACTATTGTTGCAACGTGTGTAATTGGAGGAAATTGAGGCATCGTCGTCATCACAGAAAGCTCAGAATCCGGCTTCTGCTACTGGTACCACGAATGCCGCAGAAGTCGCTAAGAAGGATCGTGCAAGAGAGCAAGTTAAGCAGCAGCCATCGTCGGGGGCAGAAGTGGCTGCGAGCTCTTGGTTCAAGCTTAGTGATGGTGGTCTGAAGGAGGACTCGCCTGACAGCAAAGTCTCGTCAGCCGCAGGTCCATCTTCCAGTCTTCAAACGAACGAAGCCTCTACACAGAACGACGCTTTGGAAAAAAAAAAGCAATCGTGGACAGAATCCTTCGGCAAGAGATTTGACACTTTTGATAAGGCTCTTAGTGAGCTGGGATTGAGTGGTCTGCGCTCAGACAAATCTTCAGTGTCCTGGAAGAAATACTTGAAAAAGGAGAAAGCGCTCCTAAAGAAATTGGATCGAAACGCGTTCTTCGGGTCTATGGAGCAGTACGAGAACGAACGCGCGGTATGTCAGAAGTGTTTGGTGGAGGAGATGGCGAAGTATGAGATGGAGCCTCGTACTTCGCCATCTCCTCCAACGTTAGGTGACCTCGAAACCTCAGTCCTGAGGTAATCGAGGTCACCTAACGCTAACCTGGCCTATCCGCAGGACATTGTAGAGGTGGCCGGCGAGTAGGCCTTATCCTAACCTGAGGGAAAACGCCTGGGGGGGGGGAGTGGAAGTAACTGAGTTGGCGCGAGTGCAGAGGTGCTAATTACTATTATTCTTTATAAAAGCATCGGTGGCTACGTGTCTCCCACTCGAGAACATGGCTAAATCAATTTCTCAGGTACGTTCCAAGCTGCCCCTTCGAATATTGGTGTGGGATATACTAACACTGACGCTTTTAGGAAATCATACAATGCACGTCAGTTGCAGATAAAAGGGAGCGATTTTTAGAGCTCCTCGAGTTCGACTTGAACACATACGAAATTGCAAAAGGTACGTTCAATCAAGTTAATTAAGTCTACTAAAATTCTAGATGACCCCATTTTTAGAGGCAGTTGTGTTCAAAACGAAGACGTTGGTCTTCGTAACACGGAAGCTGTTCGCTGACACGCTTGGAGTAGTGCTATCTGAATTCGGAATTCCGTCGGTAACGATTCATGGTGATCGTTACCGGAATCAGCGAGAAGACGCCATACGCGAATTCAATCAGGGAAAGAAGCCGGTGAGACTGTGGTTTCTCCATTGAACGTGGACGTTTAACGCTCCATTCTTTGTCCTCTGAAGGTGATGGTCGTGACAGCGGTCGCTCAGCGCGCACTGAAGAATATCAAAGGAGTGGATCACGTGATCAACTACGATCTTCCCTCCAAAGGGCAGGACTATGTGCATCGCATCGGCAGGTAGTAGTTGGGCGCTTAGCAGCTCTAGCGTTTTGATTTCCTTGTCGATGCCCGCTTTAGAACCGGACGTGTGGGAAATCCTCGACGTGTCACATCACTCTATCTTTCGGATAAAGACAGAGATCTGGCCCAAAGTCTCGTCGAAATTCTCACCGAGGCCGAGCAGGTTGTCTTCTGGCGTTTTTCTTCTCCTTTGAGCCCTTCGCCTTAATTCCTTTACTTGCAGGCTGTACCGGAGTTCCTTGCGAATGACGCAGTTGCAGTTTGCGATCTCCACCACCAGCAGATTCGGAGGATTCGGAAGTGCGAGCTCGCCTAGCGATGGTAATGCGGCTCAAGAAGAAGAAGAGGGGAGTGGTTCTTCGGTTATGGCCGTCCCGCTGTCAGATGTTTTCTTCCGAATTGCTCATGTGAGCTCTGCAAGGGTATCACCGAGTAAGGTGCATGTTCTTGTTCTCTCATTTTGAATTGCTGACTCGTGACTTTATCCTTTACTCATTCGGGTGAGATTCATTCTTATTCGTCGAATGAAGTGTCCTGCAAAGCAACGTCCGCTCCAACAAAGACGCAGAGTGATTTGTCTCTTTGTCTATGCAACAACTGCTGGTTCTAACGGGTGCTGATGGAGAGATCATATTCGCCCTAGCAAGGAGAAAAGCGATGTATGTGTCTCCCACATTTTGAAAAGGGACCGTTGAAATCTTAGGAGAAGCAGGAGGTTAGGGTGAGTGTGCTAAAGGGCCGTGCCCCATGTGGTCGATGTCAACATTTCTCTGATATTGAGAGAAGTTTGCATTGGTTGCGTGGTAAACTGAAGACACTCACGCTTTGTAAGATGAACCGAACCTCAAAACGGGAGTACCTATTGATTTCTAACGAGGATCGTAAGCTTCAAGCATAGGTTACTTGTAAAATTTAGCATCTAAAGAAATTATTAGCATCTAAAGCAATTCCTAGCGAATAAAATATATAATAACTTTAACAAAAATTCTTTTGAAGAAATACTGGAAAGACTTCTACCACAAGATCTATCACGAGAGTGAAATACTAAGCTTGGCTAATCACTACAGAATGCGTCATGGATCAGTTTCTTCAGATCTCAATTGAACGTTTCGGAGGGGATTCGATTGGTTGGTAAATCTAGGAAGTGAACGTGGAAGACTAGTGGTGTCTAAAAAGTTCTTTATCAGTTTTTTGACATTGAAGACCTGGAATTCTGTTCAGACCGGAATCGATCTCAGGGATTTATGTCGATTCATGCGTGCAAAGCAACATCTGTTGTCGATTTTGTAAGAAACACACGGTGTCAAAGGGTCTGCGCAAAAGGCTATACAAAGTAGATAGCCTGAGGCAAAGCTCAGAAGACTTTTCTTTTTGAAACAGCATCTCCTGTCTAGACACAATCGGCGCAGAAGTGCGAAAGACCCGCTTGGAACTGGGTAATGTTTTCCAGCGTTTCACGCCGTCCGCTGTTCGTCTGGACAGGTCTGATTGATTAGACCAATAAATAGGCGATAAAACGCTACTGGAGAATCTACGCAGATGACTTGACTGGTTCGAGCGCTTATATGTGGATCTACATATGTATGGGAAGAAGAACAAGGAATGCTCCACGCATGCCACGTTCGTTCACAGAAAACTTGCTCGTAGCGATGTCACCAACTGAAGACCGGTTAGTGCAGAGCAATCAGGAACTGGAGAAGTTATTCCAGAAGATATGCGCTACGTAGATACCATGAAGGTACAAACGCTCGGACAGCTTCGCTGTGAACCAGATATGAGCTCAAAGAACTGCCAGCCAAGCAAAGGATGTTCGCACTTTTCGCTTCTACTAATCCACAAACTTGCTTACGGTCGAAACCTAGCCCGTTTGACTAGGCGAAGATGTATATGAGGCTTGAGGTGACGCCGTCGATTGAATATCACATTCTGAACTATGCCCTAGGCGAACAGAGGTCCTTAGGACATGTAACGGCTACTAATGGAGAAGATGCACGGATCTGATTCCACAAGTCACTCGAGTGATGAACATTTGTTTTCTACTCTTGCTTTCATGCTGAGCATTGCTCTCCACTAATGTCAAGTACTTTGGGCATTGAGAGCAACTGTCTAGTGGATTTTAAAGAGACAAATATACCCAACGATTGAACCTTTTTTAACTTTAAGGTGAGCTTTTTACCTTTCTTGTGGCTGAAAAATATAATATTATGGTAGCTTTTTAAAATCAGGAAAATAATAGATTTTCAAAACAAATACTAACTTTTAAATTTGTGGCAAAGACTTGATGGAATGGAGAAAATGTAAAGAAACTAGCGACGCAAGGAACTTCCTAAAAAGAAGCAAAAGAAGAGATATGTGACTATTTGAGGAAGACGAACATTGAAGTTCCATTCACAAAGGAAATGAAATACAAAGCGCAGAATAAAGATTTAAAATGAAAAACAAGCAGAAATATCAAAAAACCTTAGCGGCATTCAGCTAGATAGATGGAATAGAGAAAGCAGTGGCATAAATCACTCCTTTGTGATGCGATACGCAATTTATAATTGGCGGATATCATGCGTGCCTTTGTAAGCATACTTGAGCTGTGTAATGCTTTTCAAAAGGCATCAGAATTACGGTAGAGAAATCAGAGTCTACCTTTCTGAGGAATCCATGCTTTCAATTCGCCGATGGAATGATGAAGTCCAACCGGAAATCGCTTCAGTAAGTGCAGGGAGACGTCTTTCTAATGCATTACATGTATCCAACACTAATGCGTGGTGGTGTACAGACTGAGCCAAGAATCTGTGAACGATTTCTGGCCTTTGATTTCTACTAAATGGAAAAGAACTTTGTTCACTAATAGAGAAGATTGCTCTTCTAGGGGATTTCTCCTGTAATGTCATTTGGTTGTGTATCATGTCAGTTACTGAATGCTTGATCCTCACTCCTACGGAACGACATTTTTGCCTTTCTGCCCCCCGCAAACAGTCGCTAAAACATCCTTATTCTCCAGAAAAATTATGCATGCTACCACTTAACGATTGAGAAATGAAGGCGCCCCTGGTGAATTGAAAGCTCAGCGCTGAATTATGAAAACTTCCAGTTTAATGCAGTGATTTGGAAAGGCGGTTTGTGAAAGCTGTGGTCTAGAAACTCGGCGAAAAAATCATCGTCTTCCTAGAAAATCAACATTTCAGAACTTCATGCCTACAATTTCTCAAGAAGTAATTGTTTTTCTTTGAGGATGTCCTAGTGACCAGAACCGATAATGCACCTCATGACCCTAGATTGCGCCCAACAAGCACAGCTGGGTGGAGAAATTTTGAAGAATTTTGAAGAATTCCAAGTTTTTAAAGTTCCAAATGAAACTCTTTACTAAAGAAGTTTTTTCCTAGAGGTGTTATTTCTAGAGAAAATCAATGCCGGTTGTAAGCTTGGAACATATGCAGCAAATAAAAATGCAATTTAGCAGTGCCTGCAAAACACCCACTGAATTTGTTGATTTCGACAATGCATTCTAAGCAGTAAAAAAAGGATAACGATAAAGGACGGTGTTATTCAATCTATTATTTTGTCAATCTATTATTCTAGTGGGGATTTATTATTCTATTAATTGGTGCGCCACGCCTTGTATTTCTACAGGATGTCGTGTAGGCGATTTTGAATATGTATTCGGTCATACAATGACATGCGGTGGCCAACAGATGAACAGGCCTGCTCTCCATCCTTCCCAGACAACTCTTTTACCAGTTCACCGAGCCCGGAGGGATGGAAGACTTAGTCGGCGTGGCGGGAAATCCGAACCAAGAAACTGGCATCGGATGCACGCCACAGCCGGCGTGTTCTTCGACATGCGTTCTCAAAGATGTACTCAAAATAAGCAAAAATGATCAGAACAATACGTGCCCTTTCATCTGACATCTCCCATTGATTGTGAAGTTACAAGTTTACTGAGCGGAGTCTACGCTCATTCTCCTTCACAACAGCGGCAGGATTTGTTCAGAACCTTTATATTCTTAAGCGAAAACCTAAGACATGGATACATATGAACAGTTTCACGTCCAATTGGGCACTCTTCGAGGTAAACCAAAAATTCGGAGCATAAAATATGGATGTATATGAAAACGTTGGAAATCGGATCCATCAGAAGTGTCGTATTTGCTTTTAATCGCCTTTTAATAAGCTCCCTATCTCTCCCTTGGTGGAACCAAAGGAATATGGGCTTACTCGGTATCATCTCGAAGGATCTGATAGGCAGACACGATCGCGTCCAGCGTCGGTGATACCGGATGGTCCCTATGCTCAAGAAAGTCCCTCAGTTGACTGCACTTTGGCAGAAGCGCCTCATCGAGTGCTCGGCACTGACAGCTATTGCGAAATACGGGCGCGCGCCAACTTTAAAGTTGCTGACGAGCTCTCCATTGATGACTCATAGTTACAGTGGAAGCGACTATGAATCAGCAAGGGAGGGTTCGCGAGGAACTGTGCGAGAAACTCGTAGCATAAAATGGAGATGATGGGGCTTGGGAAAGACGGTAATAGATGCTAAGCCCAAGTACGCTGGAACGCTATGAATGCTATACGCCGTTAAGGCTATCGACTGCGCCACGCATTTCACGAAAGCTTTCCTATCGAGTTAGGATATCCCGTATGGCTCCTAAAGCTGAAGACCCCGGATGAGGCCTTCAGCGAGGCCTGACGCTTACCACCCAACACCTACTGCACTGACAGGTTGTCGATTAGCGTGGCCCTGTACAAAGCACGCGCGACTGCGCCTCTCCATCATTTGCCCAGGACATTGTTGCACCGCAATCGCTTATATCAAGCGGATCGCTAGCAAATCCTCCGAATGCCAACGTTCCAGCTGCGGGCGGTTAGACCATGCATCAGATTCACAATAACTCCGACCAGAGGATGATGTTCAAGGTGAAGCTCAGCAACACCGACGACTATCGTGTCCCTCCGATCTTCGGCTTCGTCGACGCGTCGTCCAACGCCAACATTGAAGTCATACGTAAGAGCGGAGCACCGAGGAATGATCGTAGTGGTCCAGCTTGTCCCGCCGCCGCAGGACGCCTTGTCCTGGCTCCGCAGGACGACCGTACGCGTGAAGAATCCCTCCCATCAGTATAGCAACCGTTAGCACCTCCGCCATGTTCTCGAGTGCAGTGATTGAGAGGAGAAACATCTAGGATGCAACAGTAACATCGACGGTTAACTTTGGGTGTGACGAAGGAGCACCTCAAGGAGGCTAGTTTAGGCGCTATGACCGGGAATACTCGGAGAGTAGGACGACCACAACGAAAAAATATTAGCAGTCTGTCTCCAATGTATCGACTCCAAGGTGAATGAGTTTGGATCTGAGGATCCTTTTTGAAGTGTCGATCGCCATCAATCGATATTAATAATTTATCGATTTTTGAAACTGAATTTCACCTTAGCGGCCCGAAACTTCAGTCATGGGTAGTCGAGGTCATACTATGTAATAATTCGCTAAGAGCTATCAATCCGCGAAATAGGAAGCAAATAGGGGCCGAAATCAGGTTGCGGTAAAGCAGTGGACAATACCCAGACGTCTTCTACCTGCCTAAAAACTTCAGCCCTGGGGTAACCAGTCGCTGAACGCGAATCTGGAGTTCGTCTTCGAAGTGTCGATCGCAATCAATCGATATTGATCAAACTATCTTCACACTATATAATAACGCGCTAAGCGATGAGTCATACCATCGATCGGCGCCGCCGCAGAAATAAACCATGAAATAGGAGGAAAATCGGGTGGGGGGGGGGAATGGGAATGAAAATTATTGCACGAAAATAGCGAAAAATAACAAGAGGTCTTCTCCCTTCGTGGGAACTTCAGCTCTGGGGCAATCGCGGTCGCTGAACACGAATCTGAAGTTCGTTTTTGAAGTATCGATCGCCATCGATCGATACTGATCAAGCTGTCAATTTTTTGTGGCTATCGTCTAAGCAGTTCAAAACTTTAGACCTGGAGGTAGTGGAGGTCGCTCAACACGAATCCGAAATTCGTTTCTGAAGTATCGATTACCATCAATCGATAGTTATCAAATTACGGGGCGCGAAAATGGTGGAAAATACCCAGACGTCCTCTACGCGCCAGGGGATTTCGAAGACGTGCGGAATACGTCTCCTGACATGCCTGGGACAAGGACGAGCCAAAGACTTTGCTCAACGTGTTTGAGGATTCAGGAGTGTTTGAGGAGTGTCGACGACGTCGTCCAAAGTGCCTGTGAACTCAGAAGGAGTGCCGAAGACATCGTCAGCTAAGAGGGATCATTGAGGGGTACCAGTACCAGTAATGGGGACCGTTTCTTTAGGGGAGGGCCAGTAGTGAGGAACCAATAGATCGCCCTATCACACTATATGCTGTACGTACTGTGAGCCTTTTGTACTCCTAGGTAAGGAATAAAGCTGTAGAAGTAAAGCAGCTAGCTTGATGTTATTGTCCTTAGCTTAGTGATACTGCAATATCGCGCGAAGCGCGCAAGTGCGAGGCACGCCGATAGGCGTGACGGAGCACTTGTTTTAAGATAATCAAATAAATTAAACGAGCACGTAAGCGAATTTCGAGCTCTTCCCACCTTCAGCGACAGCAGATTACGCGGTACAACGCTAGCGCTGCCTCTTAAGTCGCCAGCGGGAAGTGTTAACGGGTGCAGAGCACCGACTGTACAGAGCTCGAGTATGCAGATTTCGAGACGATCACTTGGTTTCAATCGACCTGCATGTTTTGGACGAGTGACGAGTCGCTCCCGTCGCGAAGTACGAACAGGCCGTGGGAGATCGTTTAGTGTGCACGCCACGAGCGACGCGATGTTATGGTAAGCTTCCATATCGATCGCGCGACGCGATCAATCGATATGGTTGCCTACCGTAACATCGCGTCGCGCGTAGCGTGCACATTAAACGACCTCTTAGTGTGCGCGCTACGCGCGACGCGATGCCACGTGTAGTGGCCGAATTGCTCAATCGCGTCGCTCGATCAATTTAGCCAGTACACATGCATCGCGTCGCGCGTCGCGCGCACACTAAATGACTCCTAACGGTAGCCGACTTATCACGCGAGAATGGCGCTGAAGCATTCATTGCAGGTTACTGAAAGGATTCCTCCATTGCTATGATCCAGGGTTTATCCAGAAGCCGCCTTGTTTAATAGAATACCACGACGACGAAGCTCCCCGAGGTATCGGCGCCAAAGAAGCGCAGAAGGCCTGAAAATTGGTGACCAATTGAGCCGCGATACGCCCACGGACCGCCGCCTGCGTCAAAATGGGGTCTTGGAGCGGTAATGTTCGACATGTCGGCCGAGCTGGTGGCAGGGGCCGCCACGACGGCCGCCGTTGGTTTTGGTGGTGGCAGTATTAGCCGTCTATGTTAAGAATGAATAAGAAATAAGAATAAGAATGACGAATCTGATACCCGTTTCCAAAATTTCGGCCCATTACGTTAGGTTACGGTAAGTGCAGGTGAGTTGAGGCTGTCGGAGACATGGTGACCGTTTTCGCCGAAAATTCGCTCAAGAGGGTTATTGGTTGGGTGCTGATCACGAATCTAACATCCGTTTTCTGATTTCGAAGCGAGAACGGTACCACTGCAACATCGTCTCATCTGATAGCCTGATAAACGCACGTGACAAGAAGTCGATAACAGGAACTTTGACCAGCCAGTACTCGCTCAGGAGACCAATTTAGCAAGCTTGCTCTATAAAAATATATGCTTGTCCTACCATCAGCGTTTCAAGATCTTTCACAGGGCATAGGTCTCTTTCCGAGTTTCACGGGAAGCTAGAGGCATCCCCTTGTAAGTGATGAAAGCATTGCAGATCATTGTGATGCCTGACGCCTTCATAGCTCAATGGAATGACTCCTCCATTTCAAGTGAAACAGACCAACCACGAAGCATTACAGCTGAACTCCACATCGGCTGCAGACATTTGGGAACTTCCACTGACAATTGAGTGGCAAAAGTGAGCTGAAGACCTGAAAATTGGTGACCAATCCGGTCGCGATACGCCTACTGGCCTCCACCAAATGCGTCAAAATCGGGTCTTGGAGCGGTAATGTTCGGCATGTGGGCCGAGCTGGTGGCAGGGGTCATGATCTCCAATCTCGCCCAAACATCGTATGTTAGTTAGTTGAGGTGCTGATCACCAAGCTGGTATCTGTTTTCCAAATTTCGGCCGATTACGGTAGGTTACGGTAGGAGCAGGTGAGCAACCCTGTCGGGGACATGTTCTCCGATCTGGCCCAAACTTGGTCTGTGGGGGTTATTCGGGCCGCTGATCACGAACCTGACTTTCTTTCTAGCATTACGCTGGTGGTAGGAATTCTCTGCTCGTAAAGTGGTCCAACTGAATGTTTTTGATTTCGAACGAAACACCTTGAAAATTGAAAAGCGCCTGAAAAACACCTTGAAAAGCGTACGAATCTAAATTAAATGAAGCACTTCTTTCGATTTGAAATTTAAGTTTGACTTTCTTCGATATTTTTGTAGAGTTCGCCTGCACCAAACAGGCAGTACATCGCTGGAGTTCTTATAAGATTGTATTCTTCTAGACAGAAAAATCGGGTCGATCTTATTTTAAACTGCTCACACAGCACTTTTGCGTTGAGCAGTGAGAAGAGAAGGAGAAAAGGATCAACGACGGCGTTAGTAATCCCTTTTTGGGATACGCCACATATTCTACTTGATGGAATATACCGTAAAGGCCTTTTGAATGCGTATTTGTCCCTTGGGCGTGTGGAGCTCAGTCGAAGTAGTCGTCCTGTGTCGCATGCATCCGAGTACCATGTTCCCGACTCGGGATATCGCCAGCTTTCAAAATTAGTGTATACAACGAGTCAACAGGGGAAATTCGCACGACCGCGGCGGAGCCTTTCGCAACCGAGCTAGTGGAAAACTCCGTGTTGTTTACAACCCAAACAGTCCCTCCATGTTTCGAGGTGAGCTGGCGTCAATCGATCATGTACCGGCAGCCCGCGAAAAAGGCCGAACCAACTACTACCGAGGCAGTAGGCTCTATCTCGATTTTTGAAAATGATTTTCACCTTAGCGGCCCGAAACTTCAGTCCTGGGTAGTCGAGGTCATACTATGTAATAATTCGCTAAGAGCTATCGATCCGCGAGAATAGGAAGCAAATAGGGGACGAAATTACGGTGCGCTAAAGCAGTGGAAAATACCCAGACGTCTTCTACATGCCTGGGGATTCAGCAGGTTATACAGTTCGGAGGGAAGGCGTCCTACCAATCAGGTGGAGAGTACATTACTATACCCCATAAGCGAGGGCAGCTTTTTTAGTAGGGATTTTTTAGTAGTAGGGAAGGGGCTGAAGAGTAATCAGCGAGCCGCATATCCAAGGCGTTTCTTCAACTCACTGACTTCACGATGTGGGAGAAACATTTTATCGGTTTCTATAATACTATGACACCCTTCAAACAATAGTTATGTACACACGGAGAGCAACTCCTCTCATCACGCAATTAACTGTACAACGGAAAAAGCGCATAGCACATCTGAGGAGTAAGTTATATTCATTCTATTAAAGCAGAGAACACATGAATCTAACGAGCAGCTCTAGAGGACTTTGCTCGTGAGGCTTTCTTCCGACTCTCACTCTTCTCTGCGATCCTGCTATCCAATGCCTTTACTACTTGTTCTGTAGTGTCGCAGTTCTGTAGTTTCCTCCACATCGGCTCATCCACTTCAGCAGGAAAGTGGTACAACTGGGAACATCCATACTCCTCAAGCAATGTTCGTTCGTCCTTATTCTCAGCAGTTTGTTCAGTCTGAAAGAAAACTACAATATAACAAAGGGGAACGAAACACACCAAAAAATTAGTCGACTTACGGCTATAATGAATCGGTTCCCTTGTGGCTCGACAACGATGCAGTTTCCGTATCGTTTCGGGTCAAATGGACCGATGAGCGGTCCAAAGAGTACAACGATTCCGGACTTCCTTCGGGTGCTTTGGCCCCCCGACAGCATCAGAACCAGTACCACAGGATTGCTGTTCTCGTAGGCATCGCGTCGGGCAATGTGCAGAAGACGAGCGAGATCAGAAGACTTTCTGCTGAGATCTTGGCCGACAATCATGTCAAGGTCTCGCTAAATGGTCACTTTGTATTCACACGATTTTTCATATTCCCAAAATGTTGAACTACCTCTTCGCCTAAGAGCAGAGTGCGGCCTCTACAGTATGCCTCTAAGGGATCCTCGAATACTCCATGTGCCGCGTCTGCCACAAGCCCAATCACTTGTGTGCGATTGTTCAGCGAACGAAACACATTGCCCGATGTTATTGGTGACGAGTCACCTTCACCAAGTGACCAGATTCGCTGCGACAGGGAGTCTTCGTCCCTTGGCACCCCGTCAATGTGTCCGATATGCATGGAGTTCACTTCCATTTGCAATACAGTGCTCGAATCTGAAGTAAATTTGTAGAGGTTAACGTGAGGCAATTATGTGTGCACCGTCCACGTCCAACTTTCCATAAATCTTGGCATTGTTCGAACAGATATTCCGTAAGTTGCTCTCAGCTTTAGACCAAGATTGGTATCGACCTTTTATTAGGCTTACGTTTCGGCGATTTCGCCTTCGTCAGAGCCTGGAATAGTCGAGTTCATTTGAAAAACTACTCGCCCAAACGCCATTTCATCCTACAGGAGTGAATTCCGAAGGAGACAAGGAGTCAGGAAGCAATGTCGTAGAGCATAGTAACGCTAACCTTAGTGGTGGGGTCGAAGTGATCCACCAGTCACCCGTAGCTGGAGGTGGGCTAACTCGGATGGGTTTGCGAGCTTATATCGACTGACCACCTGCCCCTGGGACCCCCTTGAGCACGACCACGTAGGTCAAACCCGCAGAGGTCGACGTAGGGCGCCAGCTCTTGCGTCACCGCGATGCACTCCTCCTTGCGGTTGATTTTTGGATTTCTGGCCGCGATCCAAAACGCTTCGAGAGTTCTGCGTGCCGTGACGTCGCGCTCGCGTGCCAAGATCGTGACCGCCACCTCAACCATTGCGCTATCGTGGCTCCGGACCCTATGCTCCCCCAACGGAGTAGACACATTAGATCTTCTTAGCCCATCCAAGTGCTCCTTAACCCTGGTGCAAAGCGGTCTCCCCGTCTCCCCTATATACTCATCCCCGCATTGACTGCATGTAATGAGGTACACCACCCCCAATGTCATACAGTCACCTGCACTTCCAAACGGGCAGACAACACAGGATGGTGTAGTGCACGTCCTGTCGTATAGGCGGTTCCGAACTAATTGTCCCTTCAAGTTTGTGGGAGGGATCTCAATCACTCTCACCAGGTCCTGTAAACCTGCTTTACGAAGGCATGTGCGAATAGACGCACTGGTTTCGTCTGATAGAAAAGGGATGCAGAAGGGTATCTTTCCTTCTTCTTGAGCTTGAGCTGCTGTCACCACAGCTCGCCGCCTCCGTCGTCCGTGGAACGCTTCCGTGAGATACCCGTTGGTTCTTGCAATGTGATCTGCCAAATCCCTTGAGAAGGCTTCCTGTTCGGTATCAGACGAAACTTTAGCCGCCGTTCGGTACATATTTCGCACTATTCCCCTTTTAGTACTACTTGGATGAGATGACCGGAAGTGGACAAGGATATTTTTATTGCTCGGCTTGCGGTACCGCCTCGTCCTGAAAACTCCTCCCGAGAGGCCAACCTGCACGTTCAGAAATGGAAGCCAATTTTCTGTAGGCGACATCGCCGAAACGTAAGCCTAATAAAAGGTCGATACCAATCTTGGTCTACAGCTGAGAGCAAGTTACGGAATATGTGTGCACCTTCAAAGACCGAAAATGACATTTCCATAGCTAGAACCCATTGGCTACCTAACTGATCGTGTTCATGTCATTTTGAATATAAAAAACGCAAGCAGACGTACTCAAGTTTGGTTTACACTTTGATTTGCTGCATATGCACTCCAAATTCAATCTCGTGTAGGTGGGTCCATAGTTCCATAGCAGCTGCTCTCCAGCCTGAACGTGATGAATGTGTATCCGTTGGTGGAGCAACGTACAGGGAACTTTTTATTAAGCGCCAACCCACCTGTATTTCCCTGACCGCGTACAAATAGGCAAAGATCAGGGGTTGAGGTCCTTGAGGTGTCGCGAACAGTTCACAATACTGGGCGAGTTTCATGTTTGGATGCTTAGCACTGTGGTTGAATAAACGCCCAAGTGTTACAGATCCCTTGTAAAGGGCACGGTGACCGAGGAATGACATGGGCTTCATCAGTGGCTCAACTTTATGTTTTTCGTGACAGCGTGCTAAAAAAGTGTAACACATTAAAGTTCCTTGATGTCAGTTAATCCTTTTAACTTACCATTAATGTCCACGACGTAGTCATTAATTAAGTCTTTTTGCTCTTGTGTAAACTGGTCGGATGACTGAAGATCCCTCACAAAATGCTGTGGAACTAGGACACTCCTAAAAGAAAGTTTATATACGGATAGACAAGAGAAATTCCCGTGAACGCGTAATCGAAGAGTTTTGTGATGTGTATGTCTGCTCACCGGTAGTCAGAGACGATGTTGCTCTTTCCGATTTTCCCCTTTGCGAATACTCCTTTCCCATTTATTTCGGGAATTTCGCGGATTTCGAGCCAGGGAAATATCTAAGAATCAGTTATTGTGATTTCTTTACTTTAAATGACACTGAAAAAAGGGTGACATGACGTACTTGGAATGGCTGCGCCGTCCGAAGGCGGTTAAACCGTTCGAGATCGAAACATGAGTTGAGAGATTTCACCGGCTCTTCGTATGGCATGCTATTCAATTCTCGCATGTACCCTAAAATCTCCTCCTCTTTTGCAGGAGTCGGCAAACAATGGAGAACAGCGGCTTCTTCGTTTCGGCCGATCACATCTGCTTCTACCACTTCCTCTCCATCATCGCGGTCATCCGTGGCCTTTTCTGCTCTTCCAACTTCCTGTGCAAGCTCGCTAGGTCCAGGTTGGTCGTCCAGCCCATATCGAGCTTGCAAAAGATCTCTAGCCACATGTCCTGCTTCGCGACCAGCTTCCTCTGCATCAGTCCTGTCCTCAATGGTCCTTTCCGCTCTTCCAACTTGCTGTGCAATTCCGCTAGGTCCAGCCTGATAATCACGATCTGCTGCGCTATCATCTTGTCCTGTTTCCTGGCCAGGACTGCTGAGTCCAGAACCTCTTCGCCGTTCGTCTCCATCATCTAATCTTCCCTCAGAAGATCTGGCACCTTGCAAAAGATCTGCCCTGCTAGCTGCCTGTCTTGCTTCGCGACCAGCTTCCTCTGCATCATCGCGGTTCTCAATGTTGCTTTCCGCTCTTCCAACTTCCTGTGCAAGCTCGCTAGGTCCAGGTTGGTCGTCCAGCCCATATCGAGCTTGCAAAAGATCTATCCCGCTAGCTACATGTCCTGCTTCGCGAGCAGCTTCCTCTGCATCAGTCCTGTCCTCAATGGTCCTTTCCGCTCTTCCAACTTGCTGTGCAATTCCGCTAGGTCCAGCCTGATCATCAAGATCTGCTGCGCTATCATCCCGTCCTGCTTCCTGGCCAGGACTGCTGAGTCCAGAACCCGTTCGCCGTTCGTCTCCATCATCTGATCTTCCCTCAGAAGATCTGACACCTTCTGTATCCTCGCCAGCCCCTTGGTCATCACTACCAGCTTCTTCCGCTCCGAGATCTATCCTGTGTGTCGCCTCGTCAGCTGCCCTCTCTTCGTTTATGCTGGCGAGGCTATAAGCGCAAGTTTTGAATTTATCACATAACAATATCGCGAAGCATCCAATTAGTGCTCAACTCACTCTTCTACTAACACCTTTTCTTGGATTGACGCAATGAGGGACACATGATTGTTCGCATCCTCGTCGGCGAAACGTCTCAACTTGACATAGGCGTACACGGCAGACTTTACAAAATCCCTGTTGTAGCGGAGAAGCAGCGTTTCGGCATCGTGTCCTAGAATATATTTCATTCACATTACTCAATACTGCAAAATTGCATATGATCGCTAACCTTGCAGTTGAGACAGTGCATCGGCGTCATATCGTAGCGCTTGCAGCTGTTCGCGCCAGTACCGACTGTAGAGCTGTTCAGCTGCTCTGTGCCTAGTCTGAATTTGTTATAAAACCAGTTTGATCATGCCAACGATGTCTGAGCAAGCGGAACTTTTCAAACACCTAAGACAGCTCTGAACACCTACCGTATTGCAGCTGATCACAAACTTCGCGCATTTCGAGTCGGCGAAGAACTTTCTCAGATAGAAACACGCGCTGCCTTTGTAGATTGGCTTCCTGTTCCCCCACTGCAAGAAGAATGGAGAAAGAGGCTTCTCCATCTCGCTACCTTGGGCGATACTGAAATTGAAGACGTATAACATGGGAATAGAGGCAAAAATGGATTTAGCATGACGGTATTCGTGCAAGAAAAAACTCACAACTTGCGCAGCTTCGTATAGTGAGTAAGCCATCTATGCGAAGTCTCGTCGAGGACAAACAGACCCCCCGTGTATGATGAAGGATTCTGCACACGGTTAGTGTTTTTTGGATTAGGATAAATCCCAACCTGTAAAGACGTTCAAGTGTTTTCACCCTGGAAGGATATGAATGAAGTATGTGAATATTATATATTCTCACCCAGTAACGACTTTCGCCACCTTCTCCGATTTGGAAGCGTTCTTCATGCAAGCCGTGCACCTTTTCTCCTGTCGCAGTCGTCGAAGCATAAAAGCTCCCATAGCGCACTTTGTATACTACCTCGTTGCGTGCCGCATTCGAGTGCACAATATACGCCATAAGAGCACTGGAACTTCACATTCTTATTCGGGTCTTCGTGCGGAAACTAGTGTTAGCAATGCTACCTCATGACGTAGTTGTAGTCGATGTAGATTAGTTCTCCACTCTCAAACCCTTGCATAATGGAATTGATCTTTTCATCAATTCTGTGGTGATCTAATATGGCCCTCACGGCGCAATAAGGCGTTCCCTCCTAAAAAGCAGGAATAATGTGAGGAGTCGAAAGAGTATGACAGCTAATTTGTTTTATTCTCGCGTATCGCTTGCAGCTATGAACTCAACTTAGGATCGCTGTATCTCAGAGGCAGGAATGTTCTAAGATCTGACAGCTCCCTATTCAGCTCTTCCACATAATAAGACATTGTGTCCATGGCGCACTTCAGAGCTGCGCTCCTTTCCGCTCCGCGACCTGGGTGACTAAGATGGTACTTCACTCGTAATCAGGTACTGACAAACCTCACCAGACTCCATGAATATGTTGAGGAAATTGAAGAATTTGGTTAGAGCCTTGGCGAATCCGATGCGGTTTTCTACAGGAACTCCAATTCTCTTCGTTCGCGCGAAGAACTCCGATGCGATTTCATAGGAGAACAGTGCATCATCTATAGATATGGGCTCACCATATCTGAAAGCAGGACGTATTACGTGACGGTGTGGTCTCATTGGCGAAATGATCTCGAAGCAGTTCACCTTCCCCTCGACCTCATCGTTGCAAGCATGTACCGCTCGACGTATTGCGCGTATTGGTGCAGCCCATGGCGTGGTTCCTCGACTGGCGGTTCGGCTCGCGACGAAGACGGGATCATCTGTTGAAGATTTTTGCAGAGTTGTGACGTTAGAGGATCGCCTCATAATAAATTATCCTCACTGTTGTTCGCATAAGGTGCTGATCGTGGAACGCCTTCAGAACTGGATGTTGGTCTCTGTCGACCTTTCGCCAGAACTTTAGCTGCTCGTCCGCGTCTTTCATCCATGCTTAACGTTGGCTTTTTATTATATGTACCGGGATGAGTCACTCTAATCCTAATCTTAGAAAAATCACTTTCACCGCGGCGTCCGGTAACCTGAAAGCGTTGAAGATAGTATGGAGGACTGGTGATGTAGTCGTTCTGCCACTCGAACATCGAATTGGTGTCTGGTGCGGTTTTGAATAGGGGGTGGACCGTCTCGCCTCCTGAAATATACAGATGTCTTTTCTTAATAATGTCAAGCTGCGCAGAAACCCTACCTGTATACCGTGCGTCGTTCCTCTCCATGTAAAGCTGTTCTCGACGCAACGTGGACGTCGCAATTCGAGAGTCGCGTCGCGTCTAAACGCAGCGAAGTTGATAGAAAGCGATGGAACTCCTAAGCAATCTCACCTCCATGGTCGCGGACGGCCGCATCTCTGTAGCGAGAACCGCTCGAGAACCGTCACCCTCATTTACCTCTAGAACACACTATTCTGAGAGGAGAAATGTTGCATCGTACGAAGCTCTTGCAAACCTTCCAGCTGCCCCTCGTCGTCACCGTTTCCGCTCCTTTCAGTTGTGTGCCGCTGAAATGGTGGTCGACGATGACATTTGGGAAGATCTGAGACCGAGAACTTAGAACATGCCCAAGCTGCTTACGTTTATTAGGGGTATGTAGGCATCTTCTATTTGTGCTACAAAAGCATTGTATGTTGGATTCTTCTCTCTAGGAATCCTTTCTAAATCAATCGATGCGCCTTTGAGCCTCTCCATTATTCCTCTGCCGATCTGCTCGTACATCTGAACGGTGGTCCGATTAATTCACTTCCTAACTGACCACGTCTTGCACACACCTTGTGTTGATCGCTTTCTACATGGAGTTGGTGATGGTCACGGAGATGAATCCGAAGATTGAACTTTCCGTGTTTGCCGCATCCCACACAGAACTGCACGCCTCGACTTGGCAGTGCCGGGAAGTACACAGCTGGAAGTATTGGTAATAGAAACTAGAACAGAAGTACATCTTCGTTGATAACGCGTCAGACCGTCGGAGAGTTTCACGGGAAGCTTCGGTATGTCCCCTCTTCGTTCCATTTCGGGTAGCTGCAGTTTTGCCATCTCTCCAATCCGCTTAAATTCAGCTCTTTGCTCCTGTCTGCGTCGCTGTCGGGATATGGCAGAACGTGGCTGAGGTTGGTCATCTTCGGATGTTGGGGATCGTTCAGGATTCATTGCAACTTGTAAGGTTGAAAAAATTCTGAAAACCCGATGGCGCTAATTCTCGAAACGTTATTTGTTTGCGCTGGTATGCCGCTGACGTGTAGCGATATGACAGAGCGCGCTAACGCATTGCAAGTCACATTCCGATAAGTTAAGTCTTTATTAATTATCTTGTGGCTGTTACAACTGCCACGGCTGTTCCAATAGAATCCTTAGCACATCTGCAATGGTACAGTCGGCCTTATAAAGCAGGTCGTTCCACTTATTCTTGTCTTCTACAGGCAAATGTTGAACATTCGCTCCTCTCCACTCGTCGCTGATCGTAACGTCCCATCGAGCGAGGCTCCGTGCCTAATCGAAGAGTGAGTGGCATGAATAATCAAGCTGTTAACTCGCGCGTAGTTACAATAACGACTCACCACTGGGACGCACCGCCCAACATCTCCGCTATCACAGCGCAGTTCGAACGCAACGCAAGAGCTGAAGGTACGTGGTTCGTCGGCTTGTATAGTTCTACCGAGAACCAACACAGTAGCTTGGCGAGCAGGTATCAAGCTCTCCAACATCAGCACTATCGTACCACCTCTACGAAACGCATCGTGATGTGCCGCCCAGAGAAGCTTGCATAGTTGGTTTGCACCAGCAAAAGGTATAACAACGCAGTGAGGGAATATTTCCTGAAATTCGACGATCCGTATATGTAGCTAAGAAAGGATGAGGATTCCAGCTGTACCTTCGTAGGCTTGACTCCCAGGACGTTGGCACTTTCTGCATATGCATCAAAACATTCATGGCGTTTGCTACGCTCCAAGACAAGGTGGCGCAGCCCCGACTTCTCCGCCACCCACTGCAGCAGATTAGATGCATCTTTCATCTCGTGCAAAGAGATGCCTCGGCACTCTGACTCAATATCTGAAACGAACAAATTTTAACTCAAAACTAGGTCGACGTCTTCTCTTGATATTATCACAAATTGACATGTAGACGAATTGCCCAGAAAATATTCATCTACCTTGCTGCATTGAGTTGGATGATGAAGATCCACTCGATGCCTGTATCTCTTCTTCAGCTGCGTCGACTATGCTCTGTAGTGATGTTGTGTTCTGGAGCTGAGCATGAGGCTCCCTCAATGTCGGTTCAGCTTGATGCGCTTTGCTCTTCTTCCTCTTTATAACAACTGTCCTCTCAGATCCTCGACCTATTTGTTCTATATAGTGCATTTCAACGAATCTAGATCTAGACGAAGCCAAAATCAAGCGCTCAACTACATGTATGTGTCTACCTTGTCGCGTCAGCCCGAATGAAGAAGGCTTGCTTGACGACGCCATTCGCACAACTGATTCTAGTGCGTGCTCATGCGTTGGGTCTTCTTCACGAAACTCATAAGGATCGCCGTCTGTAATCATGGGTGTGAACCACATAGACAAACATGGTATGTGATGAGGTTTCATGTAAAGTAACCTACCTGCATTAATATCTCCCTGCGAAGAACTCCTTAGACCCGCTCTTGTTGCTGCTCGCAGTTCTCGAACGCTTTTAACAGTGTTTCGATCTGAACCTGGTTAATTTTCTGTGCATCCCATTACAGCCTTTGAAACAGCGGTGTGTACCATTTCTATTCGCTCTTGGTGTTGAAGGAAGAGCATATCCAGGATCCAACGTTTCTTCATCTTCCGTATCCGACGTCTCAGACGAGAGCTGATCATCTTCGTCCACCTCTTCCTCTTCGTCCTCTTCAATCTGATCCCCGCCAGTCTGCGTTCGACTGAAGTGTATCAGAACTAAGTTGTGAACGCCCAACGTGAAGCCGAAACGTAGGTACAGCCTTACCTTATAATCGTCACCGATTTTCTTGCAGCGTTAACGTCATCCTTGAATCTCTTGGCCTCGTCGTCGGCAAACTGTTTCAGTTTTTGATAAGCCTTCACACAGGCATCGGCAAAGTTGTCGTTGTACAATCTCAACTGTGTTTGTTGTTGATGACCTAAGATGCAACATTTCCATCCGCTTTCATAATCCCTGTGTTGAGTTTCCGGTACGCTAACCGGCTAACTGAGCGATTTCCTTGACGGCCGGCTCTAGGCCGTCAATCACAGCCTCGACGTAGGCGTTGAACTGCAGTCCAGCTGTTGAGTGTCTGGTCTGAACCACACCATAAGCTCTCGATTGAGCATTTAAAAATCTGTGAGCTCTGATGATGCGCTTAAATCGACTCACCGTATTGCAGGATATAACGTAGTCACCGCAGCCAATCACACTAAAGAAGCGCGTGAGAGTCGATCGAACTGACCCGGTTCCAGTTTCTCTTCCACCGTACAGAAGGAAAAAACGTTTTTCAGCTGCATGGGCTTCCTCAATTTCGTGCCTAGCTATAATGCTGAAAGAGGCGGAAATCATAGCATAAATAGGGAAGCAATCTAAACATTACAAGGAGCCTTTTAATGTCCCATGCTTACAACTCTCGCAGCTTGATGTAATGCAGCAACCAACGATGAGATTTCTCGTCAATAACGAATAGTCCACCGCGACACGTGCTACTCTCTCGCATCTGATGCTGCTGTTTCGGATTCGGATAGAGGCCGATCTGTATGGGAAGCAGTAACAGGCAGTTAAAAATGGCATTAATAATGCAATTCAACATTACAAACCCATATCCGATGGAAGCGCCCATCAACGCGAACGTTTCTTTCAATTAGTCCGGTGCTTGCCAAATTTGCGTCTCCCTCTGACACATCGACTATACTACCATAACACATCTTATACATAGCCTCGTTTCTCGTTCCACTGCAGTGCATTACGTAGGCCATCAATGCTCTAAATAAAATAGTAAGATATTTGCCTTATTTGCCTAAGGGTGACAAATTGAAGCGTACCCCATCACGAAGGTGTAGTCACAGTGGGATATTGTTCCCTTCTTTTCGAAGTCCTCCATTATGGTTTCAACTCGCCTGTCTACTTTTTCGTGCTCGACAATCGCACGAGTGACACAGTAGCTTGCTCCTTCCTAGAAATCAGGTTAAGCATCACTTCAAGTCAGTCGACCCCTTAAGCGATGGAAAGCAGTGACCTTTCTCTTTGGTCTAGCCGCTATGCCTGCGAGTGAGACGTTCTTCCGCAGTTCACGCGTCAAGAGCTTGTACTGCTTTTGCATAATTGAAAGAGCTTTACCGATGTCCACATTTCGTGCGACTCCGGCTGCTGTAATGTTTCGAACATAGATGAACAATATGGAGGAGACCTAACATGAGTTGGGTAAAAAAATACCTCCGACCAATTGGCTTTCCACAAATTTGTACAGCGATATAATCGCTTTGCCGAATGCTATGCAAGTGTTTACGGTAACCCCGCTTTGTAGAAGGATTCGGAAAAAGTCCGGAATCATGGGTCCCGAATAGATGATGTCGTCTATAGTCACAATTTGTCCAAGCCTAAAACAGTTAGGTTATTCGAAAAGCGTGCGCTCAGTGCTACGAAATGACCTACCTTCGACGTGCCCTCATAGCGACAAGCATGAATCTTCCCACATAGCTCTCGTACTTCTCACACCCTCCTTGCACGCTTCCGGATCTCTGCAGCGCACCCTCTACGGGACCATACTGAAGTTCAACTATGAGCTAGTTTGTATGCGGTAGAGGCGCCTTTGATGACTTGCCACTTGATTTTTGAGGTCATCTCTGAACATGATCAGAATTGGGTGCGTATCTGTGATCAGCCGCCTCCATATCTTCAGCTTTCCGTCGATCTCCAGTACGGCTTCTGAATTAGACTCAACAGTCTCAGTCAACTATCAACTAATCTTAGCACTCACGCGCTCGAAGTCCAACTATGTATGTCTGCTCGTAGTATTCACTCCTGCTCTCGTCGTATTCATGGCAGAACATCATTTCCTTGTCTGGTTCTTGTTGGAACCAACTGTGTACGTGCGCTCCTCCTAAGATTGGTTAGCAGAACCTCTGAGTCGAAGCAGAATCATGCAATGTATTTGCTAACCAGTGTGCAGCTTGTCAAAAGGCTTCATGAAGAGCAGATGACGACCAATCTTAGGAGCGTCAAAGGTAGGTGGCAACCCATCATCTGGATGCACCTAGGCGTAGTATAAGTGATATGATAACTCACTTATGCCCATATACTTCTTTTAAATTCACTTATTTCTCCCATACCTCAGAGGATTCTTCGTCATCTTGCGCCGAGCGGTGATCCCGCAACGAAGGTTCTCGATGCTCGTTCATCGGATGACGCTGGCGAGGCGAACATCCTTGCTCAGAACAGCATCCCCTTGAGTGAGGGCACGGTCGGTAATTTGCATTGTGTTCGACAGGCTCCTTCTGCCGAGGTCGATCATGACGCTATAAAAATAGACCTTTCAAGGTAATATACTCGTTAATAATGAACAAGTGCTCCGTCACGCATATCGGCGTGCCTCGCAGTTGCGCGCCTCGCGCGATGTTGCAGTATCACGAAGCTAAGGAGAATCACAGCTAGCTGCTCTACTTGTACAGCTTTCTTCTCTACCTAAGAGTAGAAAAGGCTCGGCAGTACATAGTATGATAGGGCGATCCATTGGTTCCTCACTACTGGTCATCCCTTAGTGAAGCGGTCCCCATTACTGGTACTGGTCCCCCTCTATGATCCCCCCTCTGCGGACGACGTTTTCGAGACGTCTACTTGAATCCCTAAACGCATTGAGCAAAGTCTTTAGCACGTCCTTTGAGTCTCAGGCAGGTCGTGCGACGTATTCCGCACGTCTTCTAAATCCCGTGACACGTAGAAGACGTCTGGGTATTTTCCGCTATTTTCGTGCTCCGTAATTTGATAACTATCGATTGATGGTAATCGATACTTCAAAAACGAATTTCAGATTCGTGTTGAGCGACCTCCACTACCTCCAGGTCTAAAGTTTTGAACTGCTTAGACGATATCCACAAAAAATTGTGGATAGTTTGATCAATATCGATTGATGGCGATCGATACTTCGAAGACCAACTCCAGATCCGTGTTCAGCGACCGCGGTTACCCCAGGGCTGAAGTTTTCAGGCAGGTAGAAGAAGTCTGGGTATTTTCCATTATTTTCGTGACCCGTAACATATCCAGTATCGATTGGTGGCGATCGATACTTCGAAAACGAACTCCAGATCCGTGTTCAGCGACCTCGATTGCCCCAGAGCTGAACCTCCCACGAAGGGAGAAGACCTCTTGGTATTTTTCGCTATTTTCGTGTAATAATTTTCATTCCCATTCACCGCCCCCCCCCCTCCCGATTTTCCCCCTATTCTATGGCTTATTTCTGCGGCAGCGCCTTGACGGCGATTGATGACGATCGATACTTCAAAAACGAACTCCAGACTAGTTCTGAGCGACCTCCACTACCTCCAGGTCTAAAGTTTTGAACCGACTAGACGACATGCACAAAAAATCGACAGTTTGATCAATATCGATTGACGGCGATCGATGCTTCATGAAGGAACGTCAGATTCGTGTTCAGCGACCGCGATTACCCCAGGGCTGAAGTTTTCAGGCAGGTAGAAGGAGTCTGGTATTTTCCATTATTTTCGTGTCTTAATTTCCCCCCATTTCCCACACCGATTCCCCACCCCCCCCCCCCCGCTAATTTCTGCGGCACCGCCGATCGATAGGATGACTCATCGCTTAGCGTATGATATATCATATATATCATAATCTATACGCTACGCATCATACGCTAAGCGATGAGTCATCCTATCGATAGGCGCCGCCACCGGAGAAGTCATTCACAAAATAAGGGGGAGGCAATTACGGCACAAAATTAGCGAAAAATAACAAGGCGTCTTCTCTCCGCCTGGGAACTTCGTCCCTGGGGGTAGTCGAGGTCGCTGAACACGAATCTGAAATTCGTTTTTGAAGTATCGATCGCCATCAATGGACATTGATCGAACTATCGATTTTTTGTGGATGTCGTCCAGGCGGTCCGAAACTTGAGCCCTAGGGGTAGTCGAGGTCGCTGAACACGAATCTGAAGTTCGTTTTCGAAGTATCTATCGCCGTCAATCGACATTGATCAAATTACGACGCGCGAAAATAGCGGAATATACCCAGACTTCTTCTATCTTACTCTATAATAACGCGCGAAGCGCTGAGTCATACTGTCCATCGGCGCCGCCGCCAGAGAAGTCATTCACAAAATAAGGGGGAGGCAATTACGGCACGAAAATAGCGAAAAATAACAAGGCGTCTTCTCCCCGCCTGGGAACTTCGTCCCTGGGGGTAGTCGAGGTCGCTGAACACGAATCTGAAATTCGTTTTTGAATTATCGATCGCCATCAATGGACATTGATCGAACTATCGATTTTTTGTGGATGTCGTCCAGGCGGTCCGAAACTTGAGCCCTAGGGGTAGTCGAGGTCGCTGAACACGAATCTGAAGTTCGTTTTCGAAGTATCTATCGCAGTCAATCGGCATTGATTAAATTACGACGCGCGAAAATAGCGGAATATACCCAGACGTCTTCTACGTGTCAGGCGATTTAGAAGACGTGCGGAATACGTCACGTGACGTGCCTGGGACTCAAAGGACGTGGCAAAGACTTCGCTCAACGTGTTTGGGGATTCAAGTAGACGTGCCGAAGACGTCGTCCGCTAAGGGTGGACCATTGAGGGAGACAAGTACCAGTAATGGAGGACCGTTTCACAAAGAGAGGACCGATAGTGAAGAACCAATAGATAGCCCTATCATACTATGTACTGTACGTACTGCGAGCGTTTTGTACTCCTAAGTAGAGGAGAAAGCTGTACAAGTAGAGCAGCTAGTTTGATGTAAATGTCCTTAGCTTAGTGATATTGCAACATCGCGCGAAGCGCCCAAGTGCAGGAACGCCGATATGCGTGACGGAGCACTTGACGGAGAATATCAGTGAGCGCACCATCAAAATAGGGATACCGCCCGCGGTCATCTGCTTCACAGTGTTCTCGTATGTGTCCCATTCCCGACCATTCTCCGGGACTTTAATCTGGGAGAAATCCATTGATGCTTTCTTCATCCTCTCGATTATCCCACGACTGACTTGTTCAGCCACCTGAGTTAGGGCTCGTTGTTGAAATCTTTCTTAATTGGGTTTGCTCACTACCTTCAAATTATCAGTCCCATGTAGTTTGTCCGAGTGGTGCTTCTTCAGATGATGCCGTAAGGCGAATATCGCATGTTTGCCACAAAAAAGGCAGAACTGGTATCCCTTCGAGGGATGCAGCGGCAGATACACCTCTGAACAAAACTTTGTCAAAGTAGAATGTACTATCAGAAAACCACTTCATATTCCCGGTTGCATTGTTACTGACGAGAAATCGTCATACCCTTGTTGGATAGATCAACTCTTCCATGTCGGATCGAACCGTCTTTGATCCACTCGCCGACCATATGTTCAGCCCTTGCCGCCAATCTCTTCAAATCACGGATCCTCAACGCATACGACGAAACAACTGCGGCTCCCACATCCTGCATTTCGTTTGATGGTCCTGCTGCTGAATCATCGACAACTAATCTGTCCTCTGGGCTGCCACCGCTTGCTCCGCTCATAGAATCCTCGATAGGTGAAGACATTGTCCACACAGTTTTATGTGAGATTGCACCTAAAAAGCAGGCGGATTGTTGGATATCGCAAAGAAAGCAGAAAGCACGTATACGGACATCGTAAGAAACGTATAGAGATGCACGGCTCACTCAGCTGGTGAGATCTTGCCGAACAGTAGAGGACACTTTAGTGATGATGAAGTGTGAGGAGGAAGAAGAAAAAATAAAAATAAATAAAAAACCCATCTAAGCAGCACTTACCGACCCTTAAAAAACAAGGCATAAACCACGAGGCATGAAGGTTTAAGCGTAGACCTAATAGAGAGATAAGAGTTTGAAAGGGCAAATTAATTTCAAAAAGAATAACTGTACCTTGCGGATCCGCAAGGCAGCGAGATGCACGGCTCACTCAGCTGGTGAGATCTTGCCGAACAGTAGAGGACACTTTAGTGATGATGAAGTGTGAGGAGGAAGAAGAAAAAATAAAAATAAATAAAAAACGCATCTAAGCAGCACTTACCGACCCTTAAAAAACAAGGCATAAACCACGAGGCATGAAGGTTTAAGCGTAGACCTAATAGAGAGATAAGAGTTTGAAAGGGCAAATTAATTTCAAAAAGAATAGCTGTACCTTGCGGATCCGCAAGGCAGCGAGATGCACGGCTCACTCAGCTGGTGAGATCTTGCCGAACAGTAGAGGACACTTTAGTGATGATGAAGTGTGAGGAGGAAGAAGAAAAAATAAAAATAAATAAAAAACGCATCTAAGCAGCACTTACCGACCCTTAAAAAACAAGGCATAAACCACGAGGCATGAAGGTTTAAGCGTAGACCTAATAGAGAGATAAGAGTTTGAAAGGGCAAATTAATTTCAAAAAGAATAACTGTACCTTGCGGATCCGCAAGGCAGCGAGATGCACGGCTCACTCAGCTGGTGAGATCTTGCCGAACAGTAGAGGACACTTTAGTGATGATGAAGTGTGAGGAGGAAGAAGAAAAAATAAAAATAAATAAAAAACGCATCTAAGCAGCACTTACCGACCCTTAAAAAACAAGGCATAAACCATGAGGCATGAAGGTTTAAGCGTAGACCTAATAGAGAGATAAGAGTTTGAAAGGGCAAATTAATTTCAAAAAGAATAGCTGTACCTTGCGGATCCGCAAGGCAGCGAGATGCACGGCTCACTCAGCTGGTGAGATCTTGCCGAACAGTAGAGGACACTTTAGTGATGATGAAGTGTGAGGAGGAAGAAGAAAAAATAAAAATAAATAAAAAACGCATCTAAGCAGCACTTACCGACCCTTAAAAAACAAGGCATAAACCACGAGGCATGAAGGTTTAAGCGTAGACCTAATAGAGAGATAAGAGTTTGAAAGGGCAAATTAATTTCAAAAAGAATAACTGTACCTTGCGGATCCGCAAGGCAGCGAGATGCACGGCTCACTCAGCTGGTGAGATCTTGCCGAACAGTAGAGGACACTTTAGTGATGATGAAGTGTGAGGAGGAAGAAGAAAAAATAAAAATAAATAAAAAACGCATCTAAGCAGCACTTACCGACCCTTAAAAAACAAGGCACAAAGTGAAGTAGTTTGGCACGGAGCCGGACGTTCTTCGTCTTCTTCGCGAATTCTTCGACGCTCTTGAAAGCTCCAGAAGCCACTCGTTTCCTGCTGCCCAGATCTGGTGCTAGTTCGTTGGTCATGTTGACATCCCGATCCAGATAGCGAAGCTATAAGCTGGAGCATTTGGAGATGTTCGTTCCGTTGGGCGAGAATGGGGCATCAGAAACTTGTCCGTTCCTCAAGAACATCGTCTTCGTAAGATCCATCTGCAGTGCATCGTTTCCACATACACGATTGAAGTGAGTCAGCATTCGCTCCGCCTGGCTGATGCTCTCGGTGTTATGAGCACGATGTCGTCAGCGAAGCGAAGATGGTGCGGTCGCTGGCCGTCGATCCTCAACCCCGTCTTCTCATTCTAATTCGCGCATGATGTTTTCGAGGGTGGCGCTGAGAAGCTTCCGGTATATGGTATCCCCCTACCGAACCCTTCTCTTCAAGTCGATGACGACGTCGTTGTAGAGTGGGGAATTTTGGTCGTGAATCCACTGTATAGCTTTCGAACAAGTGAGCAAAGCTTCGATGACCACTTCAGTTTTGACGGAGTCGAATGCCTTTTTTCAGGTCAATGAACGTAAGGCATTGAGGCAGCCTGTACCGCAGTTCTTCGATGAGCTTCGTACAAGAGAAGGCATTCTCGAAGAACAAGACGAACTAGAAATATAGGTTCTGGCGCGGCCAGTAATACTTATCGAATCTCAATAATTAGGTCGTATGGTAATTTCGAAATTTTCTGTTTTCAGATTTTCTGTTTTCTCGCGTTTTGCTTTTTCTGTTATATGATTTCTGTTTCCTGATGAAAGCGGTTTTCTGCTTTCTGTTCTCTGGGAAAATTTTAAAAAATTCCGCCCACCCCTGATCCTCGTACACGTTGAGCGATGTCTTTGGCTCGACTTCTGAGTCCCAGGCACGTCATGCGATGTACACCGCATGTCTTAAGAATTCCTTGCATGTAGAAGATGTCTAGGTATTTCCACTACTTTCGCGCCACGTAATTTGATTAGTAATGATTAAAGGCGAACTATACATAAAAAATAAACTTCAGGTCCGTGTTCAGCGACATTGACACATGTTTATTAATCAATCCTTGCTTACCGCCGTTCATTACTTCTGTGAATGTACTATATAGTGAAGTAGCTGAATCGCCTATGCACTTCGACGGTGTTTTCGAACTTCCAGTGGGATAAACTTCTTTCATCGAAGAAAAGCCTATAGCCGGGCCTAACTCTTGTTATGCCGGGCCTAACTCTTGTTATAGATATGCAGAGAGCAATAGCGAAAGCGATAAATTGTGCGGTCAATAAACTCACACGACACGTATATTTCACGTGACTTTCAAATTCTAAAGGTTAACAGAGGCACATCACAGGTTAGTGTTGCCAAGTAGTAACAGGCTTTTAACAAGCAGTAAGCCCATGCGGAATCAATAGAGTCTGAAATGCAATGTTCCAGGCGGGAGCATGGCGCAATCTTGACTATTTGCACGCCACAGAAATTTCGCTACCCTGTGCTTTCATGTGAGTGTCAAACATCTTCACAAGCGTCACTAGTACCAATGATAGAACCACTCAAATAGTGCGTGATTTTTTAGGATACCCTGCATTCTTCCCAAGCCGTAGCGTGTTTTTACACTTCGAACCTTTAAACAAGCTCACATCAATCGAAACTGCCACTTTGTGGAGAGATTATAACAATCATTCAAGCGAAAACAATCAATCGAGTATAAAACGCAAAGTTTCGGACGAGTGCGTGGCGCAATCCGTGCGGTCCATTTGTCAGAAAATGTCTACTTTCTTAAGCTTTCATATGAGCCATCAAGCTCTTGAGTACCTCTACTCGGAGAAAAGTTATAATCTTTCAAACAGTGTTTACATTTTTGAGACACTGTATTTGCGAACATGAAATTCGTAATTGAATTCTGCGTAGAATGTTGGATTGGAGACATGTCCCCAACGGTGTGATACACACAATTTTTTCTTCAAAAAAAAAGAGCTCCTCTAGAGGGTATTTAGACGACGTAGTTAAATTCTGTGTGAAATTCTAGCCTGCAAATATACCCTTCACAGCTTCGTCGAAGGTTTGCGAAGAATTATCCTTCAGTTTTGAATTTGAAGATTATCTCATCAAAGGTAGCATTGATAAGCTTGAGGCAGAGCTCATTAGATAGGGCTCGAAATTCTGCTGTAGAACTATGTTTGTTTCACTCCAACATGTATATTTGCACTGGTTTTGTAAACCCTCTGAACATCCTATTGATTGCAGTTCCAGCAGATCTGGTCGACTTGCGCATTCCGCTCGTCGGGCCGGCCGCCGTCGTGGGGCCGGCGACGACGGCCTCCGTCGGGCCGTTGTTCTCCGCGCGCGCGACGGATGTCACTGCTGCGTGAGAAGAGACGGCGAGCAGGAGAATGATGCCTCAGGTATGGCCACCTGGGCGGGCGGCCGCGGCGCCTACAACCAGCCGATACGAACGCACCCCTCCCCTGCAGGCAGGTAGAAGGCGTCTACGCATTTTCCGCAATTTTCCCGCACTGTAATTTGATCAGTAGCGATTGTTGGCGATCAATACTTCAAAAACAAACTTCAGATTCGTGTTCAGCGACCTCGATTGCCCCAGGCCGAAGTTCCCAGGCAGGGAGAAGCCGTCTGGGTATTTTCGTTATTTCTCTGTACGCATTGTACACTGCGCACGCCAAAGTTTTGCTGGACAGATTGGAGCCAATCCTGAGTGGGGTGGCTGGAAATTTCTGATAGCATTCTCCAAGCGGCTCGAAATAGTCTTGAGTATTTCGCATTTCCCAGTAAGGGAAGAGAAGCGCAGTGGACATGCGGTCGCCCACTCGATTGATAGGTTCGATTCTGTGTGCATTGCGCACGGCGCACTCTCGGGGCATCCCTGGCATGGCAGAGCATTGGCAACGTACGCCATGCTTGAGATACTCCGAAAGCACGCATGTCCTGGAAATGAGCTGCTCTAATCGCAAAAGCCCCTCCCCCCCCCAGTCAATTTTGGACCACTCACAGCGAAAATATGGGTGTTCCGGTAAAGTTTTACACATGTTTGTGTAAATTTCGAAGAGGCGAATCGAATAGTCTAACCTTTTTTCAAAAAACCTAAACTGAAGGAGTTATGGGCATGCGACGCGTTGCGAGCTATTTTTGCTTTTTTTCGCCCACTTTTGACCGTGCGGCGTGAGCGGTATTGTAGTGATACTACAACATCGCGCGAAGCGCGCAAGTGCGAGCCACGCCGATAGGCGTGATGGAGCACTTGTATCTACTCTATAATAACGCGCAAAGCGATGAGACATCCCACTGATCGGCGGCGTCGCAGAAATTAGGGGGGGGGGGGGGGAAATAGGTGTGTAAAATGGGGGAGGGGAAATACGTGTGGAAAATGGGGGGGGGGGAATGGTGCGGGGGGAAATTGCGACACGAATCGAGGAGGGGGGGGGACAGCTTGTAAACTGAGCGTTTGGGGAGATTTATCAGAAATTTTCAGCCGCCCTACTCAAGAGGTGTTCTAAGGCTGTCCAGCGAGCCTTTGGAGTGCGCCATGAACAATGCATACAGAATCGAGCCTTTAACTCGAGGGGGGCGGCCGCTCGCAAATTGCACGCACGGACGTGTTCGGAGCGCAAGAGCTCTGTCAAGTTGGAACTTCTAAGGTTGCAGCATGTAGGCTTTGTAGGCAGCCGAGCGTTCTGTTAGTAAGCCAAATTAGAATGGTTTAGCTTAGGAGGGGGCAATGTTATAGTGGTGCGAAAATGCAGGTGACGCTTGCGTGACGCATTTTTTTCCGATTTCCGTGGACCACAGCGAGACGACGCGGCAAGCTAACGGCTTTAAAAAGCGTAACAAACAGAGCGCTTAAGGTACTTTACGATGACGAGCTCATAGCTCCCCAGCTGCCTAAACTGCCTTAGCCTCAGCTGCCGTTTTAGAGCGGCGAAAGCTAGCGGTTAGAGTTTCTTGCGCTCCTACTAGCCCAGATTTGAGTCATCGGCAATCGCAATGGCACCGTTCCGTTCAGCATAAAAAGCGCTATCGAACGATATCAATTTCGACCGATTTTGGAAACATCAATTTTTTGACTGTTTAGCATCGAGGACGAGGCCGCAGCGAAAGGACGATGACGTCATCGAAAAATCGATGTCTTCGAGTTGGGCCATGCTTGATACCATTCGATAGAGCGCTTCATGCTGAATTGAATAGTGTTATTTAGGATGCGAAAAACTGTAATCTGGGCGAGAAACAGCGCGGAGAGCGTCTGCCGTTGTTGCGCCAAATTGCAAGCGCGGGCGTGTTCGGAGCACAATAACTCTGTCAAGTTCGAATATTTTCTGCGGCAACTTGTGGGTATCGTAGGCACTAGAACGGTTTATTAGAACACTTCAGCAGAATGGCTTAGCTTAGAAGGGGGGCAATGTCACAGCGGTGCGAAGATGCAGGTAAGGCTTGCGTGACGCATTTTTTTTCCGATTTCGGTGGACCACTGCGTGAAGACGCGGGTAGCCAACGGCCCTAAAATGCGTACGCGAACAGAGCGCGAACAGGGGGGGGGGGTGGTTGGCTCAGGATCATTGATTTTGCTCAAAATTCGTATAGGGTCGGGGATTATTCGAGGTGCCGAACACGATGCCGGAGTACATTTGGACGATTACGGCAGGAGACCGCTCATACCGATAACTGAGGGTGATCGGCGATCCTGACCCGACCACGGGTACGTTACGTTAGGTGTCTTCCACTACTGTAGAAGGCGGAGCGGTGAGCTCGACTACCGTAGCCTGACCGAGTGTCGCACCCGCCTCGCACGTGATTTCTCTACGAGATGAGGCGAGTTGAGCAGAGCGCGCATTGCTGCTTTGGAGAGGCCAATTTCTTGGTCGGTGATTCTCTCTGTGAGTATGATGACTCTCTTTAGCTGAGCTCTCCTCCAGTAGCGCCATCTCATTCTCTAGCCCACTTTGAGGAGCAGCTTTTTGCCGCGTTCGGAACTCCTTTAGCGTCTAAATTGAGGGAGTACTTAGTTTGATTCAACTGAGAAACTGACAGCACATATTTATAGTCATGAACCGCGAACCCTAATTTTATTGATTACGAACACGTCAGACTCATGAGCTCAAGCTGATGTGGCTAATTCAGTCTTTGTTGCCTTCGCTAAAGTGTATTGTAAGGCGAATCCTCCCCCTTCCGCAGGTGTCAGTCAACCCCCAAAGCTTATGAATACAAGAAATGTAAAAAGAAAGCAGGGCAAAAAATGACTAAAGTCCTCGATCACCACCCTACGACGGAAAGTTTGCTCCGCTGTGCACAGTCTGCTCTGTTAATCCGTTATAGCTCGTCGAAGGTCATCAACACGCCACGCTACCGTAATCGGGAGCGGCGGCGAACCGCTACCATAACTCCGGGAGACACCTAAAGTAGGAACCCCCGACCACCCTCAAACGTGGAGTAAACTGCTGAAGTCGGCGGAATTTTCAAAAACGAACGTCGGATTCGTAACCCCTAGATGATTTTTGGACGAAGTTTGCACGGGAAAATTTGGCCAATTTCGAAAATACCGGTTTTCGACTACGTCATCGTCCGCGCATTTTGAAATTGGAAATCGTTTTTTTTAATTGGTCGAGAGTGACACCATTCGATAGAGCCTTTCGTTATGAACAAAACGTTGTTACTGGGAGTGTAGGAAGCCCAAATATGGGCGAGTAAGATTGCAGGAAACTTCAACCGCTAAGGTCGCCGCCCTAAAATGGCAGATTGGGCTAAGGCAGTTTAGGCAGCGGAGAAGAGCTGAGCCTGTCACCGTAAAGTGCCTTAAACGCTCTGTTCGCATACGCATTTTGAGAGCTCTCCGCGTCTTCTCCCAGTGGTGCACCGAAATCGGAAAAATGCGTCACGCAAGCCTCACCTACATATTCGCATGGCTGTAACATTGTCCCCTCCTAAGTTAAGCCATTCTGCTTTAGCTTGCTAATAGACCGTTCTACTGCCTACAATACCCACAAGTTGCAGTCGAACGATTCGAACTTGACGGAGTTATTGTGCTCCGAAGACGCTCCCGCGTGCAATTTGACGCAACAACGGCAGAAGATCTCCGCGCTTTCTCTAAATCTCTATGCGTTGTTCACGGCGCCCTCCAAAGCTCTTTGGACAGCCGTAGAGCAACTCCTGACTAGGGCGGCTGCAATTTTTTTGACAAAACTCTCCAAACACTCAATCTACAAGCTCTCCCCCCCCCCCCGCCCCTCGATTGAAAGATTCGACTCTGTAGCATTGTGTACGGCTCACTCTCGGGGCATTCCTGGCATGGCAGATCACTGGCAATGTACGCCATGTTTGAGATACTCCGAAAGCACGCATGTCATGAGAAATAAACTGCTCTAATCGCAAAAGCCCCTCCAGTCAACTTTGGACCACCACGGCGAAAATATGGGTGTTCCGGTAAGGTTGTTTACATGTATGTGTAGATTTCGAAGAGATGGATCGAGTAGTACCAACCTTTTTTCAAAAAACCTAAAACTGAAGGAGTTATGAGCATGTGACGCTTTGCGACGCTATTTTTGCGTTTTTTCACCCACTTTTGACCGTGCTGCCAAGCGGTATTGTAAGCTAAGGACAATCACATCAAGCTAGTTGTACAGCTTTTTTCCTTACCCAGGACTACAAAAGGCCTTAGTATGAGATAGGGCGATCTATTGGTTCCTCACTAATGATCCTCCCTTAGTGAAATGGTCCTCCATTAGCGGTATGGTATCCCTCAATGATCCACCCTTAGCCGACGACGAATTCTACTATAATCCCCAAACACGTTGAGTTACGTCATTGACACGTCTTCTGAGTCCCAGGCACGTCATGCGACGTATTCCGCACGTCTTCTAAATCGCCTGACACGTAGAAGGCGTGTGGGTATTTTCCCCTGTTTTTTTATGCGCCACGTAATCAGTTTCGATTGCCGGTGATCGTACTCCAAAAACGAACTTCAGATTCGTGTTGTGCGACTACCCCAGGGCTGAAGTTTCCAGACATGTATAAGGCGTCTACGTATTTTCCGCAACTTTCCCGCACCGTAATTTGATCAATAGCGATTGTTATCAATACTTCAATAACAAACTTCAGATTCGTGTTCAGCGACCTCGATTGCTTCACGGCCGAAGTTCCCAGGCAGGGAGAAGTCGTCGGGATATTTTTCGCTATTTTCGTGTCGTAATGTTCCCCATTTTCCCCTCGCTATTTTCTGCGGTGGGGCCGATCGATAGTATGACTCATCGCTTAGCGCGTTATTATAGAGTATTATATATACATATATATACATATATATTGTGTTGAAATTATGAAAACCATTTTATTTTGTTTGGTATTTTCAGAGCAAACTGAATGGTTTTAAAATCATCGCCTTGCAAACCAATTTGAATACCTTCTAAATTAAACCCAACACTTTTTGAAAATTTATAACCTTGCTTTTACTTACTTTCACTTTAATTTGCTGGATACAGAAACAATTGTTATCTTATTTCAAAGTGCACACACAATCATATTTCCTTGAGCCACGCTAGAAAGGTCTAATGAGGATCTTTGTGGAATATAAGCGAGCACGACGGTGCGCAACCCCTGTCAGCGGTCATCTTCTAGGACAGGAGAACGAACAGAATGTCAGGCCGAACAGTTCTCTTATCGATGCTCACACTGGAGACAAACCGTTGGACTTCTCACCTTGCGAATGGCCAGCCTAGAGACCGCGATGACTCATTCTCGTTGGAGAGTAGTACAGTGAAGACGACCGTTGGAACTCTTTCCCTTCCCCAGTCTCGGCGTTGCCTCCTTTTCATCTCCAGTCATTCTTGCCCACACTTGTTGAGAATTGCCGGTAGATCAATTACGAACAGCTGACAGCGCATAGGTTACATACTAAGCCGGAGATGATAAGGAGTCAGAGCTTCAGAAATAGAAAGTTGTGCCCCAGCAAGGGGAGCTACCACGTCAAAATACATACTCGTTGAAGCAGGAGCCGATACCACTCTCTCACCGATGACTGAATCCAATACTGAACGCATTCGAAATTCACTATCCAAGAAGAAAAGTTCAGCTCGGCCGTAGTCAAATTGCCACAGCTGAGGCAGCGCTCATCTTGTGCACGCTAGTGATGCGGCATCGATCGACGGGGACCGGGAGCCCGCTGGATCTTCACCGACTCAACAGGCGAGAGTACAGGGGTCGGGAGCTATGACCGAGATGGTTTTGCGATATTTTCTCGTATATTACTGGGATGACTCGGCAATGAGCTCAGGTCCTGCACACTTGTTCGTAACGATCTTTAACACCCTTCTATAGCTAGTCAAACAAAATTTTGCAAGGTACCTTCGTTCAGCAAATTAATTCGTAGATACAGATGACTGTAACCACTCAACCAGTCCATTCCTGTAACCAAGCTTCCATGAACTCTCAATTGAATCCACTAGTCTTTACCTTTATGGAACAAATTCAAAACGTAAAACCCTCTTTGGAGCGTTCCAAAGCGGCTTTAGGGGCGAACTAGCGACAGTGTAGAGTGGGCGTTTGGGGGTTTTATCAGAAATTTCCTGCCGCCCTACTAAGGAATTACTCTAAGGCTGTTCAGCTTGCCTTTGGAGTGCGTGATGAACAATGCATATAGAATCGAACCTATCAATCGACTGGGCACGGCAGCCTGTAGAGTGAGCGCTTGCAGAGTTTTATCAAAAATTCCCAGCAGCCCTTCCCAGATATTGCTCCAAGGCTGTCCTGCTAGACTTTGGAGTGCGCCGTGAACAATGCATACAGATTCGAACCTTTCAATCGAGATGCGACCGCTCGCAAATTGCACGCGCGTGCGTTTTCGGAGCTCTGTCAAGTTGGAACCTTTCAGGTTGCAGCTTGTAGGTTTGGTAGGCTTTTGTGACGCATTTTTTTCCGATTTGGGCGCTCCACTTCGGAAGGACGCGGCGAGCTAAAGGAGTTAAAATGCATAGGCTAAGAGAGCGTTTAAGGTACTTTACGATGACGTGCGCTGAACTCTTCACCTCCCTGAACTGCCTCGGCCTCAGCTCCCAGTTTCAAGCGGCGGAAGATAACGGTTGGAGTTTCTTGAGCTCTTACTTGCCCAGATTTGAGTTTTTGCACCGCTCTATTCAGCATGAAGAGCGCTATCGAATGGTATCAATTTCGATCGATTTTAGAAACATCGATTTTTTGTCAGTCTCGCATCGAAGCGAGCGAGGCTGCTCGAGGCCGCGGCAGACGGACGATGATGTCATGAGGCATCGATGTTAAAACTAGTACCAACTCAGGATGTGGTGCTTTCGTTCGGCAGTGTCACAGACTAGAACGGAACCCGGAATACCTAATCGAGTGGAAACAATGTGGTGAGATAACTAGCCAACCCAGACTACCAAGTACGTTAGCGGTTCCATATGAAAGTAGGATCTGCATAAATTTTAGGGCGATTCATAGGGCGATTTTGGCACATAAAAGGAATGTGATAGCACTTAACGTTTTCAATTTTTCGCCTTTTTATTATAGGACTATATATTGCTAAGAGCCTTACTGTCGTCGTTAAAGGAGTGCTTTAAAAAAGTACGGACAAGTTTTCCGTTCCGAATTTGAGCAATGTGAACGAGTTTATTTACGACTTTCTTAAGTCGTATGGTCTGCCTGCTGAACAGCGTTTCTCGTACCTGCGAAAAGCAATGAATAGAAGCGCGAGAAGCATTTTTGGTAACAATGGGCTGTACACAACAGATCACTGCACACCTAACACATATTGACGGGAAGAGTACCAGAGAGCTTGATGATGGTAGGTATAGTAAATGAAGTAAATGAACCTACCACTGAGCTTCCTTGGGGGTGAAGTTATCTGGGCAGGCAAGCTTTTATTTCTCGTTCTCATCTGACACGTTTTGTCACTGCAAAACCTCTACATTCCATTATTTCTTCTTTACACCAACATAAAATTTAACTTAATCAGTTTCACCCATCAGACTGTTACTATGAAAAAGAAATACATAATAAAAACATGTAAAAGAAAAGTGAAAAATTTAGAAATTAAATGAATTCAAACCTGGTATATTACAGGCTTTTAATGTAAGAAGAAAGATAAATGTTACAAGGTGTTGCAATGATGAAACATGCCAGGCTGCAAGAAAATTTTCGCCTGTCCAGATAACTTCACCATTCCTCGGCAGGAACCTTCCCTCACTCCACTGCGCCAATAACACAATAAGAACTCAAATTAGTAGCAATAAAAAGAAACCGACCAGTTGGAGTGAAGTCGTAGTGAGGCGTGTGCGCACAAGAAAAGGTGGGCATGATGCCACCGTGTTTAGTTGATCACACCTCATGCATGACCTGATGGAGAGTGGAGAGTCCACCCTCGCCGTAAACTTGGCACCTAAGGTGAAATAGAGACGGCCCCATCCCGGAATGTCGGCTAGGTCCGGAAGGTCGGCTAGAACTACGCTAAGCCTACTTCTCCTAGCGACCTCCTTCGATCGTTCATCTTTGGGGAATCAAGTGAACTCCCTCCTAGTTTGGGGCATGCTGCATTCATCCGCCGCCTACCGCATGGTCCGCACTTGCCGTTAGGATATCAGGACACGACAGTGATATCGGAATTCGTCTCTTCGACAGCACTGGTGTCCGCTTATAAGTGATGAATTTAGCCTGTCTAATGCACCTTTAGCAGTAGATCTGTTGTCGCTCAGCAATTCCTGCAAATTATATGACTCTTCTATAGGTCGTATCTATTGATTACAAATGAATTTAATCATTCATTTTACCTTTGTGATAAGAGCACATAGTTCCGCAAATTAAATATTTTCTAAGGAAGAGATGCAGACTGCATACCCACCGAACAAATAAACACGAGACCTTGGTCATTTACCAAATTTTCTTGGATTCCTTCTTTACCTCTACACCTTCGAAGTGACGAGACAAATTGTTATACAGGTTCCCAACTTCCCACCTGTCAGCACCAATTTAAGCCAGTTCCGAGAAGAACAGTTTATTGTGCAACAAAAATATTGTGCACTGAAGGTACTTGAGACACAATACAGCGATGGAATAGACAATATGAACAAGACCCGACAAGGAAAGTCACACAAGTATGAGTCAAGGAGTGGAGGACATTGCGAGCGATAGGTGAAAACGAAAGAGCGAAGAAGAAACAGATACATACAACAGCAAGCAATAGTGAAGAGATACAGATGGAAGTGGCAAAGTTATGCGTACTCTAGCTGAAGCGTGAGAGGAATGTGCTCTAACATCACCAAGACCGTAGAGACCGTCCTGGAAGCTGAAACGATACCACTTCAAGAGAAACCTAGGTGAATGAGCAGTCAGCTTCCGCTTAATATCAATAGGCACATTCGAATTGCGATTGGAACCTGAGCATCAGGGATAGAGCCTATGGAATTCCTGGAATTCACGAACATCTAAGGTTTTCCAAAAAGTTGACTCCTGAATTCTCGGTCGGAACGATTGAGCATTCGATATGGAACGTGAGGTTGCGTAATAAAGTAGCTATTCACACGGCTCTACTCATACGTCGATGGACGTGTCTTGTTTTCACACGATTAGGATATCGGGCGCGATCCGTAGTTTACTGCAAAACGTGCACCGTCTCAGACTTATGAAAGAGGAATTTTTGACATTGTGACCAGATTATGACCCGATCAGACGAGACGCTTCAACCGCAGAGCTGATGCCCTGCCACAATTGGGAGCAGCAAAGTTCTTGGGAGGGGTCCGCGACGTTAGGGCAACTACTGAAGTCACCAGTACTCTGAAAGCGAGAAGCCCATAACGAACTTTTTGGATGTGGTCTACCGCTGACTCTGACTCGCTAACTGCACACCGGTAGTTAATCCAGCTGGAAGGTTCCATGAAACGGACATACAAGCTCATGAAGCAAGCTACTTCGGTGGCTGTACCTGCTATATGCGCATTTTTTCATGCTCCATCGAATTTTAAATCGCGAGTAGGAGGGCTGATGGCGACTTGAGATAACAGCTAAAATGATATGTATGTTACACTCAGGGAAGCTGCAGGAGAAGGGAGACCTTCGCTGCAGCACAGCGCTTCAGAAATCCCAATTAGGCCGAAGGCGCATTCGCAGACCGAAACGTGTTCTGCTGTCAGGCCGGCTTACAACTAGATTCCAGTTACATCGACGTCACATCCAGACGACACGACGTGGCGTCACAACGAGCCGCTCACGAGGATCACTGTGACGGATTGTCGGTGCGAGACAGCTGAGAGACGAGCGCTCTCCGGCGGACCGGCGGAGGCCGGCGAACTTTTCCGCTCCGGCTCGGCGCAGACTACGGCGCTGCTGTGTACGGCCGGCGAGTCGTACCGCGGTGGGTAGAGGTACTGGATGGTGAGCGGAGGCGCCTCAGGGCTGGTCGGCGACGAGGGCGCAGTGCTGGACAGCAAGCGGAGAGGGTCGAAGATGACACCTTTCTCGATGTCCGAATAGAGCGGAGGCGGCGACTGGCTCGAGGCGACCGCTGAAAAGAACACCGATCAGCTCTCGACCTTCTAGACTCATTGGTGGGAGACTCTCACACGATATTACCCAACCTCTTGGATTTCAAAAGTTTTCCATTTTATTTTATTTCATACGACCTAGCGCGAGAGCGGAGCAGGAGGAAACGAGCGGCTTGGGGAGCTTTCAAGAGCGTCGAAGAAGTCGCGAGGAAGACGAAGAACCTTCGACTCCGTGCCCATCTATTCAACTCCACTTTTCTTCCTGCCATAACATACGCCTCAGAGACATGGGCTATACGAAAGCAGGATGAACACGCGATCAGCGTCGCGCAGCGTGGAATTGAGAGGACGATGCATGGAGTGACACGACCCACGCAAGTCAGAGAAGGCCTCCGGAGTTCCGAGCTTCGCCGACGTTCGAAGATCGGAGACGCTGTCGCGTGGGCCAAGTTGGTTTTAAGATTAGGTGGGCCGGCCACGTAATGCGCTTCGCAGACACCCGCTGGACGAGAGCCGTAACCGACTGGATTCCGCGGGATGTCAAGAGAATACCAGGACGCCCGCCAAAGCGTTGCTCCGACTTCTTCGTGAAAACCCTGAACGACCGATATGACGCTCTTCGTGTCCATCGAGCGAGGAGGATCCATTGGAGCACTCTGGCACGCGACAGGGACGAATGGAGACGCTGCTGGCGCCCGCTCGAGCAAGTCGATGATCTCGTTCTCGCGCGATAATTTGGCTGTCGTTCCGGACGCGGTAGCATTTATGGTCGGTTGGAGCGATGCGCTCGAAGGCGTTTTTCATGAGCGAGATCTTGATCGACATAGCCTTCTACGAAACACCGATGTCAGGGTGGACTTTCCTCAGCACACGGCTGATGTGACAGAGTGGCTGTCCCTGAGTCGATGTCTCCTCTTGGCTCCAGTATGCCGACCCTTTTGCCTTTTCACGCCTTCATAGGCTCGCTTTACAGACAACCTTGTATAATGCAGGTGATATTAATGAGCATTTTAAAGCACTTTGTAATGGGAAGCGCTCGGCAGTGTTGCCCAGCGACCACTAAGGGATCGGTTAATGTGCACGCGACGAGTGACGCGATGAGACGATAAGCTCCCATATCGATTCATCGTCGCGCGATCGATATGAGAGCCTATCGTAACATCGCATCGCGCATCGCGTGCACACCAATCGATCCCTAAAGGTCCTCCCAGACTTCAGCGGCGTTGCCGCTGCCCTATCCTTCATCATAGGGTAGGGACGCAGAGCTCGCCGCCAGCGGCGTCCCTGCCCTATCCTTAACCATAGCGGCGAGCGGCGTTGCCGCAGAAGTCTGTGGGGGCCTTAAGGGAGCGTTTAGTGCCCACGCGACGCGATGTTATGGTAGGCAACCATATCGATTCATCGCGTCGTGTGATCGATATCAGAGCCTATCCTAACATCGCATCGCGCATGGCGTGCACACTAATCGATCCCTAAGGGAGCGTTTAGTGCGCACGCCATGCGCGATGCGAAGATAAGCTCACATATCGATTCATCGTCGCGCGATCGATATGGTAGCCTATCATAACATCGCATCGCTCATCGCGTGCACACTAATCGATCCCTAAGGGAGCGTTTAGTGCCCACGCGACGCGATGTTATGGTAGGCAACCATATCGATTCATCGCGTTGTGCGATCGATATCAGAGCCTATCGTAACATCGCATCGCGCATGGCGTGCACACTAATCGATCCCTAAGGGAGCGTTTAGTGCGCACGCCATGCGATGCGAAGATAAGCTCACATATCGATTCATCGTCGCGCAATCGATATGAGAGCCTATCATAACATCGCATCGCTCATCGCGTGCACACTAATCGATCCCTAAGGGAGCGTTTAGTGCGTACGCCATGCGCGATGCGAAGATAAGCTCACATATCGATTCATCGCGTCGTGTGATCGATATCAGAGCCTATCCTAACATCGCATCGCGCATGGCGTGCACACTAATCGATCCCTAAGGGAGCGCTCAGTGCGCACGACATGCGCGATGCGAAGATAAGCTCACATATCGATTCATCGTCGCGCAATCGATATGAGAGCCTATCATAACATCGCATCGCTCATCGCGTGCACAGTAATCGATCCCTAAGGGAGCGTTTAGTGCCCACGCGACGCGATGTTATGGTAGGCAACCATATCGATTCATCGCGTTGTGCGATCGATATCAGAGCCTATCGTAACATCGCATCGCGCATGGCGTGCACACTAATCGATCCCTAAGGGAGCGTGTAGTGCGTACGCCATGCGCGATGCGAAGATAAGCTCACATATCGATTCATCGTCGCGCGATCGATATGAGAGCCTATCGTAACATCGCTTCGCTCATCGCGTGCACACTAATCGATCCCTAAGGAGCGTTTAGTGCGTACGCCATGCGCGATGCGAAGATAAGCTCACATATCGATTCATCGTCGCGCGATCGATATGAGAGCCTATCGTAACATCGCTTCGCTCATCGCGTGCACACTAATCGATCCCTAAGGGAGCGTTTAGTGCGTACGCCATGCGCGATGCGAAGATAAGCTCACATATCGATTCATCGTCGCGCGATCGATATGAGAGCCTATCATAACATCGCTTCGCTCATCGCGTGCACACTAATCGATCCCTAAGGGAGCATTTAGTGCCCACGCGACGCGATGTTATGGTAGGCAACCATATCGATTCATCGCGTTGTGCGATCGATATCAGAGCCTATCGTAACATCGCATCGCGCATGGCGTGCACACTAATCGATCCCTAAGGGAGCGTTTAGTGCGCACGCCATGCGCGATGCGAAGATAAGCTCACATATCGATTCATCGTCGCGCGATCGATATGAGAGCCTATCGTAACATCGCTTCGCTCATCGCGTGCACACTAATCGATCCCTAAGGGAGCGTTTAGTGCCCACGCGACGCGATGTTATGGTAGGCAACCATATCGATTCATCGCGTTGTGCGATCGATATGAGAGCCTATCGTAACATCGCATCGCTCATCGCGTGCACACTAATCGATCCCTAAGGGAGCGTTTAGTGCGTACGCCATGCGCGATGCGAAGATAAGCTCACATATCGATTCATCGTCGCGCGATCGATATGAGAGCCTATCGTAACATCGCTTCGCTCATCGCGTGCACACTAATCGATCCCTAAGGGAGCGTTTAGTGCGTACGCCATGCGCGATGCGAAGATAAGCTCACATATCGATTCATCGTCGCGCAATCGATATGAGAGCCTATCATAACATCGCATCGCTCATCGCGTGCACACTAATCGATCCCTCAGGGAGCGTTTAGTGCGTACGCCATGCGCGATGCGAAGATAAGCTCACATATCGATTCATCGTCGCGCGATCGATATGAGAGCCTATCGTAACATCGCTTCGCTCATCGCGTGCACACTAATCGATCCCTAAGGGAGCGTTTAGTGCGTACGCCATGCGCGATGCGAAGATAAGCTCACATATCGATTCATCGTCGCGCAATCGATATGAGAGCCTATCATAACATCGCATCGCTCATCGCGTGCACACTAATCGATCCCTAAGGGAGCGTTTAGTGCCCACGCGACGCGATGTTATGGTAGGCAACCATATCGATTCATCGCGTTGTGCGATCGATATCAGAGCCTATCGTAACATCGCATCGCGCATGGCGTGCACACTAATCGATCCCTAAGGGAGCGTTTAGTGCGCACGCCATGCGCGATGCGAAGATAAGCTCACATATCGATTCATCGCGTTGTGCGATCGATATGAGAGCCTATCGTAACATCGCATCGCGCATGGCGTGCACACTAATCGATCCCTAAGGGAGCGTTTAGTGCGTACGCCATGCGCGATGCGAAGATAAGCTCACATATCGATTCATCGTCGCGCGATCGATATGAGAGCCTATCGTAACATCGCTTCGCTCATCGCGTGCACACTAATCGATCCCTAAGGGAGCGTTTAGTGCGTACGCCATGCGCGATGCGAAGATAAGCTCACATATCGATTCATCGTCGCGCAATCGATATGAGAGCCTATCATAACATCGCATCGCTCATCGCGTGCACACTAATCCATCCCTAAAGGCCCCCGCAGAGTTCTGCGGCAGCGCCGCGGCCCTATGCTTAACCATAGGGCAGAGACGCAGAGTTCGCCACCGGCGGCGTCCCTGCCCTATCCTTAACCATTGCGGCGAGCGGCGTTGCCGCAGAACTCTGTGAGGCCTTTAAAGGCCGCCACAGACTTCTGCGGCGCCGCCGAGCGGCGCCGCTGCCCTATGCTTAACCATAGGGCAGAGACGCAGAGCTCGCCTCCGCTGGGCGGCGCCGCTGGCCGGCCGGCGGCACCGGCGGCACCGGCGGCGCCGCTGCCCTATGCTTAACCATAGGGCAGAGACGCAGAGCTCGCCTCCAGCGGCGCCGCTGAGCGACGCCGCCGAGCGGCGCCGCAGAAGTCTGTGGCGGCCTTAAGGGAGCGTTTAGTGCCCACGCGACGCGATGTTATGGTAGGCAACGCGGTAGCATTTATGGTCGGTTGGAGCGATGCGCTCGAAGGCGTTTTTCATGAGCGAGATCTTGATCGACATAGCCTTCTACGAAACACCGATGTCAGGGTGGACTTTCCTCAGCACACGGCTGATGTGACAGAGTGGCTGTCCCTGAGTCGATGTCTCCTCTTGGCTCCAGTATGCCGACCCTTTTGCCTTTTCACGCCTTCATAGGCTCGCTTTACAGACAACCTTGTATAATGCAGGTGATATTAATGAGCATTTTAAAGCACTTTGTAATGGGAAGCGCTCGGCAGTGTTGCCCAGCGACCACTAAGGGATCGGTTAATGTGCACGCGACGAGTGACGCGATGAGACGATAAGCTCCCATATCGATTCATCGTCGCGCGATCGATATGAGAGCCTATCGTAACATCGCATCGCGCATCGCGTGCACACCAATCGATCCCTAAAGGTCCTCCCAGACTTCAGCGGCGTTGCCGCTGCCCTATCCTTCATCATAGGGTAGGGACGCAGAGCTCGCCGCCAGCGGCGTCCCTGCCCTATCCTTAACCATAGCGGCGAGCGGCGTTGCCGCAGAAGTCTGTGGGGGCCTTAAGGGAGCGTTTAGTGCCCACGCGACGCGATGTTATGGTAGGCAACCATATCGATTCATCGCGTCGTGTGATCGATATCAGAGCCTATCCTAACATCGCATCGCGCATGGCGTGCACACTAATCGATCCCTAAGGGAGCGTTTAGTGCGCACGCCATGCGCGATGCGAAGATAAGCTCACATATCGATTCATCGTCGCGCGATCGATATGGTAGCCTATCATAACATCGCATCGCTCATCGCGTGCACACTAATCGATCCCTAAGGGAGCGTTTAGTGCCCACGCGACGCGATGTTATGGTAGGCAACCATATCGATTCATCGCGTTGTGCGATCGATATCAGAGCCTATCGTAACATCGCATCGCGCATGGCGTGCACACTAATCGATCCCTAAGGGAGCGTTTAGTGCGCACGCCATGCGATGCGAAGATAAGCTCACATATCGATTCATCGTCGCGCAATCGATATGAGAGCCTATCATAACATCGCATCGCTCATCGCGTGCACACTAATCGATCCCTAAGGGAGCGTTTAGTGCGTACGCCATGCGCGATGCGAAGATAAGCTCACATATCGATTCATCGTCGCGCGATCGATATGAGAGCCTATCGTAACATCGCTTCGCTCATCGCGTGCACATTAATCGATCCCTAAGGGAACGTTTAGTGCGCACGCCATGCGCGATGCGAAGATAAGCTCACATATCGATTCATCGTCGCGCAATCGATATGAGAGCCTATCATAACATCGCATCGCTCATCGCGTGCACACTAATCGATCCCTAAAGGAGCGTTTAGTGCCCACGCGACGCGATGTTATGGTAGGCAACCATATCGATTCATCGCGTCGTGTGATCGATATCAGAGCCTATCCTAACATCGCATCGCGCATGGCGTGCACACTAATCGATCCCTAAGGGAGCGCTCAGTGCGCACGACATGCGCGATGCGAAGATAAGCTCACATATCGATTCATCGTCGCGCAATCGATATGAGAGCCTATCATAACATCGCATCGCTCATCGCGTGCACAGTAATCGATCCCTAAGGGAGCGTTTAGTGCCCACGCGACGCGATGTTATGGTAGGCAACCATATCGATTCATCGCGTTGTGCGATCGATATCAGAGCCTATCGTAACATCGCATCGCGCATGGCGTGCACACTAATCGATCCCTAAGGGAGCGTGTAGTGCGTACGCCATGCGCGATGCGAAGATAAGCTCACATATCGATTCATCGTCGCGCGATCGATATGAGAGCCTATCGTAACATCGCTTCGCTCATCGCGTGCACACTAATCGATCCCTAAGGAGCGTTTAGTGCGTACGCCATGCGCGATGCGAAGATAAGCTCACATATCGATTCATCGTCGCGCAATCGATATGAGAGCCTATCATAACATCGCATCGCTCATCGCGTGCACACTAATCGATCCCTAAGGGAGCGTTTAGTGCGTACGCCATGCGCGATGCGAAGATAAGCTCACATATCGATTCATCGTCGCGCGATCGATATGAGAGCCTATCGTAACATCGCTTCGCTCATCGCGTGCACACTAATCGATCCCTAAGGGAGCGTTTAGTGCGTACGCCATGCGCGATGCGAAGATAAGCTCACATATCGATTCATCGTCGCGCAATCGATATGAGAGCCTATCATAACATCGCATCGCTCATCGCGTGCACACTAATCGATCCCTAAGGGAGCGTTTAGTGCGTACGCCATGCGCGATGCGAAGATAAGCTCACATATCGATTCATCGTCGCGCGATCGATATGAGAGCCTATCGTAACATCGCTTCGCTCATCGCGTGCACACTAATCGATCCCTAAGGGAGCGTTTAGTGCGTACGCCATGCGCGATGCGAAGATAAGCTCACATATCGATTCATCGTCGCGCAATCGATATGAGAGCCTATCATAACATCGCATCGCTCATCGCGTGCACACTAATCGATCCCTAAGGGAGCGTTTAGTGCCCACGCGACGCGATGTTATGGTAGGCAACCATATCGATTCATCGCGTTGTGCGATCGATATCAGAGCCTATCGTAACATCGCATCGCGCATGGCGTGCACACTAATCGATCCCTAAGGGAGCGTTTAGTGCGCACGCCATGCACGATGCGAAGATAAGCTCACATATCGATTCATCGTCGCGCGATCGATATGAGAGCCTATCGTAACATCGCTTCGCTCATCGCGTGCACACTAATCGATCCCTAAGGGAGCGTTTAGTGCCCACGCGACGCGATGTTATGGTAGGCAACCATATCGATTCATCGCGTTGTGCGATCGATATGAGAGCCTATCGTAACATCGCATCGCTCATCGCGTGCACACTAATCGATCCCTAAGGGAGCGTTTAGTGCGTACGCCATGCGCGATGCGAAGATAAGCTCACATATCGATTCATCGTCGCGCGATCGATATGAGAGCCTATCGTAACATCGCTTCGCTCATCGCGTGCACACTAATCGATCCCTAAGGGAGCGTTTAGTGCGTACGCCATGCGCGATGCGAAGATAAGCTCACATATCGATTCATCGTCGCGCAATCGATATGAGAGCCTATCATAACATCGCATCGCTCATCGCGTGCACACTAATCGATCCCTAAGGGAGCGTTTAGTGCGTACGCCATGCGCGATGCGAAGATAAGCTCACATATCGATTCATCGTCGCGCGATCGATATGAGAGCCTATCGTAACATCGCTTCGCTCATCGCGTGCACACTAATCGATCCCTAAGGGAGCGTTTAGTGCGTACGCCATGCGCGATGCGAAGATAAGCTCACATATCGATTCATCGTCGCGCAATCGATATGAGAGCCTATCATAACATCGCATCGCTCATCGCGTGCACACTAATCGATCCCTAAGGGAGCGTTTAGTGCCCACGCGACGCGATGTTATGGTAGGCAACCATATCGATTCATCGCGTTGTGCGATCGATATCAGAGCCTATCGTAACATCGCATCGCGCATGGCGTGCACACTAATCGATCCCTAAGGGAGCGTTTAGTGCGCACGCCATGCGCGATGCGAAGATAAGCTCACATATCGATTCATCGCGTTGTGCGATCGATATGAGAGCCTATCGTAACATCGCATCGCGCATGGCGTGCACACTAATCGATCCCTAAGGGAGCGTTTAGTGCGTACGCCATGCGCGATGCGAAGATAAGCTCACATATCGATTCATCGTCGCGCGATCGATATGAGAGCCTATCGTAACATCGCTTCGCTCATCGCGTGCACACTAATCGATCCCTAAGGGAGCGTTTAGTGCGTACGCCATGCGCGATGCGAAGATAAGCTCACATATCGATTCATCGTCGCGCAATCGATATGAGAGCCTATCATAACATCGCATCGCTCATCGCGTGCACACTAATCCATCCATAAAGGCCCCCGCAGAGTTCTGCGGCAGCGCCGCGGCCCTATGCTTAACCATAGGGCAGAGACGCAGAGTTCGCCACCGGCGGCGTCCCTGCCCTATCCTTAACCATTGCGGCGAGCGGCGTTGCCGCAGAACTCTGTGAGGCCTTTAAAGGCCGCCACAGACTTCTGCGGCGCCGCCGAGCGGCGCCGCTGCCCTATGCTTAACCATAGGGCAGAGACGCAGAGCTCGCCTCCGCTGGGCGGCGCCGCTGGCCGGCCGGCGGCACCGGCGGCACCGGCGGCGCCGCTGCCCTATGCTTAACCATAGGGCAGAGACGCAGAGCTCGCCTCCAGCGGCGCCGCTGAGCGACGCCGCCGAGCGGCGCCGCAGAAGTCTGTGGCGGCCTTAAGGGAGCGTTTAGTGCCCACGCGACGCGATGTTATGGTAGGCAACCATATCGATTCATCGCGTCGTGTGATCGATATCAGAGCCTATCCTAACATCGCATCGCGCATGGCGTGCACACTAATCGATCCCTAAGGGAGCGTTTAGTGCGCACGCCATGCGCGATGCGAAGATAAGCTCACATATCGATTCATCGTCGCGCAATCGATATGAGAGCCTATCATAACATCGCATCGCTCATCGCGTGCACACTAATCGATCCCTAAGGGAGCGTTTAGTGCCCACGCGACGCGATGTTATGGTAGGCAACCATATCGATTCATCGTCGCGCGATCGATATGAGAGCCTATCGTAACATCGCATCGCGCATCGCGTGCACACTAATCGATCCCTAAGGAAGCGTTTAGTGCGTACGCCATGCGCGATGCGACGGTAAGCTCCCATATCGATTCATCGTCGCGCGATCGATATGGTAGCCTATCATAACATCGCATCGCTCATCGCGTGCACACTAATCGATCTCCGACGGCCTGTTCTTACTTAGCGACGGGAACGATTCGTTACCCGTCCAAAACATGGAAGTCGATTGAAGCAAAGCGATCGTCTCGAAATCTGCGTACACGAGAACACCGATCAGCTCTCGACCTTCTGGACTCATTGGTGGGAGACTCTCACACGATATTGCCCAAACCTCTTGGATTTCAAAAGTTTTCCATTTTATTTTATTTCATCGGCCTCCCAAAGTCCATTTGTGGGCTCGTTCCAAACCAAACTCGAAAAGTAGCACGTCTTCATGACAACTGTTTTCCTTTTCTTTAATCAGGTTGACATTTTTATCACAATTCACGAAGAAAACATGACACAAGACAGACATGTAGTTCAGGCACAGGTCTAACGCAGGCCTTTACTTCGACAAGGGCGGATGCATGCTCAATACCAAAGAACACACTAGCATCGGCTGGAGAGTTTAGCACTGTTTTAATGCCCACCTAGTGGCTATCACATTCGCGAGATCCTCAGCCCGAACGCATCGTTGAAAGAAGAAAAAATATCGATTGACATTTTTCATTGCTACGAAAACTGTTCACCAGTCGTGTTTGTAGGATTCGCGTGGCAATACAGTACCGGACATGTTTCTCCGTTCATTCGCCGGAAATCCTGTAAAGTTCAACATAGACCGCTTCGGCACGGTCCAAAGCGGCTTTTTCAAAATAACTTTTTTAAATTTAAGTACTTGTAAAAAGAAACATATATTTGAGCTCAGCAGCTCAATCTCTATCTTATGACTTATAGATCTCAGTACAGTTTAACAATGCATACAGACCCGACAGAATCAATCGAGTGGGCGCGACAACCTGTAGAACGAACGAGCGACAGCTTGAAGAGTGAGCGTCTGAGGACTTTTATCACAAATTTGCAGCCGCCCAACTCAGGAATTGCTCTAGGACTGTCCAGCGAGCATTTGGAGTGCGCCGTGCACAGTGCATATATTATCGAACCTATCAACCGAGGGGGGGGGGGGACAGCTTGTAGAGTGAGCGTCTGAGGAGTTTTATCACAAATTGGCAGCCGCCCAACTCAGGAATTGCTCAAGACTGTCCAGCGAGCCTTTGGAGTACACCGTGCACAATGCATATAGGATCGAACCTATCAACCGAAGGGGGACAGCTTGTAAAGTGAGCATAATCGCTAATGCTGAGCGGAACACTGGCCGGAAAACCTTCAACCTAGCTAACTGCTCACCTTCTCAACGCATGAGACAAAAGCGGACAAAGAACGAAGTTTGCTGCACTGCTAGGAGTAGACAACACAATTTTTTGGTCTTAATTGAGTTCAACAACCCTTTCTAAAAACTGATTATGTGTTCAGCATGCTTCTCTATATCGTGTAGTTGTCGAATGCGTAGCACAACCTAACAGGACTTTTCTACATGAGTTTGGAATACACTGTGATCACGATAGATATTCATTCCGTGTTTGAGAAGATTGATATATGGGAGACTCGAGCCGAAAACCTGAACCAAGAACCTAAATACAGCTCATGCAATGACAAACGCCTTCTCCCCCTCTTCCACCACACACGCAGGATTTCACTGAGGCCTTTGAAATAATTGTTTAGCTGATGTTGTCAAACTTCATCCCACTCCATTCGTCCCAGTGCACTTCATTTCGAAAGCACTCACCTAAGGCAGCCCCACCTTGTACACGACTCTGTGAATCATCGATCGATGAGGCCAGACGAGACGGCTGCCGCATCCTCACCAAATTACCAGACGAAGGTAGGGAGCGGGGGTCGTCATACGCAGAGCGAAAATCTACCAGTGGCTGGGGAGACAGAAAAAAGGCGCATCTCTCTTTCGAAAAGTAGATGTTATCTTCGATGTGCGACTGAGAGGTTCCATTTTTGGTCGACTTTTGGCGAAAATTCCGAAAATCGGCCAAAATTCGAACTTCCAATTGTCCCCAAACTTCCAATCCCATTTAAGCGGAGCTCTGCAGTAGATGGTCGAACGATTTTCTTAATCTGCTATAACGAACCATTTGTAAAGCGGAGATCTTGATGGCCTGAGACTGCTCCCACAAAATAGTTCCAACCCTACAAGTGCAGCTGAAAATTAGATAGCCCACCTTTCCAAATAACAGCGGATTTGGAATTTTGTGACGCCGGAGTAACGTTTGAAACCTTTTGTGGCTAATACTTTTCTTCTGTGCTGGATCACTCACAAAGGTGTAACGAATATAAAGGCAGATCTATGGAAGGACCTCGAAGACCGGCTTCAACGGAAGTGTCGTTCCGTTTTTCGTGCCTAAAACTCCCTTCTTTCCTTTGATGGAGCTTAAGAGGCGTAAAAAACCTATCGTTGCCGGCCGGGAACCACAAATGCTCATGAGATCGGTCCTGCCAGAAGTACCACGAGCTTCTCACCCGCAAAGTGCCGTTCTAGGCAACCGCGACTTATGTTTTCGTCGATTCGTCGCGCCATCGGTACCGTCCTGACTAGAGATTCTCCTAGCATATTCCCTATGTCTCTTCACGCCCGCGCTGGTGTCAGTTTGACGCCTGAGTGACCCCATTGCGTCTACGGCTAAAGGTCAACCGAGGCAGCGGGGCGAGCAGAGCGCCGAGAGGGAGACCCCTCTGATAGGCTCCTACCCAAGATGGCGACCCAGCGCCAGGATGAGAGAACCCGCTTGTTGCCTGCGTCTCCATGGGTGCGGACACTTTGAGTGAAGGGAAATGAATTTCAGGAAGAAGATCATGTTCGAACAGTGTTAAGCGTTGCCGAATGTCACAAGCAGGAGATGCCTGAGCTGATGCTGTTTCCGGAAATAATTATAACGAGTGACTTCAAGAACTGAAGGCGTACAAGCTGCTCAAATCTCTTTCATTATCCGAATTCTTTCAACGTCGTTTAGATTTGCAATATGCTCAGTTCGATCCAAAGCCGTTAGGTCTGTTTGGTGTAAATTAGGCGACTCTGCCCTGCAACCACGTAGTATCGATGGCTGACACGCGAGCGCTGCGCGGTCATCGATAAGTGGAGCTGTGCGGAGCCTGCTAGCGAAGGGTCCCCGCGTGATAACCCGGGATTGATCCGCCGCGGACTAGTATATATAAGCGGCGTGGAAGCGCACTCGACCACATCTCATTCGTGAATGCGACACAACCGTCTCGTCGCTTGTCTGAACAAAGTTAAAGAGGCAAGGGACTTGGCAATGGAGAGGCCAAGCGCCATCGCAAGGTGCTTCGTGACGACATCCAGAGAATCATCAAGCCAGCCATTCGTCGTCTCGTGGTGGAGTGAAGCGCACCAGCGGTCTCATCTACAAGGTGACCCGCGGAGTCCTCAAAGTGTTTTTTGAGAACGTGATCTATGATGCGGTCGTTGTCTTCGGAGCAGCAGCTCGTTAACGATGCCGTTGCCACCACCGACGCCGGTGCTCCGGCTGCTCTCCTCGCTATCGTTACCCATTCTGTAGCCGCTGGGATTGTTGGTGTTCATTTCACAGCCAATCTCCGTCACCGCCACACTCGTAAGATTGACTGGAATAGTTGTTGCTTATTCCTGACGAGAAACTGTGGCGCGAGGCTACAACGAATACCCTTTAGTGTGGTGGGAATTAAGTCAGTTTACACTAGCGATCTCTGAGCTTGTGCTCAGCTCCACCTGGCCTAGCTAAGACAGTCGTCTAGACCCAACTCCTTTGGCGCAATGGAACATCGTTGTGATGTACTGAAGAGCAGCGGGGGAAGCCTGCTGTTATTATACGAACCCATTCGGCTGCAAATCAGAATGTCTAATCGATTACGAGAGAGCTAGAGAGGAGCACCAACTCTCCTAAAATTACATTCAATGATTGAGCGCTCTTGACTAAATAGATGCCCGTTCACTTCCTTTTTCAGTACATCTTGCTCACGACACACTTTTCTACCTGGAAGGAGAGGTATATGTCCCTGAAATTATGGACTTGTGTTATATAAAATTTCGCGATTTAATCACTAACCACCACTTGAATGGTTTCCCCAGAATTTTTTTTTTATAAGCACTCTTCCAGCCAATATGATGGACTCGCAGCGGAAGGATGGACGATGGACTTCCCCTGGAAATCATTACCTCCCATCTTTATGAAACATAAAAAAACGAAAGTAGTACCTGACAAAAATCCAAGCCCATCACACAGAAAAAATTCCTGCTAGCAACATGATTTAGGCGTATCGTATTCAGAATTTCCGCTTGTTCATGAGAACAAAAGTAAAATCTACCCGACGCCCGCCCCTAGACGGTTAAAATTCTGCCACAAAAACTCTAAGCCTTGAACAGTACACACGGAAAAATTCATGATTTTCTGAATCGAACAGTTTGAATTGACCTTTGGCCGACGTTCAACCAACGCCATTGGATTAACGGAATTGAACGTACACAGAAATATTCATAAATCGGCTAATTTTTAGAATGTCAGTAATCCCGCTAGACATAGGAATCGATTTGCAGGAAGGGGTCTTCACGCCCGGCCGAGTAGCTTCGATTTCTGGCCGTCCTCGGCAAAAAGCGACCAGGAATCTAAAATCTGTTGAATTAGACTAAATCGACCAGTGCGAGCAGGAGCAGTTCACATGGAGAGAACGAGGTACTCCTCAAAAATATAGGAAAATAGCCTCATTCTAATTATGCGACTAACTTCCAACGAACTGCTAAATGCCTTCATTTTCATGGGAAATAACCCTGAAAAGCACTTTCTCAGGCTTTCGGGTGTATCCCTACACTTTTCATACACTACCCCGAGCTCCTCCAGGATACGTCCAGCAGCACGTCCAAAGACGGGCTCAAAATCTGCTTATCACAGCTCCAAAATCAAGCCAAAACGGTCCATCTGCGGCCGAGGGGTGCGGTAACAAACATCTCAGTAAGATGACTAAGTGGCGGCGGCCTCAGAAAGGCGCCGGCGCCCTCCTCAGCCGACTCTGAGCCAAACAGGAAGGCGCCGGCGCCTTTCTGGGGTTCACTATCTTACTTATTAGGAAAGATACTAGACCCGAAATGGGCCTAAATTAGCAAATTATATATCAGTAAATCCGGAAAATTCGCCCCGTCCTAAAATTCTAACTCTTAGCACACCAAACGCTAAACGAATGCAGTTATCTAATTTTTCGACCCCCTAAGAGCATTTCGAAAGTGAAGTTGGAGAATTTCGCGATTTTGTGGCTGTTGGCTGACACAGCACCATATGCCATGCCCTCTACTTTTCTTCACGAAGCTAAAATTTTTTATTTATTTTTTATTATTAGGCAATTTTTAAATAATTCAAACAGCAAATTATATATCAATAAATCCGGAAAATTCGCCCCGTCCTAAAAATCTAACTCTTAGCGCACCAAACGCTAAACGAATGCAGTTATCTAATTTTTCGACCCCCTAAGAGCATTTCGAAAGTGAAGTTGGAAAATTTAGCGATTGTGTGGCTGTTGGCTGCCCCAGCACCATATGCCATGCCCTCTACTTTTCTTCACGAAGCTAAAATTTTTTATTTTTTATTTTTATTTTTAGGCAATTTTTAAATAATTCAAACAGCAAACTATATATCAATAAATTCGGAAAATTCGCCCCGTCCTAAAAATCTAACTCTTAGCGCACCAAACGCTAAACGAATACAGTTATCTAATTTTTCGACCCCCTAAGAGCATTTCGAAAGTGAAGTTGGAAAATTTAGCGATTTTGTGGCTGTTGGCTGCCCCAGCACCATATGCCATGCCCTCTACTTTTCTTCACGAAGCTAAAATTTTTTATTTATTTTTTATTATTAGGCAAACTTCAAACAATTTCTTTATTGTAATTGTGAACAATAGGAGAAGAGCACAATAACGGCTGTTACGCCCTTGTAACCGCAGACAGCCAGATATACCTGTATTGAAGGGCTCATAAGTGCGGTATTCAGCGTAGCCGCCAGCGCTCGCCTGCCATCGAGCCCCATTGGACGTTGCCTATCAGCTAAATCAGCTGATCCAATGGGGCTCGATGCCGGTCTTGATGCGCCGACGGTGATTGGCCGTGGTAACGCGGCCAGGTCAGCTTCATCATTTCCTATTGGGCCGTCTTATAAGCACGCTATTGGGCCATCTATTGATCGAATCGGACTCCACATTGGCCACTGCACCATGGGCTGCTGAGATAAAAGCAATCATTCAGCCACTTCTCAGGTACCGCCGCGATGTAAAACTGAACATCCAACACATGCTAATGCCCTACTTGTGACTGCCATATGAACTCAACAACAATGTAGAATTATAAGCGATGCAATTTATTTATTACTGAGAAAATAGAATTTTTTATGACAGCAGAAACATTCCAGAATCGCACAAATGTACGGCGATGATGAAGTGTGACCCGCAAAGAACTCGAAGAAATGCAGTCGGTGAAGAAACACTCAGGCGGCCGAAGGGAGAACACACCACCGCTGGCAGCACATCACGTTGGGCACACCTGATTGAGTAGCCAACTAATGAGTAGTCAATCAACATGGCTAAACTGGTCTAGGCAGCTGAGAGCCATGATTCCTTACCCCTTTCTCTTCGTCCTCCTCCTATCGCTGCTTCTGATCCTGCATCCTCCTCTACAAAATCCATAGTCCCAGTCCGTGCCTTCGTTTCACAGCTCGCACCGCTACGGGAATCTATTCGCCTATTCAGCAACCGAAGGAATTTGATGGCGCGACCGAGAGGAAAGAATTTCGAAAAGAAAATTATTTTCTCGTGCGGTGCTTGCTGTACATATTCGAGTACTCCCTCCGGAGTGGCATTCCCCCTCGAGGAAGGCGATGAATACCGCGGCTGAGTAGAAGCTTTAGTGCAAGCCGCTTGGTTGCACTGAGACGGGTTCCAACCATCCGCCGCGGCGCCGGACTGCGATAGGGGTTCGCCGAGCTAGTTGTCACGCAGCACACCATCAGCTTTGGTTTAATTACCCAAGTTTGAGGTACTTTTAAGATCCGACCCAATTCACATTGTGGTCAGACAAATTTTGGAAACCTCTCCTCAAAGGAGAGAACAATCACGAATCAATAAATGGGCTGGGACGCTACGTTTCTCGAAGAAACGTGCTGGTGAGCTGCTTCACGTAACGTAGGCCAGGTGGAGGGAATTGCCAATGAAAACATGTGTCCGTAACGGATTTTTGGAGTGTAGAGTGACCGAAGGACATGAAGAACTAATTAAATTTTAAAAGTAGTTTGAATTTTTTAGAAAAAATTGAATCGAACGTTAGAAATTGTTGAAGAAAAAATTATCCACAAAGATCAAATAATATAAGATGTTTCCTTTTTTTGGTAAGAGGAAAAAGCTTTCCTGATCAATGTTTTTTTTTTGTTGAAATACGCAAAAGCTTACGACACCTGGGATTCCCAAGCCGTCTCCGATCCAAGTACTAACCAGGCCCAACGTTGCTTAACTTGCCAGATCGGACGGGATGGCGTGCTTTCAACGTGGTATGGCCGTAAGCGAACGTTTGTGCTGCGCTAGTCGCAGACATGGCGAGTGGTGAACAGGTGATCCTTGCCTTGCACGTCGCTGGACCATGTCAGGGAAGCAAGCCGGGACCTCCTAGCCTTCGTCCAGCCCGCGACTGTGAGCAGCAGCGAGACAGGACGGCTGCCAAGACGAGGAGCTTGCCGCGTATTCGCCTTCTGGGCGCCGTGCTTCCACCATCTTGACACTCCTCTACAAAATCCATAGTCCCAGTCCGTGCCTTCGTTTCACAGCTCGCACCGCTACGGGAATCTATTCGCCTATTCAGCAACCGAAGGAATTTGATGGCGCGACCGAGAGGAAAGAATTTCGAAAAGAAAATTATTTTCTCGTGCGGTGCTTGCTGTACATATTGGAGTACTCCCTCCGGAGTGGCATTCCCCCTCGAGGAAGGCGATGAATACCGCGGCTGAGTAGAAGCTTTAGTGAAAGCCGCTTGGTTGCACTGAGACGGGTTCCAACCATCCGCCGCGGCGCCGGACTGCGATAGGGGTTCGCCGAGCTAGTTGTCACGCAGCACACCATCAGCTTTGGTTTAATTACCCAAGTTTGAGGTACTTTTAAGATCCGACCCAATTCACATTGTGGTCAGACAAATTTTGGAAACCTCTCCTCAAAGGAGAGAACAATCACGAATCAATAAATGGGCTGGGACGCTACGTTTCTCGAAGAAACGTGCTGGTGAGCTGCTTCACGTAACGTAGGCCAGGTGGAGGGAATTGCCAATGAAAACATGTGTCCGTAACGGATTTTTGGAGTGTAGAGTGACCGAAGGACATGAAGAACTAATTAAATTTTAAAAGTAGTTTGAATTTTTTAGAAAAAATTGAATCGAACGTTAGAAATTGTTGAAGAAAAAATTATCCACAAAGATCAAATAATATAAGATGTTTCCTTTTTTTGGTAAGAGGAAAAAGCTTTCCTGATCAATGTTTTTTTTTTTGTTGAAATACGCAAAAGCTTACGACACCTGGGATTCCCAAGCCGTCTCCGATCCAAGTACTAACCAGGCCCAACGTTGCTTAACTTGCCAGATCGGACGGGATGGCGTGCTTTCAACGTGGTATGGCCGTAAGCGAACGTTTGTGCTGCGCTAGTCGCAGACATGGCGAGTGGTGAACAGGTGATCCTTGCCTTGCACGTCGCTGGACCATGTCAGGGAAGCAAGCCGGGACCTCCTAGCCTTCGTCCAGCCCGCGACTGTGAGCAGCAGCGAGACAGGACGGCTGCCAAGACGAGGAGCTTGCCGCGTATTCGCCTTCTGGGCGCCGTGCTTCCACCATCTTGACACTCCTCTTCAAAATCCATAGTCCCAGTCCGTGCCTTCGTTTCACAGCTCGCACCGCTACGGGAATCTATTCGCCTATTCAGCAACCGAAGGAATTTGATGGCGCGACCGAGAGGAAAGAATTTCGAAAAGAAAATTATTTTCTCGTGCGGTGCTTGCTGTACATATTCGAGTACTCCCTCCGGAGTGGCATTCCCCCTCGAGGAAGGCGATGAATACCGCGGCTGAGTAGAAGCTTTAGTGCAAGCCGCTTGGTTGCACTGAGACGGGTTCCAACCATCCGCCGCGGCGCCGGACTGCGATAGGGGTTCGCCGAGCTAGTTGTCACGCAGCACACCATCAGCTTTGGTTTAATTACCCAAGTTTGAGGTACTTTTAAGATCCGACCCAATTCACATTGTGGTCAGACAAATTTTGGAAACCTCTCCTCAAAGGAGAGAACAATCACGAATCAATAAATGGGCTGGGACGCTACGTTTCTCGAAGAAACGTGCTGGTGAGCTGCTTCACGTAACGTAGGCCAGGTGGAGGGAATTGCCAATGAAAACATGTGTCCGTAACGGATTTTTGGAGTGTAGAGTGACCGAAGGACATGAAGAACTAATTAAATTTTAAAAGTAGTTTGAATTTTTTAGAAAAAATTGAATCGAACGTTAGAAATTGTTGAAGAAAAAATTATCCACAAAGATCAAATAATATAAGATGTTTCCTTTTTTTGGTAAGAGGAAAAAGCTTTCCTGATCAATGTTTTTTTTGTTGTTGAAATACGCAAAAGCTTACGACACCTGGGATTCCCAAGCCGTCTCCGATCCAAGTACTAACCAGGCCCAACGTTGCTTAACTTGCCAGATCGGACGGGATGGCGTGCTTTCAACGTGGTATGGCCGTAAGCGAACGTTTGTGCTGCGCTAGTCGCAGACATGGCGAGTGGTGAACAGGTGATCCTTGCCTTGCACGTCGCTGGACCATGTCAGGGAAGCAAGCCGGGACCTCCTAGCCTTCGTCCAGCCCGCGACTGTGAGCAGCAGCGAGACAGGACGGCTGCCAAGACGAGGAGCTTGCCGCGTATTCGCCTTCTGGGCGCCGTGCTTCCACCATCTTGACACTCCTCTACAAAATCCATAGTCCCAGTCCGTGCCTTCGTTTCACAGCTCGCACCGCTACGGGAATCTATTCGCCTATTCAGCAACCGAAGGAATCTGATGGCGCGACCGAGAGGAAAGAATTTCGAAAAGAAAATTATTTTCTCGTGCGGTGCTTGCTGTACATATTCGAGTACTCCCTCCGGAGTGGCATTCCCCCTCGAGGAAGGCGATGAATACCGCGGCTGAGTAGAAGCTTTAGTGCAAGCCGCTTGGTTGCACTGAGACGGGTTCCAACCATCCGCCGCGGCGCCGGACTGCGATAGGGGTTCGCCGAGCTAGTTGTCACGCAGCACACCATCAGCTTTGGTTTAATTACCCAAGTTTGAGGTACTTTTAAGATCCGACCCAATTCACATTGTGGTCAGACAAATTTTGGAAACCTCTCCTCAAAGGAGAGAACAATCACGAATCAATAAATGGGCTGGGACGCTACGTTTCTCGAAGAAACGTGCTGGTGAGCTGCTTCACGTAACGTAGGCCAGGTGGAGGGAATTGCCAATGAAAACATGTGTCCGTAACGGATTTTTGGAGTGTAGAGTGACCGAAGGACATGAAGAACTAATTAAATTTTAAAAGTAGTTTGAATTTTTTAGAAAAAATTGAATCGAACGTTAGAAATTGTTGAAGAAAAAATTATCCACAAAGATCAAATAATATAAGATGTTTCCTTTTTTTGGTAAGAGGAAAAAGCTTTCCTGATCAATGTTTTTTTTTGTTGAAATACGCAAAAGCTTACGACACCTGGGATTCCCAAGCCGTCTCCGATCCAAGTACTAACCAGGCCCAACGTTGCTTAACTTGCCAGATCGGACGGGATGGCGTGCTTTCAACGTGGTATGGCCGTAAGCGAACGTTTGTGCTGCGCTAGTCGCAGACATGGCGAGTGGTGAACAGGTGATCCTTGCCTTGCACGTCGCTGGACCATGTCAGGGAAGCAAGCCGGGACCTCCTAGCCTTCGTCCAGCCCGCGACTGTGAGCAGCAGCGAGACAGGACGGCTGCCAAGACGAGGAGCTTGCCGCGTATTCGCCTTCTGGGCGCCGTGCTTCCACCATCTTGACACTCCTCTACAAAATCCATAGTCCCAGTCCGTGCCTTCGTTTCACAGCTCGCACCGCTACGGGAATCTATTCGCCTATTCAGCAACCGAAGGAATTTGATGGCGCGACCGAGAGGAAAGAATTTCGAAAAGAAAATTATTTTCTCGTGCGGTGCTTGCTGTACATATTCGAGTACTCCCTCCGGAGTGGCATTCCCCCTCGAGGAAGGCGATGAATACCGCGGCTGAGTAGAAGCTTTAGTGCAAGCCGCTTGGTTGCACTGAGACGGGTTCCAACCATCCGCCGCGGCGCCGGACTGCGATAGGGGTTCGCCGAGCTAGTTGTCACGCAGCACACCATCAGCTTTGGTTTAATTACCCAAGTTTGAGGTACTTTTAAGATCCGACCCAATTCACATTGTGGTCAGACAAATTTTGGAAACCTCTCCTCAAAGGAGAGAACAATCACGAATCAATAAATGGGCTGGGACGCTACGTTTCTCGAAGAAACGTGCTGGTGAGCTGCTTCACGTAACGTAGGCCAGGTGGAGGGAATTGCCAATGAAAACATGTGTCCGTAACGGATTTTTGGAGTGTAGAGTGACCGAAGGACATGAAGAACTAATTAAATTTTAAAAGTAGTTTGAATTTTTTAGAAAAAATTGAATCGAACGTTAGAAATTGTTGAAGAAAAAATTATCCACAAAGATCAAATAATATAAGATGTTTCCTTTTTTTGGTAAGAGGAAAAAGCTTTCCTGATCAATGTTTTTTTTTGTTGAAATACGCAAAAGCTTACGACACCTGGGATTCCCAAGCCGTCTCCGATCCAAGTACTAACCAGGCCCAACGTTGCTTAACTTGCCAGATCGGACGGGATGGCGTGCTTTCAACGTGGTATGGCCGTAAGCGAACGTTTGTGCTGCGCTAGTCGCAGACATGGCGAGTGGTGAACAGGTGATCCTTGCCTTGCACGTCGCTGGACCATGTCAGGGAAGCAAGCCGGGACCTCCTAGCCTTCGTCCAGCCCGCGACTGTGAGCAGCAGCGAGACAGGACGGCTGCCAAGACGAGGAGCTTGCCGCGTATTCGCCTTCTGGGCGCCGTGCTTCCACCATCTTGACACTCCTCTACAAAATCCATAGTCCCAGTCCGTGCCTTCGTTTCACAGCTCGCACCGCTACGGGAATCTATTCGCCTATTCAGCAACCGAAGGAATTTGATGGCGCGACCGAGAGGAAAGAATTTCGAAAAGAAAATTATTTTCTCGTGCGGTGCTTGCTGTACATATTCGAGTACTCCCTCCGGAGTGGCATTCCCCCTCGAGGAAGGCGATGAATACCGCGGCTGAGTAGAAGCTTTAGTGCAAGCCGCTTGGTTGCACTGAGACGGGTTCCAACCATCCGCCGCGGCGCCGGACTGCGATAGGGGTTCGCCGAGCTAGTTGTCACGCAGCACACCACCAGCTTTGGTTTAATTACCCAAGTTTGAGGTACTTTTAAGATCCGACCCAATTCACATTGTGGTCAGACAAATTTTGGAAACCTCTCCTCAAAGGAGAGAACAATCACGAATCAATAAATGGGCTGGGACGCTACGTTTCTCGAAGAAACGTGCTGGTGAGCTGCTTCACGTAACGTAGGCCAGGTGGAGGGAATTGCCAATGAAAACATGTGTCCGTAACGGATTTTTGGAGTGTAGAGTGACCGAAGGACATGAAGAACTAATTAAATTTTAAAAGTAGTTTGAATTTTTTAGAAAAAATTGAATCGAACGTTAGAAATTGTTGAAGAAAAAATTATCCACAAAGATCAAATAATATAAGATGTTTCCTTTTTTTGGTAAGAGGAAAAAGCTTTCCTGATCAATGTTTTTTTTTTGTTGAAATACGCAAAAGCTTACGACACCTGGGATTCCCAAGCCGTCTCCGATCCAAGTACTAACCAGGCCCAACGTTGCTTAACTTGCCAGATCGGACGGGATGGCGTGCTTTCAACGTGGTATGGCCGTAAGCGAACGTTTGTACTGCGCTAGTCGCAGACATGGCGAGTGGTGAACAGGTGATCCTTGCCTTGCACGTCGCTGGACCATGTCAGGGAAGCAAGCCGGGACCTCCTAGCCTTCGTCCAGCCCGCGACTGTGAGCAGCAGCGAGACAGGACGGCTGCCAAGACGAGGAGCTTGCCGCGTATTCGCCTTCTGGGCGCCGTGCTTCCACCATCTTGACACTCCTCTACAAAATCCATAGTCCCAGTCCGTGCCTTCGTTTCACAGCTCGCACCGCTACGGGAATCTATTCGCCTATTCAGCAACCGAAGGAATTTGATGGCGCGACCGAGAGGAAAGAATTTCGAAAAGAAAATTATTTTCTCGTGCGGTGCTTGCTGTACATATTCGAGTACTCCCTCCGGAGTGGCATTCCCCCTCGAGGAAGGCGATGAATACCGCGGCTGAGTAGAAGCTTTAGTGCAAGCCGCTTGGTTGCACTGAGACGGGTTCCAACCATCCGCCGCGGCGCCGGACTGCGATAGGGGTTCGCCGAGCTAGTTGTCACGCAGCACACCATCAGCTTTGGTTTAATTACCCAAGTTTGAGGTACTTTTAAGATCCGACCCAATTCACATTGTGGTCAGACAAATTTTGGAAACCTCTCCTCAAAGGAGAGAACAATCACGAATCAATAAATGGGCTGGGACGCTACGTTTCTCGAAGAAACGTGCTGGTGAGCTGCTTCACGTAACGTAGGCCAGGTGGAGGGAATTGCCAATGAAAACATGTGTCCGTAACGGATTTTTGGAGTGTAGAGTGACCGAAGGACATGAAGAACTAATTAAATTTTAAAAGTAGTTTGAATTTTTTAGAAAAAATTGAATCGAACGTTAGAAATTGTTGAAGAAAAAATTATCCACAAAGATCAAATAATATAAGATGTTTCCTTTTTTTGGTAAGAGGAAAAAGCTTTCCTGATCAATGTTTTTTTTGTTGAAATACGCAAAAGCTTACGACTCCTGGGATTCCCAAGCCGTCTCCGATCCAAGTACTAACCAGGCCCAACGTTGCTTAACTTGCCAGATCGGACGGGATGGCGTGCTTTCAACGTGGTATGGCCGTAAGCGAACGTTTGTGCTGCGCTAGTCGCAGACATGGCGAGTGGTGAACAGGTGATCCTTGCCTTGCACGTCGCTGGACCATGTCAGGGAAGCAAGCCGGGACCTCCTAGCCTTCGTCCAGCCCGCGACTGTGAGCAGCAGCGAGACAGGACGGCTGCCAAGACGAGGAGCTTGCCGCGTATTCGCCTTCTGGGCGCCGTGCTTCCACCATCTTGACACTCCTCTACAAAATCCATAGTCCCAGTCCGTGCCTTCGTTTCACAGCTCGCACCGCTACGGGAATCTATTCGCCTATTCAGCAACCGAAGGAATTTGATGGCGCGACCGAGAGGAAAGAATTTCGAAAAGAAAATTATTTTCTCGTGCGGTGCTTGCTGTACATTTTCGAGTACTCCCTCCGGAGTGGCATTCCCCCTCGAGGAAGGCGATGAATACCGCGGCTGAGTAGAAGCTTTAGTGCAAGCCGCTTGGTTGCACTGAGACGGGTTCCAACCATCCGCCGCGGCGCCGGACTGCGATAGTGGTTCGCCGAGCTAGTTGTCACGCAGCACACCATCAGCTTTGGTTTAATTACCCAAGTTTGAGGTACTTTTAAGATCCGACCCAATTCACATTGTGGTCAGACAAATTTTGGAAACCTCTCCTCAAAGGAGAGAACAATCACGAATCAATAAATGGGCTGGGACGCTACGTTTCTCGAAGAAACGTGCTGGTGAGCTGCTTCACGTAACGTAGGCCAGGTGGAGGGAATTGCCAATGAAAACATGTGTCCGTAACGGATTTTTGGAGTGTAGAGTGACCGAAGGACATGAAGAACTAATTAAATTTTAAAAGTAGTTTGAATTTTTTAGAAAAAATTGAATCGAACGTTAGAAATTGTTGAAGAAAAAATTATCCACAAAGATCAAATAATATAAGATGTTTCCTTTTTTTGGTAAGAGGAAAAAGCTTTCCTGATCAATGTTTTTTTTTTGTTGAAATACGCAAAAGCTTACGACACCTGGGATTCCCAAGCCGTCTCCGATCCAAGTACTAACCAGGCCCAACGTTGCTTAACTTGCCAGATCGGACGGGATGGCGTGCTTTCAACGTGGTATGGCCGTAAGCGAACGTTTGTGCTGCGCTAGTCGCAGACATGGCGAGTGGTGAACAGGTGATCCTTGCCTTGCACGTCGCTGGACCATGTCAGGGAAGCAAGCCGGGACCTCCTAGCCTTCGTCCAGCCCGCGACTGTGAGCAGCAGCGAGACAGGACGGCTGCCAAGACGAGGAGCTTGCCGCGTATTCGCCTTCTGGGCGCCGTGCTTCCACCATCTTGACACTCCTCTACAAAATCCATAGTCCCAGTCCGTGCCTTCGTTTCACAGCTCGCACCGCTACGGGAATCTATTCGCCTATTCAGCAACCGAAGGAATTTGATGGCGCGACCGAGAGGAAAGAATTTCGAAAAGAAAATTATTTTCTCGTGCGGTGCTTGCTGTACATATTCGAGTACTCCCTCCGGAGTGGCATTCCCCCTCGAGGAAGGCGATGAATACCGCGGCTGAGTAGAAGCTTTAGTGCAAGCCGCTTGGTTGCACTGAGACGGGTTCCAACCATCCGCCGCGGCGCCGGACTGCGATAGGGGTTCGCCGAGCTAGTTGTCACGCAGCACACCATCAGCTTTGGTTTAATTACCCAAGTTTGAGGTACTTTTAAGATCCGACCCAATTCACATTGTGGTCAGACAAATTTTGGAAACCTCTCCTCAAAGGAGAGAACAATCACGAATCAATAAATGGGCTGGGACGCTACGTTTCTCGAAGAAACGTGCTGGTGAGCTGCTTCACGTAACGTAGGCCAGGTGGAGGGAATTGCCAATGAAAACATGTGTCCGTAACGGATTTTTGGAGTGTAGAGTGACCGAAGGACATGAAGAACTAATTAAATTTTAAAAGTAGTTTGAATTTTTTAGAAAAAATTGAATCGAACGTTAGAAATTGTTGAAGAAAAAATTATCCACAAAGATCAAATAATATAAGATGTTTCCTTTTTTTGGTAAGAGGAAAAAGCTTTCCTGATCAATGTTTTTTTTTTTGTTGAAATACGCAAAAGCTTACGACACCTGGGATTCCCAAGCCGTCTCCGATCCAAGTACTAACCAGGCCCAACGTTGCTTAACTTGCCAGATCGGACGGGATGGCGTGCTTTCAACGTGGTATGGCCGTAAGCGAACGTTTGTGCTGCGCTAGTCGCAGACATGGCGAGTGGTGAACAGGTGATCCTTGCCTTGCACGTCGCTGGACCATGTCAGGGAAGCAAGCCGGGACCTCCTAGCCTTCGTCCAGCCCGCGACTGTGAGCAGCAGCGAGACAGGACGGCTGCCAAGACGAGGAGCTTGCCGCGTATTCGCCTTCTGGGCGCCGTGCTTCCACCATCTTGACACTCCTCTACAAAATCCATAGTCCCAGTCCGTGCCTTCGTTTCACAGCTCGCACCGCTACGGGAATCTATTCGCCTATTCAGCAACCGAAGGAATTTGATGGCGCGACCGAGAGGAAAGAATTTCGAAAAGAAAATTATTTTCTCGTGCGGTGCTTGCTGTACATATTCGAGTACTCCCTCCGGAGTGGCATTCCCCCTCGAGGAAGGCGATGAATACCGCGGCTGAGTAGAAGCTTTAGTGCAAGCCGCTTGGTTGCACTGAGACGGGTTCCAACCATCCGCCGCGGCGCCGGACTGCGATAGTGGTTCGCCGAGCTAGTTGTCACGCAGCACACCATCAGCTTTGGTTTAATTACCCAAGTTTGAGGTACTTTTAAGATCCGACCCAATTCACATTGTGGTCAGACAAATTTTGGAAACCTCTCCTCAAAGGAGAGAACAATCACGAATCAATAAATGGGCTGGGACGCTACGTTTCTCGAAGAAACGTGCTGGTGAGCTGCTTCACGTAACGTAGGCCAGGTGGAGGGAATTGCCAATGAAAACATGTGTCCGTAACGGATTTTTGGAGTGTAGAGAGTGACCGAAGGACATGAAGAACTAATTAAATTTTAAAAGTAGTTTGAATTTTTTAGAAAAAATTGAATCGAACGTTAGAAATTGTTGAAGAAAAAATTATCCACAAAGATCAAATAATATAAGATGTTTCCTTTTTTTGGTAAGAGGAAAAAGCTTTCCTGATCAATGTTTTTTTTGTTGAAATACGCAAAAGCTTACGACTCCTGGGATTCCCAAGCCGTCTCCGATCCAAGTACTAACCAGGCCCAGCGTTGCTTAACTTGCCAGATCGGACGGGATGGCGTGCTTTCAACGTGGTATGGCCGTAAGCGAACGTTTGTGCTGCGCTAGTCGCAGACATGGCGAGTGGTGAACAGGTGATCCTTGCCTTGCACGTCGCTGGACCATGTCAGGGAAGCAAGCCGGGACCTCCTAGCCTTCGTCCAGCCCGCGACTGTGAGCAGCAGCGAGACAGGACGGCTGCCAAGACGAGGAGCTTGCCGCGTATTCGCCTTCTGGGCGCCGTGCTTCCACCATCTTGACACTCCTCTACAAAATCCATAGTCCCAGTCCGTGCCTTCGTTTCACAGCTCGCACCGCTACGGGAATCTATTCGCCTATTCAGCAACCGAAGGAATTTGATGGCGCGACCGAGAGGAAAGAATTTCAAAAAGAAAATTATTTTCTCGTGCGGTGCTTGCTGTACATTTTCGAGTACTCCCTCCGGAGTGGCATTCCCCCTCGAGGAAGGCGATGAATACCGCGGCTGAGTAGAAGCTTTAGTGCAAGCCGCTTGGTTGCACTGAGACGGGTTCCAACCATCCGCCGCGGCGCCGGACTGCGATAGTGGTTCGCCGAGCTAGTTGTCACGCAGCACACCATCAGCTTTGGTTTAATTACCCAAGTTTGAGGTACTTTTAAGATCCGACCCAATTCACATTGTGGTCAGACAAATTTTGGAAACCTCTCCTCAAAGGAGAGAACAATCACGAATCAATAAATGGGCTGGGACGCTACGTTTCTCGAAGAAACGTGCTGGTGAGCTGCTTCACGTAACGTAGGCCAGGTGGAGGGAATTGCCAATGAAAACATGTGTCCGTAACGGATTTTTGGAGTGTAGAGTGACCGAAGGACATGAAGAACGAATTAAATTTTAAAAGTAGTTTGAATTTTTTAGAAAAAATTGAATCGAACGTTAGAAATTGTTGAAGAAAAAATTATCCACAAAGATCAAATAATATAAGATGTTTCCTTTTTTTGGTAAGAGGAAAAAGCTTTCCTGATCAATGTTTTTTTTTTGTTGAAATACGCAAAAGCTTACGACACCTGGGATTCCCAAGCCGTCTCCGATCCAAGTACTAACCAGGCCCAACGTTGCTTAACTTGCCAGATCGGACGGGATGGCGTGCTTTCAACGTGGTATGGCCGTAAGCGAACGTTTGTGCTGCGCTAGTCGCAGACATGGCGAGTGGTGAACAGGTGATCCTTGCCTTGCACGTCGCTGGACCATGTCAGGGAAGCAAGCCGGGACCTCCTAGCCTTCGTCCAGCCCGCGACTGTGAGCAGCAGCGAGACAGGACGGCTGCCAAGACGAGGAGCTTGCCGCGTATTCGCCTTCTGGGCGCCGTGCTTCCACCATCTTGACACTCCTCTTCAAAATCCATAGTCCCAGTCCGTGCCTTCGTTTCACAGCTCGCACCGCTACGGGAATCTATTCGCCTATTCAGCAACCGAAGGAATTTGATGGCGCGACCGAGAGGAAAGAATTTCGAAAAGAAAATTATTTTCTCGTGCGGTGCTTGCTGTACATATTCGAGTACTCCCTCCGGAGTGGCATTCCCCCTCGAGGAAGGCGATGAATACCGCGGCTGAGTAGAAGCTTTAGTGCAAGCCGCTTGGTTGCACTGAGACGGGTTCCAACCATCCGCCGCGGCGCCGGACTGCGATAGGGGTTCGCCGAGCTAGTTGTCACGCAGCACACCATCAGCTTTGGTTTAATTACCCAAGTTTGAGGTACTTTTAAGATCCGACCCAATTCACATTGTGGTCAGACAAATTTTGGAAACCTCTCCTCAAAGGAGAGAACAATCACGAATCAATAAATGGGCTGGGACGCTACGTTTCTCGAAGAAACGTGCTGGTGAGCTGCTTCACGTAACGTAGGCCAGGTGGAGGGAATTGCCAATGAAAACATGTGTCCGTAACGGATTTTTGGAGTGTAGAGTGACCGAAGGACATGAAGAACTAATTAAATTTTAAAAGTAGTTTGAATTTTTTAGAAAAAAATTGAATCGAACGTTAGAAATTGTTGAAGAAAAAATTATCCACAAAGATCAAATAATATAAGATGTTTCCTTTTTTTGGTAAGAGGAAAAAGCTTTCCTGATCAATGTTTTTTTTTGTTGAAATACGCAAAAGCTTACGACACCTGGGATTCCCAAGCCGTCTCCGATCCAAGTACTAACCAGGCCCAACGTTGCTTAACTTGCCAGATCGGACGGGATGGCGTGCTTTCAACGTGGTATGGCCGTAAGCGAACGTTTGTGCTGCGCTAGTCGCAGACATGGCGAGTGGTGAACAGGTGATCCTTGCCTTGCACGTCGCTGGACCATGTCAGGGAAGCAAGCCGGGACCTCCTAGCCTTCGTCCAGCCCGCGACTGTGAGCAGCAGCGAGACAGGACGGCTGCCAAGACGAGGAGCTTGCCGCGTATTCGCCTTCTGGGCGCCGTGCTTCCACCATCTTGACACTCCTCTACAAAATCCATAGTCCCAGTCCGTGCCTTCGTTTCACAGCTCGCACCGCTACGGGAATCTATTCGCCTATTCAGCAACCGAAGGAATTTGATGGCGCGACCGAGAGGAAAGAATTTCGAAAAGAAAATTATTTTCTCGTGCGGTGCTTGCTGTACATATTCGAGTACTCCCTCCGGAGTGGCATTCCCCCTCGAGGAAGGCGATGAATACCGCGGCTGAGTAGAAGCTTTAGTGCAAGCCGCTTGGTTGCACTGAGACGGGTTCCAACCATCCGCCGCGGCGCCGGACTGCGATAGGGGTTCGCCGAGCTAGTTGTCACGCAGCACACCATCAGCTTTGGTTTAATTACCCAAGTTTGAGGTACTTTTAAGATCCGACCCAATTCACATTGTGGTCAGACAAATTTTGGAAACCTCTCCTCAAAGGAGAGAACAATCACGAATCAATAAATGGGCTGGGACGCTACGTTTCTCGAAGAAACGTGCTGGTGAGCTGCTTCACGTAACGTAGGCCAGGTGGAGGGAATTGCCAATGAAAACATGTGTCCGTAACGGATTTTTGGAGTGTAGAGTGACCGAAGGACATGAAGAACTAATTAAATTTTAAAAGTAGTTTGAATTTTTTAGAAAAAATTGAATCGAACGTTAGAAATTGTTGAAGAAAAAATTATCCACAAAGATCAAATAATATAAGATGTTTCCTTTTTTTGGTAAGAGGAAAAAGCTTTCCTGATCAATGTTTTTTTTGTTGAAATACGCAAAAGCTTACGACTCCTGGGATTCCCAAGCCGTCTCCGATCCAAGTACTAACCAGGCCCAACGTTGCTTAACTTGCCAGATCGGACGGGATGGCGTGCTTTCAACGTGGTATGGTCGTAAGCGAACGTTTGTGCTGCGCTAGTCGCAGACATGGCGAGTGGTGAACAGGTGATCCTTGCCTTGCACGTCGCTGGACCATGTCAGGGAAGCAAGCCGGGACCTCCTAGCCTTCGTCCAGCCCGCGACTGTGAGCAGCAGCGAGACAGGACGGCTGCCAAGACGAGGAGCTTGCCGCGTATTCGCCTTCTGGGCGCCGTGCTTCCACCATCTTGACACTCCTCTACAAAATCCATAGTCCCAGTCCGTGCCTTCGTTTCACAGCTCGCACCGCTACGGGAATCTATTCGCCTATTCAGCAACCGAAGGAATTTGATGGCGCGACCGAGAGGAAAGAATTTCGAAAAGAAAATTATTTTCTCGTGCGGTGCTTGCTGTACATTTTCGAGTACTCCCTCCGGAGTGGCATTCCCCCTCGAGGAAGGCGATGAATACCGCGGCTGAGTAGAAGCTTTAGTGCAAGCCGCTTGGTTGCACTGAGACGGGTTCCAACCATCCGCCGCGGCGCCGGACTGCGATAGTGGTTCGCCGAGCTAGTTGTCACGCAGCACACCATCAGCTTTGGTTTAATTACCCAAGTTTGAGGTACTTTTAAGATCCGACCCAATTCACATTGTGGTCAGACAAATTTTGGAAACCTCTCCTCAAAGGAGAGAACAATCACGAATCAATAAATGGGCTGGGACGCTACGTTTCTCGAAGAAACGTGCTGGTGAGCTGCTTCACGTAACGTAGGCCAGGTGGAGGGAATTGCCAATGAAAACATGTGTCCGTAACGGATTTTTGGAGTGTAGAGTGACCGAAGGACATGAAGAACTAATTAAATTTTAAAAGTAGTTTGAATTTTTTAGAAAAAATTGAATCGAACGTTAGAAATTGTTGAAGAAAAAACTATCCACAAAGATCAAATAATATAAGATGTTTCCTTTTTTTGGTAAGAGGAAAAAGCTTTCCTGATCAATGTTTTTTTTTGTTGAAATACGCAAAAGCTTACGACACCTGGGATTCCCAAGCCGTCTCCGATCCAAGTACTAACCAGGCCCAACGTTGCTTAACTTGCCAGATCGGACGGGATGGCGTGCTTTCAACGTGGTATGGCCGTAAGCGAACGTTTGTGCTGCGCTAGTCGCAGACATGGCGAGTGGTGAACAGGTGATCCTTGCCTTGCACGTCGCTGGACCATGTCAGGGAAGCAAGCCGGGACCTCCTAGCCTTCGTCCAGCCCGCGACTGTGAGCAGCAGCGAGACAGGACGGCTGCCAAGACGAGGAGCTTGCCGCGTATTCGCCTTCTGGGCGCCGTGCTTCCACCATCTTGACACTCCTCTACAAAATCCATAGTCCCAGTCCGTGCCTTCGTTTCACAGCTCGCACCGCTACGGGAATCTATTCGCCTATTCAGCAACCGGAAGGAATTTGATGGCGCGACCGAGAGGAAAGAATTTCGAAAAGAAAATTATTTTCTCGTGCGGTGCTTGCTGTACATATTCGAGTACTCCCTCCGGAGTGGCATTCCCCCTCGAGGAAGGGCGATGAATACCGCGGCTGAGTAGAAGCTTTAGTGCAAGCCGCTTGGTTGCACTGAGACGGGTTCCAACCATCCGCCGCGGCGCCGGACTGCGATAGGGGTTCGCCGAGCTAGTTGTCACGCAGCACACCATCAGCTTTGGTTTAATTACCCAAGTTTGAGGTACTTTTAAGATCCGACCCAATTCACATTGTGGTCAGACAAATTTTGGAAACCTCTCCTCAAAGGAGAGAACAATCACGAATCAATAAATGGGCTGGGACGCTACGTTTCTCGAAGAAACGTGCCTGGTGAGCTGCTTCACGTAACGTAGGCCAGGTGGAGGGAATTGCCAATGAAAACATGTGTCCGTAACGGATTTTTGGAGTGTAGAGTGACCGAAGGACATGAAGAACTAATTAAATTTTAAAAGTAGTTTGAATTTTTAGAAAAAATTGAATCGAACGTTAGAAATTGTTGAAGAAAAAATTATCCACAAAGATCAAATAATATAAGATGTTTCCTTTTTTGGTAAGAGGAAAAAGCTTTCCTGATCAATGTTTTTTTTTTTTGTTGAAATACGCAAAAGCTTACGACACCTGGGATTCCCAAGCCGTCTCTGATCCAAGTACTAACCAGGCCCAACGTTGCTTAACTTGCCAGATCGGACGGGATGGCGTGCTTTCAACGTGGTATGGCCGTAAGCGAACGTTTGTGCTGCGCTAGTCCGCAGACATGGCGAGTGGTGAACAGGTGATCCTTGCCTTGCACGTCGCTGGACCAAGTCAGGGAAGCAAGCCGGGACCTCCTAGCCTTCGTCCAGCCCGCGACTGTGAGCAGCAGCGAGACAGGACGGCTGCCAAGACGAGGAGCTTGCCGCGTATTCGCCTTCTGGGCGCCGTGCTTCCACCATCTTGACACTCCTCTACAAAATCCATAGTCCCAGTCCGTGCCTTCGTTTCACAGCTCGCACCGCTACGGGAATCTATTCGCCTATTCAGCAACCGAAGGAATTTGATGGCGCGACCGAGAGGAAAGAATTTCGAAAGAAAATTATTTTCTCGTGCGGTGCTTGCTGTACATATTCGAGTACTCCCCTCCGGAGTGGCATTCCCCCCTCGAGGAAGGCGATGAATACCGCGGCTGAGTAGAAGCTTTAGTGCAAAGCCGCTTGGTTGCACTGAGACGGGTTCCAACCATCCGCCGCGGCGCCGGACTGCGATAGTGGTTTCGCCGAGCTAGTTGTCACGCAGCACACCATCAGCTTTGGTTTAATTACCCAAGTTTGAGGTACTTTTAAGATCCGACCCAATTCACATTGTGGTCAGACAAATTTTGGAAACCTCTCCTCAAAGGAGAGAACAATCACGAATCAATAAATGGGCTGGGACGCTACGTTTCTCGAGAAACGTGCTGGTGAGCTGCTTCACGTAACGTAGGCCAGGTGGGAGGGAATTGCCAATGAAAACATGTGTCCGTAACGGATTTTTGGAGTGTAGAGTGACCGAAGGACATGAAGAACTAATTAAATTTTAAAAGTAGTTTGAATTTTTTAGAAAAAAATTGAATCGAACGTTAGAAATTGTTGAAGAAAAAATTATCCACAAAGATCAAATAATATAAGATGTTTCCTTTTTTTGGTAAGAGGAAAAAGCTTTCCTGATCAATGTTTTTTTTTTGTTGAAATACGCAAAAGCTTACGACACCTGGGATTCCAAGCCGTCTCCGATCCAAGTACTAACCAGGCCCAACGTTGCTTAACTTGCCAGATCGGACGGGATGGCGTGCTTTCAACGTGGTATGGCCGTAAGCGAACGTTTGTGCTGCGCTAGTCGCAGACATGGCGAGTGGTGAACAGGTGATCCTTGCCTTGCACGTCGCTGGACCATGTCAGGGAAGCAAGCCGGGACCTCCTAGCCTACGTCCAGCCCGCGACTGTGAGCAGCAGCGAGACAGGACGGCTGCCAAGACGAGGAGCTTGCCGCGTATTCGCCTTCTGGGCGCCGTGCTTCCACCATCTTGACACTCCTCTACAAAATCCATATTCCCAGTCCGTGCCTTCGTTTCACAGCTCGCACGCTACGGGAATCTATTCGCCTATTCAGCAACCGAAGGAATTTGATGGCGCGACCGAGAGGAAAGAATTTCGAAAAAGAAAATTATTTTCTCGTGCGGTGCTTGCTGTACATATTCGAGTACTCCCTCCGGAGTGGCATTCCCCCTCGAGGAAGGCGATGAATACCGCGGCTGAGTAGAAGCTTTAGTGCAAGCCGCTTGGTTGCACTGAGACGGGTTCCAACCATCCGCCGCGGCGCCGGACTGCGATAGGGGTTCGCCGAGCTAGTTGTCACGCAGCACACAATCAGCTTTGGTTTAATTACCCAAGTTTGAGGTACTTTTAAGATCCGACCCAATTCACATTGTGGTCAGACAAATTTTGGAAACCTCTCCTCAAAGGAGAGAACAATCACGAATCAATAATGGGCTGGGACGCTACGTTTCTCGAAGAAACGTGCTGGTGAGCTGCTTCACGTAACGTAGGCCAGGTGGAGGAATTGCCAATGAAAACATGTGTCCGTAACGGATTTTTGGAGTGTAGAGTGACCGAAGGACATGAAGAACTAATTAAATTTTAATAGTTTGAATTTTTTAGAAAAAATTGAATCGAACGTTAGAAATTGTTGAAGAAAAAATTATCCACAAAGATCAAATAATATAAGATGTTTCCTTTTTTTGGTAAGAGGAAAAAGCTTTCCTGATCAATGTTTTTTTTTTGTTGAAATACGCAAAAGCTTACGACACCTGGGATTCCCAAGCCGTCTCCGATCCAAGTACTAACCAGGCCCAACGTTGCTTAACTTGCCAGATCGGACGGGATGGCGTGCTTTCAACGTGGTATGGCCGTAAGCGAACGTTTGTGCTGCGCTAGTCGCAGACATGGCGAGTGGTGAACAGGTGATCCTTGCCTTGCACGTCGCTGGACCATGTCAGGGAAGCAAGCCGGGACCTCCTAGCCTTCGTCCAGCCCGCGACTGTGAGCAGCAGCGAGACAGGACGGCTGCCAAGACGAGGAGCTTGCCGCGTATTCGCCTTCTGGGCGCCGTGCTTCCACCATCTTGACACTCCTCTACAAAATCCATAGTCCCAGTCCGTGCCTTCGTTTCACAGCTCGCACCGCTACGGGAATCTATTCGCCTATTCAGCAACCGAAGGAATTTGATGGCGCGACCGAGAGGAAAGAATTTCGAAAAGAAAATTATTTTCTCGTGCGGTGCTTGCTGTACATATTCGAGTACTCCCTCCGGAGTGGCATTCCCCCTCGAGGAAGGCGATGAATACCGCGGCTGAGTAGAAGCTTTAGTGCAAGCCGCTTGGTTGCACTGAGACGGGTTCCAACCATCCGCCGCGGCGCCGGACTGCGATAGTGGTTCGCCGAGCTAGTTGTCACGCAGCACACCATCAGCTTTGGTTTAATTACCCAAGTTTGAGGTACTTTTAAGATCCGACCCAATTCACATTGTGGTCAGACAAATTTTGGAAACCTCTCCTCAAAGGAGAGAACAATCACGAATCAATAAATGGGCTGGGACGCTACGTTTCTCGAAGAAACGTGCTGGTGAGCTGCTTCACGTAACGTAGGCCAGGTGGAGGGAATTGCCAATGAAAACATGTGTCCGTAACGGATTTTTGGAGTGTAGAGTGACCGAAGGACATGAAGAACTAATTAAATTTTAAAAGTAGTTTGAATTTTTTAGAAAAAATTGAATCGAACGTTAGAAATTGTTGAAGAAAAAATTATCCACAAAGATCAAATAATATAAGATGTTTCCTTTTTTTGGTAAGAGGAAAAAGCTTTCCTGATCAATGTTTTTTTTTTTTTGTTGAAATACGCAAAAGCTTACGACACCTGGGATTCCCAAGCCGTCTCCGATCCAAGTACTAACCAGGCCCAACGTTGCTTAACTTGCCAGATCGGACGGGATGGCGTGCTTTCAACGTGGTATGGCCGTAAGCGAACGTTTGTGCTGCGCTAGTCGCAGACATGGCGAGTGGTGAACAGGTGATCCTTGCCTTGCACGTCGCTGGACCATGTCAGGGAAGCAAGCCGGGACCTCCTAGCCTTCGTCCAGCCCGCGACCGTGAGCAGCAGCGAGACAGGACGGCTGCCAAGACGAGGAGCTTGCCGCGTATTCGCCTTCTGGGCGCCGTGCTTCCACCATCTTGACACTCCTCTACAAAATCCATAGTCCCAGTCCGTGCCTTCGTTTCACAGCTCGCACCGCTACGGGAATCTATTCGCCTATTCAGCAACCGATGGGAATTTGATGGCGCGACCGAGAGGAAAGAATTTCGAAAAGAAAATTATTTTCTCGTGCGGTGCTTGCTGTACATATTCGAGTACTCCCTCCGGAGTGGCATTCCCCCTCGAGGAAGGCGATGAATACCGCGGCTGAGTAGAAGCTTTAGTGCAAGCCGCTTGGTTGCACTGAGACGGGTTCCAACCATCGGCCGCGGCGCCGGACTGCGATAGGGGTTCGCCGAGCTAGTTGTCACGCAGCACACCATCAGCTTTGGTTAATTACCCAAGTTTGAGGTACTTTTAAGATCCGACCCAATTCACATTGTGGTCAGACAAATTTGGAAACCTCTCCTCAAAGGAGAGAACAATCACGAATCAATAAATGGCTGGGACGCTACGTTTCTCGAAGAAACGTGCTGGTGAGCTGCTTCACGTAACGTAGGCCAGGTGGAGGGAATAGCCAATGAAAACATGTGTCCGTAACGGATTTTTGGAGTGTAGAGTGACCGAAGGACATGAAGAACTAATTAAATTTTAAAAGTAGTTTGAATTTTTTAGAAAAAATTGAATCGAACGTTAGAAATTGTTGAAGAAAAAATTATCCACAAAGATCAAATAATATAAGATGTTTCCTTTTTTTGGTAAGAGGAAAAAGCTTTCCTGATCAATGTTTTTTTTTTGTTGAAATACGCAAAAGCTTACGACACCTGGGATTCCCAAGCCGTCTCCGATCCAAGTACTAACCAGGCCCAACGTTGCTTAACTTGCCAGATCGGACGGGATGGCGTGCTTTCAACGTGGTATGGCCGTAAGCGAACGTTTGTGCTGCGCTAGTCGCAGACATGGCGAGTGGTGAACAGGTGATCCTTGCCTTGCACGTCGCTGGACCATGTCAGGGAAGCAAGCCGGGACCTCCTAGCCTTCGTCCAGCCCGCGACTGTGAGCAGCAGCGAGACAGGACGGCTGCCAAGACGAGGAGCTTGCCGCGTATTCGCCTTCTGGGCGCCGTGCTTCCACCATCTTGACACTCCTCTACAAAATCCATAGTCCCAGTCCGTGCCTTCGTTTCACAGCTCGTACCGCTACGGGAATCTATTCGCCTATTCAGCAACCGAAGGAATTTGATGGCGCGACCGAGAGGAAAGAATTTCGAAAAGAAAATTATTTTCTCGTGCGGTGCTTGCTGTACATATTCGAGTACTCCCTCCGGAGTGGCATTCCCCCTCGAGGAAGGCGATGAATACCGCGGCTGAGTAGAAGCTTTAGTGCAAGCCGCTTGGTTGCACTGAGACGGGTTCCAACCATCCGCCGCGGCGCCGGACTGCGATAGGGGTTCGCCGAGCTAGTTGTCACGCAGCACACCATCAGCTTTGGTTTAATTACCCAAGTTTGAGGTACTTTTAAGATCCGACCCAATTCACATTGTGGTCAGACAAATTTTGGAAACCTCTCCTCAAAGGAGAGAACAATCACGAATCAATAAATGGGCTGGGACGCTACGTTTCTCGAAGAAACGTGCTGGTGAGCTGCTTCACGTAACGTAGGCCAGGTGGAGGGAATTGCCAATGAAAACATGTGTCCGTAACGGATTTTTGGAGTGTAGAGTGACCGAAGGACATGAAGAACTAATTAAATTTTAAAAGTAGTTTGAATTTTTTAGAAAAAATTGAATCGAACGTTAGAAATTGTTGAAGAAAAAATTATCCACAAAGATCAAATAATATAAGATGTTTCCTTTTTTTGGTAAGAGGAAAAAGCTTTCCTGATCAATGTTTTTTTTTTTTGTTGAAATACGCAAAAGCTTACGACACCTGGGATTCCCAAGCCGTCTCCGATCCAAGTACTAACCAGGCCCAACGTTGCTTAACTTGCCAGATCGGACGGGATGGCGTGCTTTCAACGTGGTATGGCCGTAAGCGAACGTTTGTGCTGCGCTAGTCGCAGACATGGCGAGTGGTGAACAGGTGATCCTTGCCTTGCACGTCGCTGGACCATGTCAGGGAAGCAAGCCGGGACCTCCTAGCCTTCGTCCAGCCCGCGACTGTGAGCAGCAGCGAGACAGGACGGCTGCCAAGACGAGGAGCTTGCCGCGTATTCGCCTTCTGGGCGCCGTGCTTCCACCATCTTGACACTCCTCTACAAAATCCATAGTCCCAGTCCGTGCCTTCGTTTCACAGCTCGCACCGCTACGGGAATCTATTCGCCTATTCAGCAACCGAAGGAATTTGATGGCGCGACCGAGAGGAAAGAATTTCGAAAAGAAAATTATTTTCTCGTGCGGTGCTTGCTGTACATATTCGAGTACTCCCTCCGGAGTGGCATTCCCCCTCGAGGAAGGCGATGAATACCGCGGCTGAGTAGAAGCTTTAGTGCAAGCCGCTTGGTTGCACTGAGACGGGTTCCAACCATCCGCCGCGGCGCCGGACTGCGATAGGGGTTCGCCGAGCTAGTTGTCACGCAGCACACCATCAGCTTTGGTTTAATTACCCAAGTTTGAGGTACTTTTAAGATCCGACCCAATTCACATTGTGGTCAGACAAATTTTGGAAACCTCTCCTCAAAGGAGAGAACAATCACGAATCAATAAATGGGCTGGGACGCTACGTTTCTCGAAGAAACGTGCTGGTGAGCTGCTTCACGTAACGTAGGCCAGGTGGAGGGAATTGCCAATGAAAACATGTGTCCGTAACGGATTTTTGGAGTGTAGAGTGACCGAAGGACATGAAGAACTAATTAAATTTTAAAAGTAGTTTGAATTTTTTAGAAAAAATTGAATCGAACGTTAGAAATTGTTGAAGAAAAAATTATCCACAAAGATCAAATAATATAAGATGTTTCCTTTTTTTGGTAAGAGGAAAAAGCTTTCCTGATCAATGTTTTTTTTTTGTTGAAATACGCAAAAGCTTACGACACCTGGGATTCCCAAGCCGTCTCCGATCCAAGTACTAACCAGGCCCAACGTTGCTTAACTTGCCAGATCGGACGGGATGGCGTGCTTTCAACGTGGTATGGCCGTAAGCGAACGTTTTTGCTGCGCTAGTCGCAGACATGGCGAGTGGTGAACAGGTGATCCTTGCCTTGCACGTCGCTGGACCATGTCAGGGAAGCAAGCCGGGACCTCCTAGCCTTCGTCCAGCCCGCGACTGTGAGCAGCAGCGAGACAGGACGGCTGCCAAGACGAGGAGCTTGCCGCGTATTCGCCTTCTGGGCGCCGTGCTTCCACCATCTTGACACTCCTCTACAAAATCCATAGTCCCAGTCCGTGCCTTCGTTTCACAGCTCGCACCGCTACGGGAATCTATTCGCCTATTCAGCAACCGAAGGAATTTGATGGCGCGACCGAGAGGAAAGAATTTCGAAAAGAAAATTATTTTCTCGTGCGGTGCTTGCTGTACATATTCGAGTACCCTCCGGAGTGGCATTCCCCCTCGAGGAAGGCGATGAATACCGCGGCTGAGTAGAAGCTTTAGTGCAAGCCGCTTGGTTGCACTGAGACGGGTTCCAACCATCCGCCGCGGCGCCGGACTGCGATAGGGGTTCGCCGAGCTAGTTGTCACGCAGCACACCATCAGCTTTGGTTTAATTACCCAAGTTTGAGGTACTTTTAAGATCCGTGTGGTCAGACAAATTTTGGAAACCTCTCCTCAAAGGAGAGAACAATCACGAATCAATAAATGGGCTGGGACGCTACGTTTCTCGAAGAAACGTGCTGGTGAGCTGCTTCACGTAACGTAGGCCAGGTGGAGGGAATTGCCAATGAAAACATGTGTCCGTAACGGATTTTGGAGTGTAGAGTGACCGAAGGACATGAAGAACTAATTAAATTTTAAAAGTAGTTTGAATTTTTTAGAAAAAATTGAATCGAACGTTAGAAATTGTTGAAGAAAAAATTATCCACAAAGATCAAATAATATAAGATGTTTCCTTTTTTTGGTAAGAGGAAAAAGCTTTCCTGATCAATGTTTTTTTGTTGAAATACGCAAAAGCTTACGACACCTGGGATTCCCAAGCCGTCTCCGATCCAAGTACTACCAGGCCCAACGTTGCTTAACTTGCAGATCGGACGGGATGGCGTGCTTTCAACGTGGTATGGCCGTAAGCGAACGTTTGTGCTGCGCTAGTCGCAGACATGGCGAGTGGTGAACAGGTGATCCTTGCCTTGCACGTCGCTGGACCATGTCAGGGAAGCAAGCCGGGACCTCCTAGCCTTCGTCCAGCCCGCGACTGTGAGCAGCAGCGAGACAGGACGGCTGCCAAGACGAGGAGCTTGTCGCGTATTCGCCTTCTGGCGCCGTGCTTCCACCATCTTGACACTCCTCTACAAAATCCATAGTCCCAGTCCGTGCCTTCGTTTCACAGCTCGCACCGCTACGGGAATCTATTCGCCTATTCAGCAACCGAAGGAATTTGATGGCGCGACCGAGAGGAAAGAATTTCGAAAAGAAAATTATTTTCTCGTGCGGTGCTTGCTGTACATATTCGAGTACTCCCTCCGGAAGTGGCATTCCCCCTCGAGGAAGGCGATGATACCGCGCTGAGTAGAAGCTTTAGTGCAAGCCGCTTGGTTGCACTGAGACGGGTTCCAACCATCCGCCGCGGCGCCGACTGCGATAGGGGTTCGCCGAGCTAGTTGTCACGCAGCACACCATCAGCTTTGGTTTAATTACCCAAGTTTGAGGTACTTTTAAGATCCGACCCAATTCACATTGTGGTCAGACAAATTTTGGAAACCTCTCCTCAAAGGAGAGAACAATCACGAATCAATAAATGGGCTGGGACGCTACGTTTCTCGAAGAAACGTGCTGGTGAGCTGCTTCACGTAACGTAGGCCAGGTGGAGGGAATTGCCAATGAAAACATGTGTCCGTAACGGATTTTTGGAGTGTAGAGTGACCGAAGGACATGAAGAACTAATTAAATTTTAAAAGTAGTTTGAATTTTTTAGAAAAAATTGAATCGAACGTTAGAAATTGTTGAAGAAAAAATTATCCACAAAGATCAAATAATATAAGATGTTTCCTTTTTTTGGTAAGAGGAAAAAGCTTTCCTGATCAATGTTTTTTTTTTGTTGAAATACGCAAAAGCTTACGACACCTGGGATTCCCAAGCCGTCTCCGATCCAAGTACTAACCAGGCCCAACGTTGCTTAACTTGCCAGATCGGACGGGATGGCGTGCTTTCAACGTGGTATGGCCGTAAGCAAACGTTTGTGCTGCGCTAGTCGCAGACATGGCGAGTGGTGAACAGGTGATCCTTGCCTTGCACGTCGCTGGACCATGTCAGGGAAGCAAGCCGGGACCTCCTAGCCTTCGTCCAGCCCGCGACTGTGAGCAGCAGCGAGACAGGACGGCTGCCAAGACGAGGAGCTTGCCGCGTATTCGCCTTCTGGGCGCCGTGCTTCCACCATCTTGACACTCCTCTACAAAATCCATAGTCCCAGTCCGTGCCTTCGTTTCACAGCTCGCACCGCTACGGGAATCTATTCGCCTATTCAGCAACCGAAGGAATTTGATGGCGCGACCGAGAGGAAAGAATTTCGAAAAGAAAATTATTTTCTCGTGCGGTGCTTGCTGTACATATTCGAGTACTCCCTCCGGAGTGGCATTCCCCCTCGAGGAAGGCGATGAATACCGCGGCTGAGTAGAAGCTTTAGTGCAAGCCGCTTGGTTGCACTGAGACGGGTTCCAACCATCCGCCGCGGCGCCGGACTGCGATAGGGGTTCGCCGAGCTAGTTGTCACGCAGCACACCATCAGCTTTGGCTTAATTACCCAAGTTTGAGGTACTTTTAAGATCCGACCCAATTCACATTGTGGTCAGACAAATTTTGGAAACCTCTCCTCAAAGGAGAGAACAATCACGAATCAATAAATGGGCTGGGACGCTACGTTTCTCGAAGAAACGTGCTGGTGAGCTGCTTCACGTAACGTAGGCCAGGTGGAGGGAATTGCCAATGAAAACATGTGTCCGTAACGGATTTTTGGAGTGTAGAGTGACCGAAGGACATGAAGAACTAATTAAATTTTAAAAGTAGTTTGAATTTTTTAGAAAAAATTGAATCGAACGTTAGAAATTGTTGAAGAAAAAATTATCCACAAAGATCAAATAATATAAGATGTTTCCTTTTTTTGGTAAGAGGAAAAAGCTTTCCTGATCAATGTTTTTTTTTTTGTTGAAATACGCAAAAGCTTACGACACCTGGGATTCCCAAGCCGTCTCCGATCCAAGTACTAGCCGTCTCCGATCCAAGTACTAACCAGGCCCAACGTTGCTTAACTTGCCAGATCGGACGGGATGGCGTGCTTTCAACGTGGTATGGCCGTAAGCGAACGTTTGTGCTGCGCTAGTCGCAGACATGGCGAGTGGTGAACAGGTGATCCTTGCCTTGCACGTCGCTGGACCATGTCAGGGAAGCAAGCCGGGACCTCCTAGCCTTCGTCCAGCCCGCGACTGTGAGCAGCAGCGAGACAGGACGGCTGCCAAGACGAGGAGCTTGCCGCGTATTCGCCTTCTGGGCGCCGTGCTTCCACCATCTTGACACTCCTCTACAAAATCCATAGTCCCAGTCCGTGCCTTCGTTTCACAGCTCGCACCGCTACGGGAATCTATTCGCCTATTCAGCAACCGAAGGAATTTGATGGCGCGACCGAGAGGAAAGAATTTCGAAAAGAAAATTATTTTCTCGTGCGGTGCTTGCTGTACATATTCGAGTACTCCCTCCGGAGTGGCATTCCCCCTCGAGGAAGGCGATGAATACCGCGGCTGAGTAGAAGCTTTAGTGCAAGCCGCTTGGTTGCACTGAGACGGGTTCCAACCATCCGCCGCGGCGCCGGACTGCGATAGGGGTTCGCCGAGCTAGTTGTCACGCAGCACACCATCAGCTTTGGTTTAATTACCCAAGTTTGAGGTACTTTTAAGATCCGACCCAATTCACATTGTGGTCAGACAAATTTTGGAAACCTCTCCTCAAAGGAGAGAACAATCACGAATCAATAAATGGGCTGGGACGCTACGTTTCTCGAAGAAACGTGCTGGTGAGCTGCTTCACGTAACGTAGGCCAGGTGGAGGGAATTGCCAATGAAAACATGTGTCCGTAACGGATTTTTGGAGTGTAGAGTGACCGAAGGACATGAAGAACTAATTAAATTTTAAAAGTAGTTTGAATTTTTTAGAAAAAATTGAATCGAACGTTAGAAATTGTTGAAGAAAAAATTATCCACAAAGATCAAATAATATAAGATGTTTCCTTTTTTTGGTAAGAGGAAAAAGCTTTCCTGATCAATGTTTTTTTTTTGTTGAAATACGCAAAAGCTTACGACACCTGGGATTCCCAAGCCGTCTCCGATCCAAGTACTAACCAGGCCCAACGTTGCTTAACTTGCCAGATCGGACGGGATGGCGTGCTTTCAACGTGGTATGGCCGTAAGCGAACGTTTGTGCTGCGCTAGTCGCAGACATGGCGAGTGGTGAACAGGTGATCCTTGCCTTGCACGTCGCTGGACCATGTCAGGGAAGCAAGCCGGGACCTCCTAGCCTTCGTCCAGCCCGCGACTGTGAGCAGCAGCGAGACAGGACGGCTGCCAAGACGAGGAGCTTGCCGCGTATTCGCCTTCTGGGCGCCGTGCTTCCACCATCTTGACACTCCTCTACAAAATCCATAGTCCCAGTCCGTGCCTTCGTTTCACAGCTCGCACCGCTACGGGAATCTATTCGCCTATTCAGCAACCGAAGGAATTTGATGGCGCGACCGAGAGGAAAGAATTTCGAAAAGAAAATTATTTTCTCGTGCGGTGCTTGCTGTACATATTCGAGTACTCCCTCCGGAGTGGCATTCCCCCCCGAGGAAGGCGATGAATACCGCGGCTGAGTAGAAGCTTTAGTGCAAGCCGCTTGGTTGCACTGAGACGGGTTCCAACCATCCGCCGCGGCGCCGGACTGCGATAGGGGTTCGCCGAGCTAGTTGTCACGCAGCACACCATCAGCTTTGGTTTAATTACCCAAGTTTGAGGTACTTTTAAGATCCGACCCAATTCACATTGTGGTCAGACAAATTTTGGAAACCTCTCCTCAAAGGAGAGAACAATCACGAATCAATAAATGGGCTGGGACGCTACGTTTCTCGAAGAAACGTGCTGGTGAGCTGCTTCACGTAACGTAGGCCAGGTGGAGGGAATTGCCAATGAAAACATGTGTCCGTAACGGATTTTTGGAGTGTAGAGTGACCGAAGGACATGAAGAACTAATTAAATTTTAAAAGTAGTTTGAATTTTTTAGAAAAAATTGAATCGAACGTTAGAAATTGTTGAAGAAAAAATTATCCACAAAGATCAAATAATATAAGATGTTTCCTTTTTTTGGTAAGAGGAAAAAGCTTTCCTGATCAATGTTTTTTTTTTGTTGAAATACGCAAAAGCTTACGACACCTGGGATTCCCAAGCCGTCTCCGATCCAAGTACTAACCAGGCCCAACGTTGCTTAACTTGCCAGATCGGACGGGATGGCGTGCTTTCAACGTGGTATGGCCGTAAGCGAACGTTTGTGCTGCGCTAGTCGCAGACATGGCGAGTGGTGAACAGGTGATCCTTGCCTTGCACGTCGCTGGACCATGTCAGGGAAGCAAGCCGGGACCTCCTAGCCTTCGTCCAGCCCGCGACTGTGAGCAGCAGCGAGACAGGACGGCTGCCAAGACGAGGAGCTTGCCGCGTATTCGCCTTCTGGGCGCCGTGCTTCCACCATCTTGACACTCCTCTACAAAATCCATAGTCCCAGTCCGTGCCTTCGTTTCACAGCTCGCACCGCTACGGGAATCTATTCGCCTATTCAGCAACCGAAGGAATTTGATGGCGCGACCGAGAGGAAAGAATTTCGAAAAGAAAATTATTTTCTCGTGCGGTGCTTGCTGTACATATTCGAGTACTCCCTCCGGAGTGGCATTCCCCCTCGAGGAAGGCGATGAATACCGCGGCTGAGTAGAAGCTTTAGTGCAAGCCGCTTGGTTGCACTGAGACGGGTTCCAACCATCCGCCGCGGCGCCGGACTGCGATAGGGGTTCGCCGAGCTAGTTGTCACGCAGCACACCATCAGCTTTGGTTTAATTACCCAAGTTTGAGGTACTTTTAAGATCCGACCCAATTCACATTGTGGTCAGACAAATTTTGGAAACCTCTCCTCAAAGGAGAGAACAATCACGAATCAATAAATGGGCTGGGACGCTACGTTTCTCGAAGAAACGTGCTGGTGAGCTGCTTCACGTAACGTAGGCCAGGTGGAGGGAATTGCCAATGAAAACATGTGTCCGTAACGGATTTTTGGAGTGTAGAGTGACCGAAGGACATGAAGAACTAATTAAATTTTAAAAGTAGTTTGAATTTTTTAGAAAAAATTGAATGAACGTTAGAAATTGTTGAAGAAAAAATTATCCACAAAGATCAAATAATATAAGATGTTTCCTTTTTTGGTAAGAGGAAAAAGCTTTCCTGATCAATGTTTTTTTTTGTTGAAATACGCAAAAGCTTACGACACCTGGGATTCCCAAGCCGTCTCCGATCCAAGTACTAACCAGGCCCAACGTTGCTTAACTTGCCAGATCGGACGGGATGGCGTGCTTTCAACGTGGTATGGCCGTAAGCGAACGTTTGTGCTGCGCTAGTCGCAGACATGGCGAGTGGTGAACAGGTGATCCTTGCCTTGCACGTCGCTGGACCATGTCAGGGAAGCAAGCCGGGACCTCCTAGCCTTCGTCCAGCCCGCGACTGTGAGCAGCAGCGAGACAGGACGGCTGCCAAGACGAGGAGCTTGCCGCGTATTCGCCTTCTGGGCGCCGTGCTTCCACCATCTTGACACTCCTCTACAAAATCCATAGTCCCAGTCCGTGCCTTCGTTTCACAGCTCGCACCGCTACGGGAATCTATTCGCCTATTCAGCAACCGAAGGAATTTGATGGCGCGACCGAGAGGAAAGAATTTCGAAAAGAAAATTATTTTCTCGTGCGGTGCTTGCTGTACATATTCGAGTACTCCCTCCGGAGTGGCATTCCCCTCGAGGAAGGCGATGAATACCGCGGCTGAGTAGAAGCTTTAGTGCAAGCCGCTTGGTTGCACTGAGACGGGTTCCAACCATCCGCCGCGGCGCCGGACTGCGATAGGGGTTCGCCGAGCTAGTTGTCACGCAGCACACCATCAGCTTTGGTTTAATTACCCAAGTTTGAGGTACTTTTAAGATCCGACCCAATTCACATTGTGGTCAGACAAATTTTGGAAACCTCTCCTCAAAGGAGAGAACAATCACGAATCAATAAATGGGCTGGGACGCTACGTTTCTCGAAGAAACGTGCTGGTGAGCTGCTTCACGTAACGTAGGCCAGGTGGAGGGAATTGCCAATGAAAACATGTGTCCGTAACGGATTTTTGGAGTGTAGAGTGACCGAAGGACATGAAGAACTAATTAAATTTTAAAAGTAGTTTGAATTTTTTAGAAAAAATTGAATCGAACGTTAGAAATTGTTGAAGAAAAAATTATCCACAAAGATCAAATAATATAAGATGTTTCCTTTTTTTGGTAAGAGGAAAAAGCTTTCCTGATCAATGTTTTTTTTTGTTGAAATACGCAAAAGCTTACGACACCTGGGATTCCCAAGCCGTCTCCGATCCAAGTACTAACCAGGCCCAACGTTGCTTAACTTGCCAGATCGGACGGGATGGCGTGCTTTCAACGTGGTATGGCCGTAAGCGAACGTTTGTGCTGCGCTAGTCGCAGACATGGCGAGTGGTGAACAGGTGATCCTTGCCTTGCACGTCGCTGGACCATGTCAGGGAAGCAAGCCGGGACCTCCTAGCCTTCGTCCAGCCCGCGACTGTGAGCAGCAGCGAGACAGGACGGCTGCCAAGACGAGGAGCTTGCCGCGTATTCGCCTTCTGGGCGCCGTGCTTCCACCATCTTGACACTCCTCTACAAAATCCATAGTCCCAGTCCGTGCCTTCGTTTCACAGCTCGCACCGCTACGGGAATCTATTCGCCTATTCAGCAACCGAAGGAATTTGATGGCGCGACCGAGAGGAAAGAATTTCGAAAAGAAAATTATTTTCTCGTGCGGTGCTTGCTGTACATATTCGAGTACTCCCTCCGGAGTGGCATTCCCCCTCGAGGAAGGCGATGAATACCGCGGCTGAGTAGAAGCTTTAGTGCAAGCCGCTTGGTTGCACTGAGACGGGTTCCAACCATCCGCCGCGGCGCCGGACTGCGATAGGGGTTCGCCGAGCTAGTTGTCACGCAGCACACCATCAGCTTTGGTTTAATTACCCAAGTTTGAGGTACTTTTAAGATCCGACCCAATTCACATTGTGGTCAGACAAGTTTTGGAAACCTCTCCTCAAAGGAGAGAACAATCACGAATCAATAAATGGGCTGGGACGCTACGTTTCTCGAAGAAACGTGCTGGTGAGCTGCTTCACGTAACGTAGGCCAGGTGGAGGGAATTGCCAATGAAAACATGTGTCCGTAACGGATTTTTGGAGTGTAGAGTGACCGAAGGACATGAAGAACTAATTAAATTTTAAAAGTAGTTTGAATTTTTTAGAAAAAATTGAATCGAACGTTAGAAATTGTTGAAGAAAAAATTATCCACAAAGATCAAATAATATAAGATGTTTCCTTTTTTTGGTAAGAGGAAAAAGCTTTCCTGATCAATGTTTTTTTTTTTGTTGAAATACGCAAAAGCTTACGACACCTGGGATTCCCAAGCCGTCTCCGATCCAAGTACTAACCAGGCCCAACGTTGCTTAACTTGCCAGATCGGACGGGATGGCGTGCTTTCAACGTGGTATGGCCGTAAGCGAACGTTTGTGCTGCGCTAGTCGCAGACATGGCGAGTGGTGAACAGGTGATCCTTGCCTTGCACGTCGCTGGACCATGTCAGGGAAGCAAGCCGGGACCTCCTAGCCTTCGTCCAGCCCGCGACTGTGAGCAGCAGCGAGACAGGACGGCTGCCAAGACGAGGAGCTTGCCGCGTATTCGCCTTCTGGGCGCCGTGCTTCCACCATCTTGACACTCCTCTACAAAATCCATAGTCCCAGTCCGTGCCTTCGTTTCACAGCTCGCACCGCTACGGGAATCTATTCGCCTATTCAGCAACCGAAGGAATTTGATGGCGCGACCGAGAGGAAAGAATTTCGAAAAGAAAATTATTTTCTCGTGCGGTGCTTGCTGTACATATTCGAGTACTCCCTCCGGAGTGGCATTCCCCCTCGAGGAAGGCGATGAATACCGCGGCTGAGTAGAAGCTTTAGTGCAAGCCGCTTGGTTGCACTGAGACGGGTTCCAACCATCCGCCGCGGCGCCGGACTGCGATAGGGGTTCGCCGAGCTAGTTGTCACGCAGCACACCATCAGCTTTGGTTTAATTACCCAAGTTTGAGGTACTTTTAAGATCCGACCCAATTCACATTGTGGTCAGACAAATTTTGGAAACCTCTCCTCAAAGGAGAGAACAATCACGAATCAATAAATGGGCTGGGACGCTACGTTTCTCGAAGAAACGTGCTGGTGAGCTGCTTCACGTAACGTAGGCCAGGTGGAGGGAATTGCCAATGAAAACATGTGTCCGTAACGGATTTTTGGAGTGTAGAGTGACCGAAGGACATGAAGAACTAATTAAATTTTAAAAGTAGTTTGAATTTTTTAGAAAAAATTGAATCGAACGTTAGAAATTGTTGAAGAAAAAATTATCCACAAAGATCAAATAATATAAGATGTTTCCTTTTTTTGGTAAGAGGAAAAAGCTTTCCTGATCAATGTTTTTTTTTGTTGAAATACGCAAAAGCTTACGACACCTGGGATTCCCAACCCGTCTCCGATCCAAGTACTAACCAGGCCCAACGTTGCTTAACTTGCCAGATCGGACGGGATGGCGTGCTTTCAACGTGGTATGGCCGTAAGCGAACGTTTGTGCTGCGCTAGTCGCAGACATGGCGAGTGGTGAACAGGTGATCCTTGCCTTGCACGTCGCTGGACCATGTCAGGGAAGCAAGCCGGGACCTCCTAGCCTTCGTCCAGCCCGCGACTGTGAGCAGCAGCGAGACAGGACGGCTGCCAAGACGAGGAGCTTGCCGCGTATTCGCCTTCTGGGCGCCGTGCTTCCACCATCTTGACACTCCTCTACAAAATCCATAGTCCCAGTCCGTGCCTTCGTTTCACAGCTCGCACCGCTACGGGAATCTATTCGCCTATTCAGCAACCGAAGGAATTTGATGGCGCGACCGAGAGGAAAGAATTTCGAAAAGAAAATTATTTTCTCGTGCGGTGCTTGCTGTACATATTCGAGTACTCCCTCCGGAGTGGCATTCCCCCTCGAGGAAGGCGATGAATACCGCGGCTGAGTAGAAGCTTTAGTGCAAGCCGCTTGGTTGCACTGAGACGGGTTCCAACCATCCGCCGCGGCGCCGGACTGCGATAGGGGTTCGCCGAGCTAGTTGTCACGCAGCACACCATCAGCTTTGGTTTAATTACCCAAGTTTGAGGTACTTTTAAGATCCGACCCAATTCACATTGTGGTCAGACAAGTTTTGGAAACCTCTCCTCAAAGGAGAGAACAATCACGAATCAATAAATGGGCTGGGACGCTACGTTTCTCGAAGAAACGTGCTGGTGAGCTGCTTCACGTAACGTAGGCCAGGTGGAGGGAATTGCCAATGAAAACATGTGTCCGTAACGGATTTTTGGAGTGTAGAGTGACCGAAGGACATGAAGAACTAATTAAATTTTAAAAGTAGTTTGAATTTTTTAGAAAAAATTGAATCGAACGTTAGAAATTGTTGAAGAAAAAATTATCCACAAAGATCAAATAATATAAGATGTTTCCTTTTTTTGGTAAGAGGAAAAAGCTTTCCTGATCAATGTTTTTTTTTGTTGAAATACGCAAAAGCTTACGACACCTGGGATTCCCAACCCGTCTCCGATCCAAGTACTAACCAGGCCCAACGTTGCTTAACTTGCCAGATCGGACGGGATGGCGTGCTTTCAACGTGGTATGGCCGTAAGCGAACGTTTGTGCTGCGCTAGTCGCAGACATGGCGAGTGGTGAACAGGTGATCCTTGCCTTGCACGTCGCTGGACCATGTCAGGGAAGCAAGCCGGGACCTCCTAGCCTTCGTCCAGCCCGCGACTGTGAGCAGCAGCGAGACAGGACGGCTGCCAAGACGAGGAGCTTGCCGCGTATTCGCCTTCTGGGCGCCGTGCTTCCACCATCTTGACACTCCTCTACAAAATCCATAGTCCCAGTCCGTGCCTTCGTTTCACAGCTCGCACCGCTACGGGAATCTATTCGCCTATTCAGCAACCGAAGGAATCTGATGGCGCGACCGAGAGGAAAGAATTTCGAAAAGAAAATTATTTTCTCGTGCGGTGCTTGCTGTACATATTCGAGTACTCCCTCCGGAGTGGCATTCCCCCTCGAGGAAGGCGATGAATACCGCGGCTGAGTAGAAGCTTTAGTGCAAGCCGCTTGGTTGCACTGAGACGGGTTCCAACCATCCGCCGCGGCGCCGGACTGCGATAGGGGTTCGCCGAGCTAGTTGTCACGCAGCACACCATCAGCTTTGGTTTAATTACCCAAGTTTGAGGTACTTTTAAGATCCGACCCAATTCACATTGTGGTCAGACAAATTTTGGAAACCTCTCCTCAAAGGAGAGAACAATCACGAATCAATAAATGGGCTGGGACGCTACGTTTCTCGAAGAAACGTGCTGGTGAGCTGCTTCAGGTAACGTAGGCCAGGTGGAGGGAATTGCCAATGAAAACATGTGTCCGTAACGGATTTTTGGAGTGTAGAGTGACCGAAGGACATGAAGAACTAATTAAATTTTAAAAGTAGTTTGAATTTTTTAGAAAAAATTGAATCGAACGTTAGAAATTGTTGAAGAAAAAATTATCCACAAAGATCAAATAATATAAGATGTTTCCTTTTTTTGGTAAGAGGAAAAAGCTTTCCTGATCAATGTTTTTTTTTGTTGAAATACGCAAAAGCTTACGACACCTGGGATTCCCAAGCCGTCTCCGATCCAAGTACTAACCAGGCTCAACGTTGCTTAACTTGCCAGATCGGACGGGATGGCGTGCTTTCAACGTGGTATGGCCGTAAGCGAACGTTTGTGCTGCGCTAGTCGCAGACATGGCGAGTGGTGAACAGGTGATCCTTGCCTTGCACGTCGCTGGACCATGTCAGGGAAGCAAGCCGGGACCTCCTAGCCTTCGTCCAGCCCGCGACTGTGAGCAGCAGCGAGACAGGACGGCTGCCAAGACGAGGAGCTTGCCGCGTATTCGCCTTCTGGGCGCCGTGCTTCCACCATCTTGACACTCCTCTACAAAATCCATAGTCCCAGTCCGTGCCTTCGTTTCACAGCTCGCACCGCTACGGGAATCTATTCGCCTATTCAGCAACCGAAGGAATCTGATGGCGCGACCGAGAGGAAAGAATTTCGAAAAGAAAATTATTTTCTCGTGCGGTGCTTGCTGTACATATTCGAGTACTCCCTCCGGAGTGGCATTCCCCCTCGAGGAAGGCGATGAATACCGCGGCTGAGTAGAAGCTTTAGTGCAAGCCGCTTGGTTGCACTGAGACGGATTCCA
>CANDYH010000022.1:0-27908 GCA_947396885.1 Heligmosomoides polygyrus polygyrus
GAGCTGCTAGCACATTTCAACAGTCCTTTGGAGAGAAGGTCGTAGTCTTCCGATGGATTTCAAGAAGATTCCAATCATACGACTTTATCGCATATTCCAACTCCTCAGACTTGAATGTGGGGATCCTCACCGGTGCCGGTTTATGGGTGTCACGCTTGAACATCCTCCTTTTGAGAGTCAACTTCGCACGGACAAGACGGTGATCCGAGCCGGTGTCAAATGAAGGCAGCACGGAGACGTCGAACAGACTCCAGCGTCTGTTCGTAAGAACATGGTCGATCTCCGAACGTGTTTCTCCATTTGGGCTTTCCCAGGTCCCTCGTCGGTTTGAAGGCTTCTTAAACATAGAATTTCCATGGTAGAGACGGCACGCGGATAGGAAGTCTATCAGGCGCTCTCCGTTTTCGTTCCCTGAGGAAGTTCCATGTGGTCCTAGCCTCCATTCGTCGTGATCATTCGTACCGACGATAGCGTTAAAGTCACCAACGACAACTTTGTAGTAGCTCTTTTCGTCGTTGACAGTCCTTTCGAACAGCTTGTAGAATTCCTCCTTTTCTTCATCTGTGGCCGCAGATGTTGGAGCATATCCATTTATGATGGAGATGGTTCCTTGATCTTTGGTTTCCAGACGAAGAACAGCTACTCGCGGACTGATGATCTTGTAAGAGTCTACTAGGTGGTGCACTGTCGAATTGACGAGAAATCCAACTCCGCTAATATTCTTTCTGTCCACCTTTGCTCCGATAATGAGAAGCTCGTTGTGGTCGGTCCTTCTTATGGTTTCCGTTCTGCCTTTCGTTTCCTACAGGGCGATAACGTCGTATTTGATGTTGCGGCTTTTGTAAAGCAGTGTCCGAAGATCCTGCTCAGATGCGATCGAACGACAGTTATAAGTGCAGACAAATAGGCAGTTTCCGTGTCGTGGTAGGAGGGAGTTTCCGGTAGTCCGATTCCAATGACGTCTTGATAGTTTAACTCCGAGATTAGATGGCCCCTCGCCGGAGGTGGATGCAACCGACGTCGTAGAAGTCCACCTCCGGCGCGCGGAGGACTGGGGCGCGGGTTTAGTTGTTTGAGCCGTAGCGGTGTCTGGTTACTCACATGTTCCTGGCCAGGATACAGGAGAGCCGCCCATACACGACAAAGCGTCGGGTACTGCGTGACCGTTTGTGCCGTTAGCCATCACAAAGTGATGTTCACCCCTTCACCGCGGTGAGGTGGCATATGAAGGGGATAAAATAAAGGCTTACAAAAAAGGTTGGAAAAGGTTCGTCAAGGTTAATAGCACCGAACTTCCACACACTTCGCCATTTTAGTACCTGCAATAATTTCTCATGGAAGTCTGATGGTTGTATATATAGTGTATTCACGTGTGAGTGTAGTTTGGTCCGTATGGTGCTCTCTAACTGGCGTGCTCTGCGATAGGAAGATACAAAAGCGCTTAAAGAAGGAGACCTACGGAGCAGGCGTTCGGTCAGTAGTAACGTACTTCGCTGAGTGTTGCTCTGTGACCAAAGAAGCTGAAGTGCGTCATGGAGGGAAGATGCTGCACCGGACGACTGGAGTCACGAACACGAACCGCATTCGAAGCGATGCTATTCTGCAAAAGTTTGATGTCGCGCCAATAGCGACAAGATGCGCGAGACGCAGAAGAAAGAAGAAATACTCCTAAGCGCAAGTAAATTCTTACAAAACTACTGTTTACAGAACGAGAACATAGAGGAAACAATTGGCGCTTTGGGATAATGACAATACGCTTCGGGATAATGACTGTTTATCAGAAAATTGTAGAAAAAAGGTTGGATGCTGCTCAAAAGATGGCTGTTTCACTAACCCTTATATCCAAACACCTGTAGACCTTATATCCAAACATAATTCGATGAAAACTAGAAAAGTGCGGCAGGAAAACGTTTGAGCACTAAATAGCCAAAATGGATGTCTTCATAGAATGTTCTTCTGCTTGTCAATTGCTTTTATTCCCTGCGTACTTAGCTGTAGAATGGCCGACAGTGAAATACTAGTTCTTGAGAATGACAGCAGTGACATGGTCCACTTCGTTAGTGGTCTACAAACATCGGCGATAGCGGCGACACTCTGCGTTCACATATGTATACGGTCTCTCTGATTTCCACGTGTGGCCTCGAAAACTTAGGTCACCTAACAGACTGGTCTACCTAAAATCTATATCAGCAGAGATGCATCAACAATGAAAAGAGGATGCCAATATTTTACTGGAGAACATTAAGGTTGTTAATGGCAGTCTTAGGAATCGCTTTCTCTGTATTTCCTGAGTCGCTCAACAGTTCACAAACATTTCAGCGAAGCTAGCTAGAAGCAAGTCTTTTCGTTTATCAAAATCCTGGAGAGCCAAGCTATAATGCTAGCGTTCGAGGAGGTATTAAAATACATTGAATTTAGTGGGGTATAAGGGCACGTTTATGGGTCTCATCGCTGCACATAATTTGAGCGTTTGAGGCATGCTCCCGATCATTTGCAGTATCCGATAGATGCTATCGGTATTCTACAGAATGGCAGTACAGAGGCCGGATTCATCAACAATTAACCCGTGAGTATGCGGGTGATAAGGGGTAGAGATAAGATAAGAGTCAGGCAGAGATAACGCAAGAGTCAGAGACGCAGGCTTCATTGTGGGTATCTCTACCCCTTATACCCGCGGGTTAGTCATTGATGAATCCGGCCCCAGAACTACTGGAGGACAACGAATGGATATCATGTTGTGTATGTGCTTGAAGATATGGTGCGCTCCTCCAAAAGGTTTCTTTAGAGTATTCCGTTTTCCAGATATTAAGAAAATTGTTCCTTGGAATCAACCCAGGTAGAGCGCTCTGTTATTGTTCACGGCTACTATTCTGCAGTAGATTACAGGAATCTCCTTTCATATGGTTAGTCTAACCTTCTCTCCCATCCGCGAAACGGAGATGCCAGCTGCATTTATCGTTATACACCATAATACATATTTTGACTGGAGTTCGGTGGTTTCCTGTAGAATGGTCTTACGGTCCACGTGAGTTTCCTTCATCGCTGTTGAGAAAACAAGTAAAATGTTCTTGAAACGAATATCCGTTACACTACTGGTATGTTTACTTCTGCCTCCTTTCTTAGAATACAAACTACGGCTATGATCATCCTCTGAAAAGTGAAACTTTCCCTTCGAGGACACCTATTCTATGTAGTATATGTAAGCGAGAACGGTCGTTTGTCTCTGTGTAAGTGTGTTTGTTTGCACAGGAGCGCTGGAGGAGTGTGTTGGGGGAAAGTGTGGGATGGGGGGGGGGGGTGTAGTTGTGTGGTGTCACCTACGTCGTGTTGGGAGGGGTCAGATGGCGTGCCGCCGATGTCACGCGAGACCGACCTCGTTCAACAGGCGTCTGAGCTCCACCGATGTCACCGATGTCGCGCGAAGGTGTTCGGATTCAGACGACGTGTCACTGATGTCGCGTAATATGTATCTGGGTTAAGAAGACGTGTAACTGATGCCACGCAAGGGACGTCCGGCTTGAGAAGACATGTCACCGACGTCGTTCATCAGGTGCTTGGGTTCAAAAGAGGTTTCACCGGTGTCGACTGTACGGATTCAGACGATGTGTAACCAGTGAAGGTGGGACCAGTAGTGGGGGGGGGGGGCGGTGAAGGATGGTGGTCCAGTAAGGAGGGACCGACAAAGGATTGACCAATAAAAAGGGTCCAGTGAAGAGGGGACGGTGAGGATGGATCCAGTAATGGGGACCGTGAAGGATAGGGGAACCAGTGAAGACGGGATCAGTAGATCGAGGTCCAGTGAAGGTGAGAGCAGTAGTAGGGACCGACGAAGAGGGGGGGGGGGGACCAGTGAAGGGTGAATCGGAAAAGGGTTGACAATTAGGGGGGGGGTACCACTGAAGAGGGACCAGTAAAGGGGGGGACCAGTGAGGGTGGAACCGGTGAAGGAGGGGGGGGGGGTCCAGTGAAGGTGGGGGGACCTGTAAAGTGTTCACCAATAAAGGGGAACCAGTAAAGGTGGGACCAGTAATGGGGAGCGGAGAAGAGGGTTGGAGGTCCAGTGTAATTGGGGTGCCAGTGAAGGACCAGTCAAAGGGGCACCAGCAAAGGAGCCAATAAAGGGAACACCAGTTAAGGAGGTTCAGTAATGGGTCCAGTAATAGAACCATTAAAGGGGTCTAGTGAAGGGGATCAGTGAAAGGAACCAATGAAGGGACCAGTATTTTCTCTCAGTGTAGTCCAACGTGAAGTCAGAAGACGTGCTACAGACGTCGTGGCACCTGTGTAGGGTGCAAAAGACGTGTCGTGGACTTCGTGTCGCATGCGTCGGGACTCAGCAAATGTGTCACAGGCGTTATACAATGTGTATCCGGAATGAGTAAAAGAATCGGAGTAGTGCTATTCCCGTCGAACTGTGAAAGCTATCGAGCTACCAATAGCAGATGATTTCATTTGTGTTTACGAAGATTAAGCACTTCGGATTAAGAATCTATCTGATCCTCGCCATGTGTAGAACGAGTACTTTAGAGAATGAATTGCGTACGTGCAATAGAGGGCGGATAGGCCCCATAGGAGTAGTTCTGAAGATTTTGCTCTACCGTATTCCGGGATACTACTCTATATAGCAAAACCAGTTTTTACCCTATTGAATGAGAGAAGGCCTAAGGAGAACAAGAAGACGGTCGGGGTATTATATTCTACGGGTTTGGGGCGAAGCCTCCAACCAGACGTTTCGCGGCCGGGTAGGCCGTTGAACGTTTGGTTTATAGAAATGGCAGAAGACTGCTACATCAAACCACTACATCAATCTTCGATGAACTGCGTGATGAGCTTACTGCTGCCTTCTTTCTTAGAAATGGAGAAGGCCGCTACATCAAACAGCTCCATCAGCAGTTGACTCGTTTTGTTGCAAGTGCTAAAAATATCTGAACCAGTGTAAGGCGACTCTATTGCGCATCTCCGTCAGCCTGCTCGTCGCCAAAGCCTGTTTCTGGGAGCACATTGGATTCGACTTACAAGTCTCCTTCGGGGTTTCTTTTGGTAGTCCTTTCACTTATTGGTTCTTCGAAAGTGCTCATACATGTCTAGGCAAGCATAGCAAAGGAGAGTGCAGGAGCAGTTGTAAACAAGATAATGCAATCCTATTAAAAAACCGCAACGTGTCAGAGTAGAGATAAAATGGTCATATGATGTGTCTAATAAGACAGCTATTCGAGGCTTTTTATCATTCCTCATAAACAGCATCTGATTATGTTTTTGGATAATCCTTGAGATAATTCGTTTTTTCAAGCGGAAAGAACGAAGACAAATTTTGTGCGGCCTGCTGAGATTGAAAGTATTTTTGGAGCAAACGTTGCTATGGATGATAAAAAGAACAAGTCTTAAAGAGATGTGCTGCTTTTTATAGTTCCCATGCAGCGTCAGTTCTCGTGCCCTTTTCAATGTCGACAGTAGAATGTTCGATGGACAGCACAAACTGCTCTATTTTAAAGGAGCAGCCTTTGATCTGTGACAACGCATGGAAGGCGCCAGCCACTATCATGCATTCGATCTTCACTATCTGCTTCGATAAGGTGGACGCTTCGAGAGAAGCCATATCAATTAAATAGGACCGCGGAATAGAAGTGACAGTGAATTTGCGAAGAGTTATTTGTATAGTAGGTGGCAAAGCTGTGGTGGCGATGTCCGTTCCTCCACGTGGTGACACTGGAAAATGCTGCTTTTGCAGGCCGAGCCAATCACGGACAATCGAATGCAGGCGTCAGGCTCTAGTGACAGGCCGGCCTACGAACATTCTGTGTCACATTCCATGTTCGACTCTCGATGAACCTTGGCATCCTTGATGTTGCTATAGACGAGTGGTTTGTTCAGCGTAGCCAAGATTGGTACAACTCTTTATTGCGGCTTACGTTTCGGCGTCGTCGCCTTCTTCAGAGCCTGGAAAAGTCGAAGTCATCTGAGAAGCATTCTGTGTCACATCATATGGTTGATGACGTTACAGAGTTTTCGAGATAATGCTACGGCGTCCGCGGGAGCCGACGCGCACTCGCAAAGCCCGCCGAGTGGGAGAAGTATGCGAGGGTCCCTGATGCGAGGACGGCATCGGGGGCAACTTAGCTAGTCCGAAAGTCCCGCAACGTAGGCAAGACCCGCGTAGTAACGTTGAATGTGGGTACGTTGAGGGCCGCTCGTGCGAGTTGGTAGAAGCACTGGAGCGAAGAAAGATAGATTTCTGCGCGGTGCAGGAGACGAGGTGGTCCTGCTGCAAGTCGAGGGACATTGGCCGCGGCTTCAAGGTCGTTCTGTGCGGCAGGCCCAGGACCACCAGTGGTGTATACATTGGATCCGATCGAAAATCTTCGGTTAGTTGGATGATTCGGATAAGGGCGATTTTGCGAACACCGGATTTTTGGATGATTCGGATAAGGACGATTTTGTGGACCCCGGATTTTTGGATGATTCGGATAAGGGCGATTTTGCGGACCCCGGATTTTTGGATGATTCGGATAAGCGCGATTTTGTGGACCCCGGATTTTTGGATGATTCGGATAAGGGCGACTTTGCGGACCCCGGATTTTTGGATGATTCGGATAATGGCAATTTCGCGGAGACCGGATTTCGGATAGTCGGATATCCGACTCATTAAGGCAAGATGCAGTTTATCAGAATTCTAGCGTTCTTTAAAGAGGAATCTATCCCTCAATAACAGCAGCAGTGCGTGTATCGAAAGTCTTTCACTCCTCGTCAGGAAAGGAAACATCAAAGAGCTGGATCATTCCAATCAGGGATGGGCGAAAACTCCGTTTCCATGTTTCGAATTCCGGTTTCCGGCCGTTTTTAGTCCTTCCGTTCCGTTCCGTGTTCCACTCTTTTTTGGGCCGGAAGACGGAACGGTGACTCATCACTCACTGATTGCTTGCTTTGCAGTGCCTTCACTCACCTCTTGAACATAATCTAAAGGCTGAAGAAAGAGATTAACTATGCGTTTGTGATTGTGTTTCTTTCAAAGCGATGGTGCATCCTGATGTCGAAACAGTAACCAAATTGGATTCTTTTTCTGTTCTTGAAAAGATGTACTATCGAATAGCGTAGGTCCACAAAGGTTCCATGAGTGTTTGAGTAAAGGATCAATCTCCTTATCCGGAGTAGCTTATCTTTTCCCCTAGTAATCGTAAGTGTGGCCTGGAGCACCAAATCTAGATCAGTGTTCTATAAACACTCTCAGGCTGCTAACAATGCGCTCCATAGAGACATTGGATCTATCCTAGTCGGAGGAGGGCATGCGGCGTCTTGTCTCTCCAATCTCCCCCCCTCCGAGTTTGTTTCAGAGCTTCAGCTGCTGTCAAATGATACAATGGTACCCATGCGAACTCAGAGCGTGGGTTTCGTGTCGTGAGTGCTAAAAGCAACTGTAGCCTAAACTCTGCTCCCTCCTAATTTGGATAGACCTGGAACATTCAATAAGAACGGTTAAGTGCTTTGAGTGGCGAAATCGCTGACATCTTACTCGTCAGCTGGGTTGATCACGTTTAAAATACGTTTTTCCTATTTACAGAGAGATTTTGCACAAACTTCGATTTGTTACACTAGTAATGTTTGAAAATTCATCTTAGTAATAATACGAATACAAGGATTTTTTTATTGTTATATGTTGCTGAAAAAGAGTCGCATGCTGCCTTGCCCGTTATCCAAATTCGGCAACGGCAACTCAATTATTACTACCAGTACGGATATATGTATGTTTATGAAAAATTATACGAAGTAATAAGTTTTGAATCATTTCCGTTTCGGCGTTTCGTATTTCGGTTTCCGCCCATTTTAGAGCCCTTCCGTTCCGTATACCGTCTTCCGCTTTTCTTTAAAAAAACTCCCTCACATCCCTGATTTCAAGATGAATTATTCTAAGATCCGGGCTTTCCAAAATGCCATTATCAAATAACGCAAATTGGGTCGGGGGGGGGTCACCATGTATTCAGCACCTTTCCTCCTTCATAAGAAGGCAGATGAATGTCGAACATCAGAAATGGTAACACAGTTCATCAAGTGGTAGACACACAAGTGTTGAATAACAGTTTTAATTTCAAGCACAAAGTGTGGTATGGAGCTGTTCTACATGGTGACCCCCACGACCCAATTTGCGCCGAATGCTGTACAATGTGAAACAGCGAAGTGCGGATCAGAGTACGTGCTTAATCCCTTCTCTCCTTCAGTCCCCGTCCTTCTTGCCCCCCGGCAGCGCAACATGATGTTTGAGGAAACAGATGCCAAGATCGACGTCATGCTCAGCAGCGTGCTAACTGTATCCAACGTCATTACGACACTACTTTACAGTGGGGTGCGAAAACGTATGACTCAGCAGCGTGCCCGCCCGCGAAACTCGTTACGAATGCACTTTTATTCGAGATGCCCGATTTCAAAATGGCGCGAGGAAATTGAACGCGTTATCCGAAATTATCCGATTTTATCCGAATCATCCAGGTCCGAATAATTGGATGAATCAGATAATGGCGATTTCGCGGACCACGGATTTTTGGATGATTCGGATAAGGGCGATTTTGCGGGCACCGGATTTTTGGATGATTCGGATAAGGGTGATTTTGCAACCCCCGGATTTTTGGATGATTCGAATAAGGTGAATTTCGCGGTGGCCGGATAATTGGATGATTCGGATCGGAATATCCGAATCGGATATCCGAAAATGATTCATTCGGATCCAATGTATACATTGGTGTCGGTATGATCGTCTCCGAGCGTTTCCGTGACGCGATTGCAAGCGTAGAACGTTTCGATTACCGCTTGATGAAGATTGTTGTCGCCGTAGAAGAGCGACGATGTCATTTCTTTTCCGCGTATGCTCCGCAGACAGGTTGCTCCGAGCAAACCAAGGACGAGTTCTGGTCCCTGCTAGAGCTCAACGAAGGGTGCCAGTTCTTGGGTTACCGCCACACAGTCCTCCTTCCGGTTAATCTGCAGATTCCTAGCCGTGGAGCCCCTCAAGGGTCTTGCACGCCGATTATATCACTCTCTCGAGCTAAAATCGACACACTTCCAAATGCTCCTTAATACTGATACATAGGGGTCTGACCGTTTCCCCTATGTAGTCCTCACCAAATACACTGGTGACACATTGCATACACTCTCACACACTTTCGAATTTCTCTGATGATATCGTCTGAAATGAAGTGCACACAGAAAGGTACCTTGCCGTGTTCTTTCTCGCGACGAGTGGCATTGGCTTGCGCCCTGCGCCTGCTCCGCCATTACTGCGTTAAGTAGCCGTTGCTCCTTGCGATGTTTATTATCATCTTCACGGACAACGATCTTTGTTCGCTATCAGACGAGACTGAGCTGGCGGTTTGGAACATGCTTCTGATAATGCTCGCAGTACTAGGGGGTGGCAGAACGGTAGTGAATGAGAATATTCTTGCTACTGGGCTTGCGATACAATCTGGTTTTGATGGCTCCATAAGTAAGGTGGACCTTCAGGAAAGCAAGCCAACTTTCTGTAGGTCATTCTCGTGTAAGCTTTATATGTTCTGACTGGTGATTCAGCAGTTCGAGAAAAGTGTTCAACTCAGTCTGAATGGATACAAATAAAGCGGTCGTCTATACACCTATAGTAAAGGGTAGGCATGCGTTCCAGTATTGTACGTATTTTGAAACGTGCTCATCTTTCAGCTTCGAACGACGACTGTAATATTCATCGTGCCGATACCAGCATTTCTTTTACCGTTCATATTTCCGCACTCTTCTACCCGAGGAATAAAGAGGAGTGCAGTGATAGAACAAGAATGGAAGACCATAATGGACAAGGCTGAAGAAATTGAGGTTAGCCGACAGGATTGCTCATATACCTTACATTTATCTCTTCACTGTCGAAAAAATTGGCATACGATTAGGATAGGCCAAAGTGGATTGCGTGACCTCCGGAGTTTTCCACAATGTGTCAGTGTGCAATGAGTATGGTGAGGATTACGTAGGGGAAACAGACAGACCCCTATTTATTAGGATTAAGGAGCACTTGGACCTTTGGGTCTTAGAAAAGGCAATGTCCGAACTCCTTGGAGAGAGCACAGGGTCCGATGTCATGAGGGAGCGATGCTGCTGGTGTCTGTGTTGATTTTTGACCGAAGGAGGGATATATCGGCGCGCAAGGCCCTTGAGGGGCTCTGAATCACGGCCAGGAATCCCCAGGTCAACCGGAAGGAGGAATGTTTGGAGGTACCCCAAGAACTGGCACCCTTCGTCGAGCTCCGCGAGTTCTGGGGTCAGATTTATGAACGAGTTGCATAACTTTAACAGAGAATTCACAGCGGAACACTCGGATAATGCTGCTTATCGTTCACCATATCGCTTGATAAGCCGCGTTATCTGACCAGGGAAGTCTCTCAGGCGTATGGCTGAGCTGCGAAAACGAATGCCATCATGAGAATCTCTACCCTTAATATAGTAGGAGGTGATGTTCTGCAAAACCCTTAAACCCAGGGAGCTAGAGAGCCTCGAAGTTTACCATGGGATCGCGTTCACACGTGCAAAACTACCGTAATCGGCCGAAATTTCAAAAATGGATATCATATTCTTGATTACCTCGCCAGTGCTTGTTCGTACTTGTCGACGGGGGCCATGAAGTGATTGGACGGCCAGGCAAATCGCTCCCTTTTTTTACGAAAGTTGGTTCGTAAGCGTTTATTTCATTCATTGCCTGGCTTATATATGGACATGATTTTAATATCGAAACCAATAATGTAGGCACTTTCAAAATATAACGCACATCTAGTCATAATATAAATGCGGTGACAAAGCAATCGGAATTTTCTGTAGCATTTTGATGATATATCATTTCTGCAAAACATTTCTGTAGAAAACTCCCGCCAAAGAAAGAAAAAATTAAAGTGAGTTTTTTCGGAGGGTTAGTCTACGGCATGATAAAAGAAGTTGCACAAGAAAAATTAGAACAATAGCGATAATGATTAAGTAGAGTACCGATGATAAAGCAAAGAGGCCTGATATCCAAGAGACAAACTTTCTGAGTACAGTGCTTAGTACGTCTACAAAAGATGTCAAGGAAATTGAAGTATCAATTTGGCGGCTTTCTGTTCCTTGTTGTTGAAGATATATTTCGTCGTGATGTACTGGATTCTCCAGCAACTTCGAAAGATGTCGATCCTCCCGAGCAAGCGATGGAACAGTTCACTTGAACATGTGGTGTGGTGAAGTGGAGAACGATGTCGTTGATATGTCCGCTTGAGCTGCAGATCGCTATTTGGAGTTGAGTGCCACAACGTATTTCTGCGCTTGCCTCACCATGCTCGGTAGTGCATGCTAGAGAGAAATGAGCTCCTGCAAAACAATTATAGCATCCTGATAATTCTGAAACTACAACTGAACATGTAGTATTAATCTTAGTAGATGTTACTTTGAGATGCTCTACAATTAGATGGAGTTGTACAGCTGTACCGACATTCATTTTTGCGAACACTTCACCGTTCTTTTGGAAAATCACTGCGTTTTTGGATGGCAACGATAGTGATGGTTTTTGTAGAGCTTCTTTGATCAGTCCATCGCTGCATGTACAGACGGCTTTATTGGTGGCGGGTGAGCAGGAGCAGACGTTGCTTGGGAAAGTGCAGTTGAACTTTCTTGCGTTCTGGATGGATGAGCATTGTAGCTGGCCGATAGTATTCTGTAGCAATTGTCCAGCTGTAGCTGGTTTGGTGAGTGCTGTAGTTGTGCCATCTGTGACAAATGTAAAGGAGAGTGTGAGCATTTGCGGTGTTGTTATAGCGTTCAGAGAAAGGCGGATGCTGTTCCAACGCGTTGATCGAGCGGAGTACAGAACTAGGTCTGCTCCTTCAGGGTTTCCGTTGCGGTAGAGCTTGATGTGCGTGTCGATGGAGAATTACCAGAAGGGGCAGTTGAAGACAGTGTAAATGACTCCGATTCGGGATAGGCATAGTAACGATAAAAAGGCAGTTGGAGAAACAAAAGAAAAAGCCACCGCAATCGAGGCATCCGCAACTTGCAGCGCAGAATGTGTAGCTGGGAGGGCTGTTGGCTGTTTTCGAAAATTCCTGAATTTTATCGGTTGGCTTGGTATTGTCGCAGGTTCCGGTTTTGCAGCTCCCTGCGAATCGACATCGGTGGAGTGATTCCGAGCGAAGCCGATTATCTCTCGTGAAGAATTCGACTTTCCGCTTGCACTGAAAGTGCATTCCTTTTATTCGAAGTGTAATCATGCCCTTGGATTGATTATTGTAACTTTTGAGGAGTAAGCAAACTTCTTGGTTCAACGGCTGCAATATCAGTATCGTTGCTTGATTGAACGTGCACGATGTTTGTTCGTTGTTCAGGATTCCTCATACGCCGTGAGTGTGACGATGTCGGAGCAGGGAGTGGTCACGTGTATGGAAACCATGACGATTGCCATTAGCAGTTTTCTTCTGTGTCCAGTGTATACTGCGAGTTCTTGCCGAGTGCGGATTACTTTGGCGAATATCTTCTTGATGATGTATCTGCAGATGAAGACGAAAAAGCATGTGATGATGGACAGTAGTCGTATTATGGGGAGGAAGAGACTCACAAGAAGAGCCAGTGCGATGACGACGGACGCGATCAGGATAAGTTGGGTTTTCGACCAGCAGTGCGAGTTGTATATCAGTTCAAGGCAAAGGAAGCAGTTGATGAGCTCGCATATGAGAAAGGCAGTGCATTCTAGTTTTTGTTTGTGTGTGAGCTTTCCGTCATTCCAAGTGGAGGCCTCCACGATGTAGGGAAAGGCTACTATTGTAACGGGAAAGAGGATCGTTGAATTTGAAGGATTGTTGATGAACTGGCAGTAGTTGACGATGCAGGCTTCGATCGCCGTTGTTGGTGACGTAATAAGAAACTGGATTCCACCTTTTGTACATTGGAGGAGATTCGGTCGGAGAGTGGATTCAATATGCAGATGGCCATGATACGTTTTTGTAGTCACCCCCCACGCTTTTATTAGAAACGATTCGGTTCCGTCTGGAGGCGTGAATATGGCGCTTGGTGTTCCGAAGGTGCAGAAGAGGTCGGCATTATCTTCGCAGTTGTTCTTTTTGCAAAAAATGGAGTTCCCGTAAATTTCCGATTGAACCTTGCCTTTTGTTGAATTCCTTTCGTGTCGCAGCAGATGAAGTCTTCTGGATCCACGTAATCTTTAATGAAGGTGTGTAGTTCTTGAACAACGAGGAGGGTGTCGTCGTCATGTTAGACCTGATTGAAATTGTCGACTCTTTTCTTTTTGTCGCATTTTTTGGATGGAGTGAAAGAGCAGACGTGTTGCGGAAGATAGGGTCACGACGGACACGAGCATCTTGGTCCACAGATTCCTTAATTTTCTTTGAAGGGTATGGGAACTCTAATAGAGCCAATCGGGCACGTGATGGGGAACCAGCAGAGGCGATCTTTGTTCCTGTTGACATCCTTGTATTGAGCTATTGCAATACCCTCGTGGACACAGCTGGTTGCGTAGATTATCTTTTTAGGGGTATTGAGTTCTGACGGACATCTGGTATCTGCGGCTAAAACAGTGACGATTGAGAGTAGTGTCGCTGTGAGTGAGAGTGTCGCTGGTGATTTCAACCTTGTGATTGTCTTTCGCCGTTCGTTTAGTGTCGGGTTGTTCTGTGGATCGTGGCTTGATCGGGGCGGATTTTCCAGTTAGATTTGGTAGAGCATGTTGATGGGTCTGGTGATTAGCTTGTTTGATGGTAGCCTGACACAAGCTGATCATTGAAATTCATCAGATGATGAAAGAAGCTGACCCATCTTCTGTCGTTGTCCTCTGTCGAGATTTTTGTCTTCGATGAGAACAAGATCGCCTTCACGAGGGGCTGATTCATGGAAGCATCGTGGACGAGGGTGATTCATTCAAAATTGCTCGTGGAGGCTCGACAAGTACTCGTTCTTCCATCTTCTCCAGAAACGATTCAAAGTGCTATTGATGTGTTTCCATTGTTCGAGTAGCTCTTTCTTTGTTGATGTCGTTGCATGAAATTCCGTATCATTTTCGCTGATGCGTGGCAGAGAAGGTGTTGATTCTGGGCGAATGAAGTCAATAGGGCGAAGTGGAAGTGTCCGGTCATCCTCGGCGATGTAGGTGAGCGGTCTACCATTGACTATTGTTTATTTTTAGTTTGCTAAGGTGCGAAGTTTGTCGATTTGGAGTAGGCGGTTATGCAAAGCATGTTTGAAAGAAATCTTGAAGATATGGACCATTTTTTCATACAGACCTCCCTGCCACGGGCTGAGACTTGTAATGAATTTGAATGTGATCTTCCGTTGAGCGCAGAAGTCGATGATGTCCGAGGAATCTGATGTGCGAGATTCTGCTTGTATCGTCCTATATTGTGATTCGTTGATGACCTGGAATGGTTTGGCGTTGTCGCACAGCACCCATTTAGGATAGGCTGTGGTTGCGAAGAATCGACGTAGAGCTTGAAATAGCGCTTGTGATGACATATTCAGTATGACGTCGACGTAGATGGCTCTTGTATTCAGGCATGTGATAAGAAGAATCCAGTATTTCGAAGTTGTATCGTTATCGGTTTTATAGTGGAGTGGACCAGCGTGATCCATGTCGATATTTTTCGAAGGGACAAGCGGGTTTTTTCACTCGTCGCTCGGGATGAATAGGAAATTCCGGTAATGAGAACGGTCGAGCGATATACCGCTAACAGTAAAAGCATAGGTTGTGAATCACATGCTCTACCGTTGTTCGTCCTTTTGGTATCCAGACGTTCGTGCGTAGGGCGCCCAATGTTTGGTTCACTCCGCAATGGTTGTTTTCCTGATGAACGTGAAGGATGAATAGGGAATTAATGTGATTGTGCCGCGGGAGGAAGATTGGAGTGATTGTATCCGGTGGTAGATCTGAATTATTGTTACGTCCTTGTGACTTCCATAAGGTGTCGTGAGTAAATAGCTGTAGTTGGCGTTGGAGTTCTGCCGAAGGTGGATTTTGGCTTTGAGCGATACGAAACAAAATGATTTGAGACTTGTCGAAGAGGTTCGATGAAAAAGGTCCCAGTCGATTGCATGCCTCTTTGATTTCTTCACGATGAAGAGAAGGACGTAGTACATTGTGCGCAGTACTTTTTTCCAGGTGCTAAATCGAGTAATGTTCGTGAAAATTGGCAGAAGCTTCTGTTCAGGACTTTGAGAATATTCGCGTTCCTGGGTAAGATAAGTTCCCTGCATTGGGTCTGATGTTACGTCGAGTGGCCATTGGTCGTCACGGGACATATCGTAGGCTTGCATTTGGAGCGTTGTCCTTCAGAGTTTTGACTCTAAAAAACGAAAAAAACGAAACGATCGAAGATGGGGAGTGATTTTCCTGTCTTGATCCATGTTAGAGCCACACTACTTTCCGACCATATTACCGTCTTACTGATTGGCATGTTGAGGTTGTCGCAGACGTGCTTCAGAAGACGAGATCCTAAAGCGAGGGCGGATAGTTCTAGGTGTGGGATTGTCATCTTCGATTTGAGGGGAGCCAGCCGTGTTTTGGACATCAAAAGCGAACTGGTGCGCCATCCGGAGACTCGTTCGATGCGTCCGTGAAAACATGCATTTCGAAAACTGGTGGCTGAATACCTGTAGTGATTCTTCTGGGAAGGACGTAATCAGACGTGGACCACTTGGACGTTGTAGCGTTCCATTTTTCTGCTAGAGTTGTTGGTAGAACACCATCCCACTCCATTTGTTCTCTCCACAGCGACTGAAGAAATATTTTGATAGGAAACAATGCGGGAGAGTACCAACCTAATGGGTCGTAGCTGCTTGCGGTGATTTTCAGGATTTTCCTTTTCGTCCATTGTATCTCTTCGTTGTGGACTTTCGGCAGTTGTATCGAAAGTGTATCGTCAGAGATGTTCCATGATACTCCCAGAATTTTGTTGTTCTTGAAGATTGTCGAGTTTTCGGATGTAGTGGAGAAGTTGTTGATTTCTGCAGAGTTACGGCAGTATTGTCGAAGATTCATACCTGCATCGTGGAAAAGGCTTTTGGACTCTCTGTAGAAATTCTTGGCCTCAGTTTCTGACTTTATTCCGTAGCAGATGTTGTCGACGTAAGTATTTCTTAGAATTCGTTTCGACAGCGGATCATCTGACATCGTTAGGTGATAGCGTATTGTTCCTGCAAGCAAAAACGGTGAAACGTTCAGATCGAACGGAACATGTCTGAACTGGTATGTTACGATAATGTCTCTTGTGCTGGCTTTTGAGGGATCCCGTAGCTAGAGGAATCTCGTGAAGTCTCTGCTGTCTTTGTGGAGTCCAACCATCAGGAACGCTTTCTCGATATCACTCGAACTGAGAATGGACATCAATCGTACGCGTAGTAGTATACCAGTGATATTAGGGAGTAATACAGGCCCCCTGTAGAGCAGGTCATTCAAGCTGGAGTTTCCTTTGGCTTTAGCTGATCCACACACGCAGCGTATTTTTGTTGTAGTCTTCACCTCGGAGAAAACGGCACGATGAGGAAGGTAGTGACAGTGACGTGGGTGTTCTTGTTCTTTTAATTCTTCAATAATACCATTTGTTAGCTGCTCGTTGATAAGGTTGTGGTACCTTTCGATCAGTCCTGGGGCCGGATTCGTCAAAGTTACTGCAGTAACTTTAACGGAGAATTGAAAGATCAGATAACGCGGCTTATCGCTCACCATATCGCTTGATAGGCCGCATTATCTGAGCTTTCGCTTACAATTCTCCGTTAAAGTTACTGCAGTAGTTTTGATGAATCCGGCCCCTGGTTTCAGCTTCAGGTTCTTGACGTTGTGAAGTAGTCATGCATAGGCCAGCTGGTAGTTCGTGGGAAGTTCTTCTTTTCTACCTTTGAATGAAAGCTGTACGACGTACCTATGCTCTGTGGTATCGAAGTAGATTGTCTCGTTCAATTTTCTTACGCAGTCTTCGTCGTCTGAGCTATGTGGATAATCCATAATGCCTTCGTCTTCGAGGTCCCAGAAGCGATGGACGATTTGATCAGTGCGTCGTTTTCGGCTGTCAATGAGTTGTAACAGTAATTGCTCTGCAGCCGTGGAGTCCCTGTGATTATGTCACCGATGGAAGAATGGATGAGGTGACACCCACCGGGTAAAGTTTCGATGTGGAAGTTGTCGTGAAAAAGAAGCTCCCAGAAGTAATCTGCTCCAATTAGTAACGACGGTTTTCTCGAAGTTGTTGCGAGCGATTGGAAGTTTACGCCGTTGCCAACGTCAACAGTTTTGACATTGTTGATGAGCGTCTGAAGAGCTTTGACGTTGAGAATCCGCATAACTTGGTTTGTATGGATTCCGATGGAGTGTTGTGTAGTTGATAGTTGAAGCGGAGACAGCGAACCGAATGTATGCATAGAAACTTCTTCTTCTTCACCTTCAGGGAGTTCGAGACTTTGAGCAAGTTCCTTGGTGATATAACTTTTATTACTGGAGCCACTGTCCAAGAACGCGAGTGCTTTGATTGACTTTGAAGGATTTGTTGGATTGAAGGCGCTTATCTTTGTGCACATCATTAAGGCTGATCTGGAGAGCGTACCTTGAGTATTTTGAAGCGACGCCGTGACTTCTGCGAGGTGTTCAGTGTTGGTTGGCTGTTTAACCTCGGAGGTCTGCTCAATGGAATCATCAGCGAAATGTACCTGGGTCTTGAGCTTGTGTGCTGGGCTTTGTGACGTTGTCGATAATGAGCTTAGAGTAGCTTGAGTTCTTGTAGTCCTGAAGCAGAGGGACGTCTGATGTCGTCGAGAGCAGTGTTGACAGCTGCGCTTGGAGATACATTCCTTGGCACGATGAGTGCTTGACAGGCAGTTGAAACATAGTTTTCTGTCTTTCACAGCTTGAACTCGAAGGTGTGCCGAATTTGTCGCATTGGTAGGAGTTGTGATGGGTTAAGTCGCAGAACGAGCATTGCCGACTTCGGCTTCGGCCTGTTTTCTTTGTCGTGTTGGTAGAGTTGATTTCTCTTGTCCGAGGCGGTGTGGCCTTTGGTGATCCTGAATTGCGCGTTCTGGGATGTTGTGCGATTCCAGAATACTGTTGACCTTTGTCGGACTGTTGACCGGGTTTTTGCAATGATATTCAAATTCTTGAAGTGTCGCTTCCTTATGTACGATGTCCGTTAGTACCTGGAGCAACTCACTTGGGGTAAGGTTGTGAGTGTTACCTGTTTTGTCGTAAATTCGGCTGTGAACGTGCCGTGGAAGCTTGTTCATCAAGATGGTACCCAGTGCAATTTCTTTCGAGTCGTCTTCGTAGGAACAGAATTGACGCGTAAGTGAGTACATTTTATTGTAAAGAGACTGAAGATGTCATCCTTCGGGGTCGCAAGGCGGCAGATTGGCTAGCTGACTGAAGAGTATGTGTTGAGTGGTTACCTTGTCGTCGTAACGCGACTTGAGGATGTGTAGTGCGATGTGGTAGTTGTGAGCCGTCAGCAATAGTCCTTGAATCGATTGAGGAGCGCGTCCTCGTAGGCACGATTTCAGCAATGAAAATTTCGTGGTATCATCGAGCTGCGTCTTACTGCCGATGAGTGCGTGAAATCTGGCGTGGAATTCTGGATACTCGAGTAGGTTGCCATGTTGGAATGTTGTTGACGTGAAGGAGATGTTGAACTCGGTGATGATGAAGATCGGCAAATTGGAGGCGATGCTGGAGACGATGCTCGGATTGGTGGTGGTCCGTGGTTGCCGTGGTCGCCATTTTACGAAAGTTGGTTCGTAAGCGTTTATTTCTCTCATTGCCTGGCTTATATATGGACATGATTTTAATATCGAAACCAATAATGTAGGCACTTTCAAAATGATCGACATCTTTCGAAGTTGCTGGTGAACTCCAGTACATCAACGACGCAATATATCTTCAACAACAAGGAACAGAAAGCCGCCAAATTGATACTTCAATTTCCTTGACATCTTTTGTAGGCGTAATAAGCACTGTAGTCAGAAAATTTGTCTCTTGAATATCAGGCCTCTTTATTTCATCATCGGTACTCTACTTAATCATTATCGTCATTGTAATAACTTTTCTTGTGCAACTTCTTTTATCATGTCTTAGACTAACCCTCTGAAAAAAACTGACTTGAATTTTTTCTTTCTTTGGCGGGAGTTTTCTGCATGTCTGCTGAAATATTTTGCAGAAATGACATATCATCAAAATGCTACAGAAAATTCCGATCGCTTTGTCATCGCTTTTATGTTATGACTAGATGTGCGTTATATTTTGAAAGTGCCTACATTATTGGCTTCGATATTAAAATCATGTCCATATATAAGCCAGGCAATGAGTGAAGTAAACGCTTACGAAAGTTGGTGCGTAAGCGTTTATATCACTCATTGCCTGGCTTATATATGGACATGATTTTAATATTGAAACCAATAATGTAGGCACTTTCAAAATATAACGCACATCTAGTCATAATATAAATGCGGTGACAAAGCAATCGGAATTTTCTGTAGCATTTTGATGATATGTCATTTCTGCAAAATATTTCTGCAGACATGCAGAAAACCCTTAGCTCCCGTCGCGAAGTAGGAAGCAGCTTCTTACGGATATGTTAGAGCAGATTGTCTCTGTTTAATCTTACTGATTTCAATAGTTTTACAGGAGCAGTCCAAATTGAGAGGGTGTGGCCTGCAATACTAGCGAAGACGAAGAGAAGAAGTGATCATCTTATTAAGCAAACAACCTGCTAAAAATTTCGTTAAATTTCTGAAGATTTCCGTTAACTCGTTAAGCCAGATTTTAAAGACGAATGCCAGTAACTCTTTAAATTCGTTAAACCGTTAACCATTAAATGTACACCCTTAATCCGGATAGATACGACTCGGACCAACTGCGTCTTCAGGGTTGCAGGAAGGACATGTACGACCTTTCCCACATCTTGGAGGTCTATTTGCGCATGCACCTATTTACCTACCTTTCACATCACCCATGTGATATTTAAGTTGGGCGGTATTAGGACTCATGGTTTTGTGTCATATATCAAGTGATAAGAATCGTCTATTTAGTCGATAGCCTATTTAAACAGTGTAGTCATCTTTTCTTAAGACATTGTGAAAGGGTGAACTTCGAGTGACGCTCATTTTGCTATTGAGGTGTGCGGTGTCAAATTCAAAAGTAACCAGCTTAGAATAAAAAGTGGTCGGTTAAGAAGCGGCGAAAGTGGTATGTAAATTATATATATATATATATATATATATATATATATATACATATATATACAAGTGCTCCGACACGCCTAACGGCGTGTCTCGCACTTGCGAGCTTCGCGCGACTTTGCAACATCACTGGCTTAGGGATTTTTTTTGTAAAACTTGAAATACGCTAACAGGATTTGCTGCGTACTTTGTTGGCATCAAGCCGTTCACCACTTCCGTACGCTCGTCATAGGCACCCTCTACGGACCGTCCAGTATATATTGGATCCGAATGAATCATTTTCGGATATCCGATTCGAGTAATTCAAAAATCCAAGGTCCGCAAAATTGCCCGTATCCAAATAATTCAAAAAACCGGAGTCCCGAAATTGTTATTATTCAAATCGTGCAAAAATCCGGGGTCCGTCAAAATAGCGTTATCCGAATCATTCATTAATCCGGAGATTTGGTCGAATTCAATGTATTTAATGAAAATCATTTTCGGATATCCGATTCGGATAACCCGATCCGATTCATCCTAAAATTCGGGTACGCAAAGTCGCCGTTATCAATCATCCAAAAACTTGGGGTCCGCCAAAATAGCGCTATCCGAATAATCCAATTATCCGAAGATTTTCGATCGGATCCAATGTATACCGTCCAGTAACGCCATTGGTTTGTGCTGCGCAGTACTTCTGCCCTCAGGTTGCTCCTCCGCAACCGTTCTCATTCTATACAGCTTGGGTCACCGGATGTCGTTGATACCCTTCCAAATCCGGACACCAGGTTCCCCTAACTCGTTTCTTCTTACTGGATCTAATTGCTGGCCCACCTTTACTGGTCTTCCCCTCCCCCCCCCTCCCTGGTCCCAACTCCTGGCCCACTTCCTTGTTTTCTGAGCGCCCGCTCGTCACACGACGTCGGTATCACCTCTTCTGGCTCCAGAAGCTTGTAACGCGACGAATGACCTATCTTCTGGATCGAGGCGCTTAGAAAGGCTCGCAGTTGCTGCTGTGTAGAACAGGAGGAGGCTGCGCTTCCTCTGCTGCAACAACATCCCATGTTGAACGACAAACGTTGCCCGCGCGAGGTACGCAGAGGCGTACCTGGCGGGGGTAAAGTTTTCCGTTCAACATGGGATAATGCTGAGTTCTGCATGCGGCCGGTCGTCGTACGACGACGATGTGACCGCTGCTTCCTTTCTTTTCAATCTTCTGACTCCAGACGGTTGTGGTGCGACGAAGGGATCCCGTGTTCTGGATTCAGGGACTCAGAAACGCGCGCAGACGCCGTTGTGTCAAGCAGGAGGAGGCTGCGCTTCCTCTGCTGCAGTAGCATCTCATGTTCAATTCTGAATGCGATCCCTCGTCGTAGGATGACGGTGTCTCCTCTTCTGACTCCAGACGGTTGTTGTGTGACGTAGGGGACCTGTCTTCTGGGTCCAGGCGCTTAGAAAGGCTGGCAGTTGCCGCTGTGTAGAGCAGGAGGAGGATGCGCTTCCTCTGCTGCAGCAGTATCCCATGTTGAACATCAAACATTGCCCGCGCGAGGTACGCAGAGGCGTTCCTGGCGCGGGTAAAGTTTTCCGTTCAACATGGGATAATGCTGAGTTCTGCATGCGGCCGGTCGTCGTCGACGACAATGTGACCTCTGCTTCCTTTCTTTTCGATCTTCTGACTCCAGACGGTTGTGGTGCGACGAAGGGAACCCGCCTTCTGGATTCAGGACTCAGAAACGCGCGCAGACGCCGTTGTGTCAAGCAGTAGGAGGCCGCGCTTCCTCTGCTGCAGCAGTATCTCATGTTGAACGACAAACATTGCCCGCGCGAGGTACGCAGAGGCGTACCTCGCGCGGGTAAGGCCTCTTCTGACTCCAGACGGTTGCTGTGTGACGTAGGGGACCTGTCTTCTGGGTCCAGGTGCTCAGAAAGGCTAGCAGTTGCCGCTATGTAGAGCAGAAGAAGGATGCGCTTCTCGCAACTCAATTATATAGTGGTATATATATATATATACATTATCATGAATCATACGGATGGATCTCCCTCATTAAAGAGCCTTCGGGTTCTTTTGTTAAGAGGGATCTCGGGCTGCTTGTCGTAGGGCCACATGGCAAGAGTGGTGGATAGGGGAATAAAACGCGAACCAAATGCGACCGTGTACTGGCTAGAGACGCAGGTGGGATGCAGGGGATGGACTCCTTGCTCCTGCTGTGTCGGGTCGACGCGTTCCTTGTGCGTGGAAGCGGCACAGTGTGCGCGGATGTGTCCGTGACTGTGCGGATTGTAACTGTGTCGGCTCGGCCAAAAGCTTGCACTCGATAGACTGGGAGCACGTATGTAAGGCGATTCGAGGCCGCCTTAAGTCTCGCCCCGTCCCTTCGGGCAGTCTGGCTGACTGCCCCGAGTTCTTCGGCCGCACGACAGAGCCTGACTAGTTACCGTGTGTACAAAATCTAAAATCTTAGGGCCTAACCAGGCTGCGCAAATTGAGAAGGACTACGATTGCGATCTGTACTTACAATGCCCGTACACCCGCACCGGAAGCATCCGACGAGGACCTGATGATGCATGCCAGGAAGATTAAGCATGACGTCATCGGACTGACCAAGACGAGAACACATCACCTCCTACAAGCCACAGCCGCCTACGACTCCGGAGAAGAACTGTTCCTCGGAACATGCGACAGCTGAGGAGTAAGCGACGTTGGTGTCCTCGTCAACACACACTTGGCCATGAACATCGATTCGTACGAGTCTCTGACAACCCGAATCAGACGTCTGCGACAAAAGCAATGTGGCTCAGAGGGGTGACCGTTGGCGACTTCTGCGCCAAGATCAGGCCACGAAGATCGCCGTAAGAACATCACATCGGAACCCACGGTTTGGAGTGGAAGGAGCAAGGTGAAAGGCTGTTTGAGTTTATCATGTTTACCAAGACCATCCATGGGAACTCACAGTTCCAGAAACTCGACCACATATATCGTCACCTGCAAGTATTGCCTGACCGACGTCTCCGTTGTCCCCATGTTCTTCACGGGATCGGACCACCGCCTCCTTCACGCGAGGTTCCGCTTTTCGCGTCAAGGAGAGAAGGCCGCGAAGCTCAAGAAGAGGAATCCCAGAACGACCATCAACTGGGCTTCTACACCTCTTTTGCCGGTCCTTGAGAAGATACCGTCATGGACAACACTGACGAGGAATACGACCGCTTCGTGCACGATCTCCGCGATAGTGCTAAGGGAGCCGAGAGCTTGAAGACCACCAAACGACGTCTGTCTCCAGACACTCTCAACCGCACAAGCGTCAGGTAACTACCGTCTGACGTTCGAGCTTGCGAAGCTATGCAGAGCGGCGATAAAGGAAGATCTCAAGGAGAGAAGGGGGAAAGTGTTGGATGAAGCTGCAGAGGCGGGTTTGAGCATCCGCAATGCCCGCCGGAACTTCACCAACATCAAGACCAGGATGACCGCTCTCCGACGTTTTGACGGAACCGTCACTTCTTCCAGAAGGACCATGGAGAAAGTCATCCGCGACTTCTTCTCCGATCTCTTCGATAGCCACCACCACATGCCCCCATGCCATCTTCTTTGGGATGGATACTTTGTCTCCCCTGTTCTCCTTTCCGAGATCCGACACGCCGTCTTGTCGGTGAAGAAACGTACAGCACTCGGTCCCGACAGGATCAGACTCGAACTCTCGAAGAACCTCCCCCCAATGCTCATCAACATCCTGGCGCAGCTCTTCGCGCTACTTGTCGAAGTGCAAGGCTTCATCTCAGTGGGGGACCAGCAGGACCGCCTTGCTGTACAAGAAGGGAGACGCGCACGGCCTTGGCAACTATCGCCCGATCTGCCTACTGTCCGTATTCTACGAGTTGTTAACTCGAGTGATCCTGAATAGGGTTAGCTTAACGCTGGACGAAGGACAGTCATGCGAGCAAGCAGGATTTCAGAAAGGATTCAGCACGATCGACCACATACACATTACATTACGTACACACCATTACGAAGCTCGCGATAGTAGAAAGCTGCCGCTGTGCCTTACGTTCATCGACCTGAAGAAGGCATTCGACTCCGTCGAGACTGAAGCGGTCCTCGAAGCCCTGCTCACTTAGAGCGTTCCTACTCAGTACATCAGAGTTCTTCGAGAGCTGTACAGTAGATTCTCGACCAAGATTTCACCATTCTACAACGACGTCGTCATCGACGTAAAGCGAGGGGTTTAGCAGGGGGATACCATATCACCGAAGCCCTTCAGTGCCACGCTCGAAGACGTCATGCGCGAACTAGAATGGGAAGACATGGGAGTGAAGGTCGACGGCCGGCAGCTGCATCATCCGCGCTTCGCTGACGACATCGTGCTCATAACACCGAGCATCAGTCAGGCGGAGCAAATGCTGGCCGACTTCGATCGTGTATGTGGTGTAGTTGTGCTCTCACAAAAATTTCGAATAACCGAATGTATTCGAATAGCGACGATTTTCGAGCATCCGAATTCGAATACATTCGAAAATCGCATTTTTTCGAGAATAGGAATTCGAGTGTTCAAATATTCATTCGGGCTTTGATGAAATGATCCTCTCTCCCAAAACTAGCGTTTGGGAACACTGTTTGAAAGTGATAACATTGCTCACAGTAAGGGTACTGAAGAAGTTAAGGGGTCATATGAAAGCTTAGGAAATTGGAATTTCTATGACACATGAAGGTGTGGATTGCATCATGCGCTCGTCTGATTTCTTCCATTTTACACTCGATTGAGTTTTATTTAGACACTTTGTAATTTCGTACGTTGTAATTTCTCCTTAAAGAAAACGTATTGTTTGATTTGTGCTTCTCTTAATATTTAAAACTTAAAGGCGCACTATGGCTTGCGAAAAACGCAGGCTATGCTAAACAATGCAGATACTAATTGAAAAATTCTAACATTGCTCTTCGTGAAGCTTTTGCAGCTGTTCGAGACTCATATTAAAACACAGGGTAACGAGATTTCTGTGGCATGTGAATAGTCCATGCCCCCACCTGAAGCTTTGCATTCCAGACTCGATTGATTTCGCATGGGTGACGTGAGTGGTTGGTATTTTGAAGAAGTAGTCGCTGAATCGCCTCTGCACTTCGACGATGTTTTCGATTTTCCAGGAGCACTTCAGGATAGTCTTCTTCTCCTCGAAGCAAAGGCTATAGCCGGGCGTGATTCCTTTTATGGGGTCAGATATGTAGAAAGCGTTATTAGAGCGATAGCGAGAATGCCAAATTGTGCAATCGATAAACTCACATGTTACGTGGCTCTCACGTGATTGTCAGGTTCCAAATGTAAAAAAAAACACAGCACAGATTAATGTGGCTAAGTCGTAACAAGATTCCAACAAGCATTTAGCCCAGGCACTTTCAATAAGTTTGAAATGTAGTTGAAAGGTTCTAAAATGTAATTGATCGCGCCATGCGCTAGTTTGTAGGGTTTCAAGTATTGCATGGCACGATCTTGAACATTTGCATGTCAAGGAATTTCCAGCAATGTTAGAGCCTTTAAAATATTTAGTACTCGCATTTTTAGTATACCCTCCATTTTCGTAAGCCGTAGCGTGCTTTTGAAACTAAAAAACAAATTAATCAACACTGCTCCTTTAAGGAAAAACAATAACAAGTGGTTAAGTAAAACTCAATCAATCGAGGGTAAAGTGGAAGAATTCCGACGAGTGCATGGCGTAATCTACACCGTTCATACGTCGGAAAATTTCCGTTTTTTTAAGCTTTTATATATGCCCTTAACCTCTTCAGTACCTCCATTGTGAGCGAAGTTATCTCCTTTCAAACAGTGTATACATTTTTTGAGACACTGATATTGACGACAAGTGCCCTGACCCACCTGTACGTGGGCTTCGCCTCTGCCCGCCTCGTTTGGTGTCCGACTTTCATTCCGCTAATACAGTGTTCCAAAATACCGTGATGAAGGTTTTTAAATTACAACTCTAGAACTACTAACCATTAGGTTGAGTCATAGATTTTGCAACATTTCTGTTTTTTCTTTGATTCAAAGTAAACCCGCTGAAATATCATATTGTGCTTGGAAGACTGCTTCATAACGATCATTTTAAGTTATAAACCGTTAATATTCCTTGCGTTTTTGAAAAGTTTTATTCACTAGAACAATGACCTCTCAAAGTGAAAAAGTGTGTGATTTCGTTTTCAATTAGTTCAAGCTCGGCAGCAACTCAGCGACCAATGTCGAACACATTCAATTAGTTACCGGTAGGTCCACTCCTAACCGAATAAATTATTGAAGATGGTACCAGCAGTTCCTTTCCGCCCAGAAGGGCAACAAGGTAAGCAACTCCCGCGAAAACCAACTGCTGTAAACAAAGGGCGCCTGCGCCAATCTGTCAAGTCGAATTCTTCTCAAACCACACTGGGACTGACCGCTGATCTCCACAACTCCCAGTGATGCACATCTCGTCGGTTGCAGAAGACTCGAAGGTCGCCCAAATCGCCGCCGTCAGTGACTCATGCATTGACAGAAACCTAAGTAAATCGCTGTGCTTCCGACTGCCGAGAGCACCTGCATCGATTCAAGCAAGTGTTCGCACCCACCCGCTACCTGCGGCCCGCAGCTTCAGCTGTTGGCATCAATAATGCCGTTCGCTCCTATTTTTATCCATCAAGAGCTGGACTTTGTGAAACTTGTAGGGCTTGAGTACTTGCTCCGTTCTGGCTATTCGATGCCCTGAAGTGAGACTGACACCACCGATATTACGAGCGATTTTTCTCAGGAGACCCTGCTTCGGTTCTTGATGACTTTTCGAGTCCACGGTGTGTTGACAGTGCGATTTCATCCTTGTCCTGGACGGCTACCTTCATGGCCAAGCTCGTTGCATCGACGAGATTTTGAGGAGACAGTTGATCGTGCAGGTCAACGATGTCGCATTGGAACTTTTCTTAACGAGGAAGCTCTAAAATCGCAATGCTATGCTTTGACATCTTGAGAAAAACTGGAACTAGGACAAAATAGAGCTTAAAAATTATAACGCGGGCAGAAAGATACGCACAAAAAATGGCGTTATTGCCGACTGCTGCAGATCAATATATTCGCTTGGGAAACGTCAAACCTTTGTCGCGTTATTTTGGAACACCCTCTATATGGAGATGGGAGGATATGGAAGGTCACCCACACTGGGATAAATTGTACCGTCCAATCCATGATTTTTTTTTTGGTTTGGCAAACTTAGTTGTCTCGATATGCCATCCCAAAACCGTCTCCGTCCCTCCCCTAGCTATGGACATTCTGTGTCGGTTTCTAGCCCGACTTCGTCACTACTATTCGACAGTGACTGTATTCGTCTTCTAAACCAAATCCAGCATATTCTGGCGGAGAAAGCGCCCGAGGCGATCAAGTTGCTTGATCAATTCGTGAGTAAAATTCCCTTTGTTTGCGCAATTGTTACTGAGTCCGACAAGCAATCTAGGTCAGCAGTATTTTATGGTGTGCCGGAGCTTGATGGACCTATCTTGCCATCTCAGCGCCAACTACGCACCGAAAATTACATTGCTGGTATCCTAGATACCCTAAACGTCGAAACCCGTCCAGTCGAGGTTTTTAGGATGGGTAAGGTTCTATTCTTTTTTCTGGCGCATCCCAGAAGGGATTGAGTAACGCCGTCCTTTATCCTTATCCTTATAAGGTTCTAGATGGCAGACCTAGACTTGTGAAATATGTATTCTCATCGCAGCGTTTTCTGTTTGAAATTCTCTC